>NW_026844366.1:334708836-334777139 GCF_025583915.1 Anolis sagrei ordinatus
CAAAGTAACAATCAGCACAAAGAGGATCAACACAAAGAGGGTTAGCACAAGGACTGCACAATGTTGGTGGGCCCAAATGATGGACAGGATTACGGGCCAGAGTCTAGCTCCACTGGCTCCTATGAGCTCCTGCGATATAGCAGCCCCCTCAGCAGAGGCCTGCGGGCAGAAACTCAGTTGCCAGACTGGGACCACGGTGAAAGGGGTCCTGCCAGTGGGAGCAGCAGTAGTGCTGAGTCAGCAGCCGCGTCCTGTGCGGCCAGGTGGAAAGGCTGCACAGCCGCGGCCTAGCTCCGGCAGCGCTTAATGGCGCCGCCAGCTCACCTCGGAGCCTTTCGCTTCGCAGCCTCACCGCTTCGCCCCGGAGGGGGGCGAAACCAGCCGCTCAGATGGTCCCGGCGATGGAGTCAGCCTCTGCAGTGGCGGCGGCGGCCCAACGGGATCCTGGCCTCTGTGCCGGCGGGGGGGGGGGGGGGGGGGGCGGCGGGCTCGCCTGGGCGGTCTCCGCCGCGATGGTTTAGCCTCCTCAGCCTCCTTGGGGCGACTGCCCTCGGCGTTCGGCCTCTCCTTCGGCCTGGCAGCAGCCGCGGCGAAGGTTTGGCCTCCTCGGCCCCTCGGCCCCCTCGGCGGCCTCGGCGTCCCCTTTCGGAACCTCCCTTTTCGGAGGCAGCCCGGCGGCGACCGCGGTCCGGCCTAGGGCGGCCCCAGCTGGTCCCAGCGATAGTCTCCTCCCCAGCAGCGCCGGCGGAGGCCAGGCAGCGGCGATGACGGCCCGACCGACCCGCCAAGCCAGCCAAGCCCAAGGTCCCGGCGACAAAACGATGGCACGGGACGACACCCGGCTAGCAGCCGGTCGGCGGCGGTCGGCGGCTGCAAGGTAGGCCGCGATACAATGGCGGCGGCGTTGTTCTTTCTCCTCTCCGCCTTTCCTCCTCTTCTCTAGGTCTTCCTGGCTCTTTCCTGGCTCTCCACCCCTCTCTCGGGAGCCAGAGGCTTGGGGTTCCTCTCTCCCCTTAATTTGAGGGTGGTAGGTGAGGGGGAGGCTCAGGATTCCCCCAGATTGAAAGTTTGCTGAGCAGCGCAGCGTTTTTTGCTGCCAGCCACCATGCCGGAACCGGAAGCCATGTTTTACGACAGTTGTCACCACAGGTTATTGGGTGCTGTTTTGAGTCTAAATTATTGTTTTATACACTATTTGTTTTCTTTTGTATTGTACTGTTGTTTATTTTATGTGTTGTTTTAGACACATTGTGGCATATGTAAGTCGCCCCGAGTTCCTTCAGGGAGATGGAGGTGGGGTACAAAAATAAAGTTTGTTGTTGTTGTTGTTGTTGTGTATTTGTTCAGTCACTTCTGACTCTTCGGGACCTCATGGACCAGCCCATGTCAGAGCTCCCTGTCAGCCGTCACCACCCCCAGCTCCTTCAAGGTCAAGCCAATCATTGTCTTAATAGAAGCTTTCTATTAATGAGAAGCTTTCCTGACTTCTCATTATGTGGTCAAAGTACTTCATCTTTGCCTCTAATACCCTTCCCTCCAATGAGCAGTTGGGCTTTATTTCCTGAAGTATGGACTGGTTGGAGTTTGGCCTGCATTTAAAGTTACAACTAGATTCGTGTATTTTCATGTACACACAGAAAAACCAAATATTATCAGATGTTACTTACATATCAATGCGATCAGAAGTTAGGCCCAGGAAAGAATTTCTTTCAATTTTCCGCACATTTATGTTGTCTTGGATATCTCTGAGATTTAAAATATATATATATATTAAAATTTTCTTTTTGAAGTGCATTTTGGCATGCAGGATATTAAGACAATATCAAATTATAACACAGTATCAGTGTAATCAGTCAAAGAAGTAGCCATACATGGCATTCAGAATTTTTTTTAAAAAAAACAACCCATGTTAGCTACTGGAGGCCAAGAAGAAACAATATTTCATCAACTTCATAAATCTAACAAAATTCAGATGTCTGCTTCTATAACCAGGAGAGACCACAGATAAACCTTCATTAACAGTGACTGATATATGTTGAAAGTCCATAAAGTTTGGTTTTTGCTCTAATGCTTTCTGAGCTAATGGATCTGAGCAGTATTGAAATATTTATTTGAAAATTTGCTCAATCTTGTTCCTGACCATAAACTTTATTTGTTTCTAAGGAATTGTCCAAGCCCCAAATTCCAAAGATGTGCCTTCTTGTAAAATCATTTTGCTGACTTTAACTCAAGAGTACTTTACAACTTCAGAATGAGTTCTAAAAGCCCATTTCTTAAACTCAATTCGCCTTTTGCTTTTGAAGTCATAGAATCATAGAATCATAGAATCAAAGAGTTGGGAGAGGCCTCATGGGCCATCCAGTCCAACCCCCTGCCAAGAAGCAGGAATATTGCATTCAAATCACCCCTGACAGATGGCCATCCAGCCTCTGTTTAAAAGCTTCCAAAGAAGGAGCCTCCACCACACTCCGGGGCAGATTATTATTCTTCAGATTTCATGATTATTCCCACATTCTAAAACTCAAATTCTAAAACCCCATTGACTATACATTTACCATGGCAATGTTTAAAAGTACATTTTAGATTGGAGATTTTAGGGCTCTATTCTGTTCCCATCACAAAAATCCTACATTTGTTACAGTTCCAGCATGAGTGAGTTTGGTTTTTAATTTTTTTTCCTCTTTCTCTTTTGCTTTCTCTTCCTCACAGACATCCCCTCCATAAAGAAAATGTGTTAACTCCCCATAATATCAGAAGAATCCAATAATAACTTACAGCACAACTTTCTGTAAAGAGTGTACCTGGTTAACAGCAGGCAAAAACCTGATGGCAGTGTTGGAGATCAGCCTTGAAAAAGAGAAAGGAAATAAATATAATGATGGTTTAGAGAAACACAAAGGAACATAAAATACCAGAACAGAAGGAGTCCGGAAATTTTGTAACAATGCAGTATATTATCATTGTTATTGTTGGCATCATGAATTAATCGCTGAACCTGGAACCCCAGGTCTCGGTGGTGGCCAGGGGAGCTTTTGCACAATTAAAACTTGTGCGCCAGTTTATTTATTTACTGTATTTGTATCCTGCCTTTCTCTACCTTGAAGGGAACTCAAGGAGGCTTTATATATAGCAACTATTTGATATTTTGGACAACAAACAATTAGAATACAGTTGTGCCTGGACCTTGGGAAGTCAGACTTGGCCGCAGTAGTCCACACTCTTGTTTGGAAGTTTCAAGTAGTCCAATGGGTGGCAGCCAGATTTCTCACCGGAGCATCGTAGAGGGAGCACACACAATCCCCCTCTTACATCAGCTCCACTGGCTGCCAGTCTGCTACCAAGGACAATTCAAAGTGCTGACTTTAGCCTATAAAGCCCTAAATGATTCTGGTCCAGGTTACCTGTCCGAAAGTATCTCCCTGTGGAACTCCCCCTCTAGTGAAATGAGATTAGCCCTCTCCCTCCTGACCTTCAGGGAAAAAAAAACTAAAAAACTAAAAACGTTGATGTGGGACTAAGCTTTCAGATTGTAATCTTTCAGTCCAATATGTGAATGCGGAATGGTAAATGCAAGATGTATAGAGGAGAAAAACCATGGCATTAGAAGGAAATCATCATCTTCAAAAACATGCTATACATACTTGTCTAGTAGTTTGATTCTAATAATATTGCAATTCAAATGGTTAAATCAGTTTAGAACCTGAGGAAGAAATTGGCTATAGCACTTACTTTGACTTTTGAATTGGTTTAATATTGATTATGTGCAGATATGTGCGCCTGGATAGGCATAACAAAATGAGAACTTGGTAGAACTATGGCCAACGGTCCATTTTTTGAAGGACTGAGAAAAAGTGGGACTAATGAAAAAAATATCAAAACATATTGTGGTTATGCCTTTACACACACAAAAGAATGAGATCTGTCTTAAACATTTATATTAACTTATCTATAGATCATTCTGTGCCAATAAATGCCACCTCCCATTTCTCCGTGAGTTCTCATTACCAATCCTATTCACTAGGGATGTACCATGGATGCAATTCCAAAGGACTTCTTTTGACAGGACATGGAAGAAGCATCAGGTATTCATGTTTAAATTATTACATCGAAGCAATCCATCAGCCATTCATGTGGGCATTGTGACTGACATTCGGATAAATGGAACAGCCATTTCTATTCCAAACAGAGCTCTCAAATAAGGCCTCTAAAATATAAGTATCAAAATGTTCTGCACAGTTTCAGTTTTGCCGTTCAGATTCTAATAAGGGTTCATTATCTGTCTCATTTTTGTAGCCTCTGAGCATTTGCTTTACAGCAAAAAGAGCCTGTGAAGGAGGGTTTTAAAATTGTCATGCCAGCAAGATATGAAAGTTGATGAGTTTCTGCAATTATTATGTCACAAAAGAAAGAGTGATAACACTCCCATTTCATTTGGGATGGTGGAATCTGGTTTATTGTACAGATTGTTGGAGGGCAGCCTTCTCCTGTTGCAGGATGAGATGCCACTTTCAGGTGGGAAAGCTTCTTGTATTTTCTAGAAAATATTTTTTAGCATATGGTCACAAGGAGCCCCCAGTGGCACAGAGGGCTAAAGGGCTAAGCTGCTGAACTTGCTGACCAAAAGGTCGCAGGTTTGAATCCGGGGAGCGGCATGAGCTCCCACTGTTAGCACCAGCTTCTGTCAACCTAGTAGTTTGAAAACATGCAACTGTGAGTAGATCAATAGGTACCATTCTGGAGGGAAGGTAATGGTGCTCCATGCAGTCATGCTGGCCACATGACCTTGGAGGAGTCTAAGGACAATGCTGGCTCTTTGGCTTAGAAATGGAGATGAGCACCAACCCCCAGAGTCCCACATGACTGCACTTAATGTCTGGGGAAAACCTTTACATATATGGTCACAAGGTACTCTGTTCTGCTTGCAGTGCCAAATATTGGGGTAGTTCCCTCATATATCCAAAGAACTTTTGTGAAATCTGAGAGATAGTATTGGATCACTCAAGCAGAGCAATCAAATTAGTAAGGCAGAAGCTGAAAAGGAACTGTCCTATTGCCACAGTCAGAGGATCCAGCATAGAAAAATAAATAAAATGAGTATTCTTTGTAAAACATGTAAAAGTAATTGTGCTTTTAACATGGTTTCAATCAGATGGTACTTGTGGATTCTTCAAACTCTATGATTCCACACAGTTATATTCTGATATTGTTTTAGTTGTGCATTCTTGCATGGCAGAGTATTTGACAAGGGAGAGGTGGGCAACACATAAATAAAAATAATAATAATTAATTGGGTTTTGAGTTGTAAATTTTAATCTGCATTTCAAAAGACTCCAAAAGCGCACTTCTTCCTCTTCCTTTGAGAAAGAAGCCAAAGTGACCAGACTGCTCTCATACAAATCTGCCACTCTCCATACTACACTATCTCTCTCCTTCCCATGGAGCAGAGCATAGCGGGTGGAACAGACTCCTCAGGTCTGCCACACTTTGAGCATTATTAGTCTTTTATAGGAATATTATGCTGATGTAGTCCCAAAGTTGTAAATTAATGATACAGGTCTTCCATCCTGGCTCCATCTCAGTTTCCTGGCCAGATGTTGATTCTTCTTGATTGGTGTTGACAAACACAAGGCCTGTATTGACTTCCTTCTTAACATAAGGGATGTTGCAAACATTTCCTTAACTTGAAAGAACCGTTGTTACAGTCTTTATCAGAGTTTACTTTTCAGGTCTTATTAATCACAGTCTAGCAAGCAGTTAGTTAGTCATTACAGGCCTTAATATTATACTGGTGTCTCCAAAATTATTAGCTCCATCCATACATTCACCTTCCATTCATTCCCATATTAAATTCACATTTCTCAAATCTGCAGTAATATTTTCATGACAACCATCCCCAGGTTGACAACCATCCTTGATAGCAAGCACCTCTGTTTTGTCTGGATTCAGTTTGTATTTATTTTTCCTCATCCAGCTCACTACCTCCTCCAGGCATTCATTCAGAGGAGACATGTTATCCTTATCGAAAGCTGTTTTTGAAGGCAAGAAGAAATATATTTGGGTGTTTTCAGTGTATTGATAGCACCCCATCCCATGCCTCTCCCAGCAATTTCATGTAAATGTTAAAAAGCATTCTATTCCTCTAACCCTTAAAACTAGAATGGGGGCTATTTTTAGATGAGTTGTGTGCCTCATTATACTCTCTGTGGGTTTTAGATTATGTTTGTGGACCTGGGAAAGACTGTGATACTAGAATTCCAGAGCAGAACATGGAAAAGTTACTTTTATGGACTTTTTTTTCATGTCAGGAGCGACTTGAGAAACTGAAAGTTGCTTCTGGTGTGAGAGAATTGGCTGTCTGCAAGGACATTGCCCAGAGGATGCCTGGATGTTTTGATGTTTTACAATCCTTGTGTACCTGCATTGGGAGTTGGAATTGACAGAGGGAGCTCACCTGTGCTCTCCCTGGATTCGAACCTCCAACCTGTCGGTCTTCAGTCCTGCTGACACAAGTGTTAAATCCACTGAGACACTGGGGGCTCTTTTATGGACTAAAATTCTGGGAATTCCCTAGCCAAAGAGTCCAGTGGTTTGCTCTCAAAAAGAAGCAAAGATATAAAGCCAACCAGAAAATGCTGCTGTTTACTTTCTCTCTCTAATGAGGCTTGTATCTGCTGAAAAGGGCAAACAAGTTACCAGATTGTCCATTTGGCTGGCACTGAAGAGCTGCAATTAACAATTTTGTCTTCGGTTTGAAAAATCTTTGGATGCAAGCCGAGGGTGTACTTTCATTTTTTTTAAAAGAAACTCTAGCAAACTTAATCAGACTCTAATCATGTTTATTTATTTTTATAACTCAGCAAAGGATACACAAAGTAGTCACTGGCCAGCTTTGAATGCTTAATTAATCAACACAGAAGCTATATTAATTAGGCCTTTAAAGTTAAGTGAACGGTTTGAAAATTAACATGTGTAGCAATTCCTTCTCTGCTCCTGAGTTTAAACAGATGTTAACAGAAGAACAACCAGGCTCAAAGCCAGATCCTTTTTCTCTGCATTAAATCCATGAAATTCAATGGGATTAATTCTCAATGTAATATTTCTGCAGCAGGTATAAATCCCACTGAATTCCATGGAAATAGTTTCAATTTCCTATGTAATATTGGCAGTGACAAAATACTGTAAAAGCACCAAATGGCATCTGATTCTGGAAGCTAAGCAAGGTTAGATTCCATGTTTAGTGCTTGACTGAAGTACCACCAGTGAATACCAGGTTCTAAAGGTTATATTTTAGGGGAAGGAATTGATACAACTCCCTCTGAGTAGTTCTTTATGGAATTCATGGGGCTAGCACAAGTTGATAGGTGACTAGAAGGGGCACATACGTACACATACACACATACACAATAGGTCAGTGGTTCTCAACCTTCCTAATGCCACAATCCCTTAATACAGTTGTGGGGTCCCCCAAGCATAACATTATTTTCATTGCTACTTCATAACTGTAATTATGATACTGTTATGAATCGTAATGTAAATATTTGATATGCAGGACGTATTTTCATTCACTGGACCAAATTTGCCACAAATACCCAATACACCCAAATTTGAATACTGGTGGGGTTGCAGGGGAGGTGGGTGGGTTGATTTTGTCATTTGGGAGTTGTACTTGCTGGGATTTATAGTTAAAACTACAATCAAAGAGCATTCTGAACTCCACCAACAATGGAATTGAATCAAACTTGGCACACAGAATTCCCATGCCCAACAGAAAACCTTGAGTTTTGGAGTTGTAGTTCACCTAGAGAGCACTTTGGACTCAAACAATGATGGATGTGGACCAAACTTGGCACAAATACTCAATATGCCCAAATGTGAAGACTGGTGGAGGTTGGGGAAAATAGACTTTACATTTGGGAGTTGTAGTTGCTGGGATTTATAGTTTACCGGCAATCAAAGAGCATTCTGAACCCCACCGATAGAATTGGGCCAAACATCCCACACAGAACCCCCATGACCAACTATTGTGTTTTCTGATGGTCTTTGGTGACCCCTCTGACACCCTCTCATGACCCCCCAGGCAACCCAACCCCCAGGCTGAGAAATGCTGCAATAGGCACATCTACATGGGCCACTTATCACAGATTCAGTCCAGAGTGGCACACACTGCCTGACTCTGTCCTGCTGCAATGGCAGGATGGAGTTCATACCATCCAGTGATTTGCTGAGAGCGGGGAAAGAAGGATGGCCACGTTGGCTTGGGTGAACAGCAGGGATTGCTCCGAATCAGAACTCCCCTGAAGTGTGGGGGTCCAGAGTATTCCCCAACTATCCCTAATATGGGGCAGAACCATTTTAAGTGGCTGTTCCCCGCAGTGGGTCATGATGGATTCCTTTGTCACTCTGGGGTATGATGCCCACACAGATGTGTCCTCAGTCTATAGTGAGAAAGGCTAGAGCAGGCCTGCTCTGTAGTGCTTCAGGTGTTTTGGGCTTAAGCTCCCAGAAGTCCTAGCCAGCTTGTCCAATGGCCAGGAATTCTGGGAACTGAAGCCCAAAACACCTGGAAATCCATAAGCTACCAAGACCTGGGCTAATGCCTAATGGTATAATGTTAGTTATACCATTAGGCAAAACACCTAGGTTCTCCAATTTTGTGGATGCATGCATGCATTTGGCAGCTGGTTGGACTTAACAATAAATGAAATAAAAGGTTTTTGCACAGGTTTAGAGTCATTCTGTTCCAATTTCACATTCTGGTAGCTAATTGGCATCCAAGATATGCTCCAGAGTGAGCCCTGATAAACTTGGTTTCAATTAAACCTGAAACAGTACTGCTGTAGAGTTCCAATCTGAACTGTTCTTTCTGAATCTTCAGACTGATTCATGGATATGCAGACATCCTATAATAATGGCCCCAATGATTGCAGCTCACACTTGTGCTGATTAAATACCATGGACTGAATTTTCATTTCATGTCATCATAAACCTGGGAAAATTTGTTTTTGGACCACAGCTCCCAGGAATCTCTAACCAGCCTGCCTAATCCTTTCAGGAAAAGCAAGAGAAGAGAAGAGCTTCACCACGTGACTTCCCTCTTAAGTCTTGTCTACACTAATAAGAAAATCTGTATTCCAAATCCAATGTTGGCAGTTTCCACAATGCACTGTGACCTCTGGTAAGTTTCTAGATTTTTGGGTCCTTAACATGACTTTGCTCCACACTAGGTAAAGTTTGGGGATAGTTTTCACTCATTAGGCTTGGATCATGTCCATTTTGGCCAAATCCATTGTCCACATGCATACCACCATCACTGATGGCAGTATGCATGTGGACAATGGACATGGAGAAGAGAACGGGATAACTCTGTGTTGCTGACACTGTTACTAATCAGCCATGGAGCTTCCTGAGAGCCCTTGGTGATTGGGGTCATGTCTGCAGAGGCCAAAATAGATCAACAAGAAGGAGGAGGTTGCTTTACCCCTTCAATTCTAATAGGAAGGGCACCCTGTTATGACCTTAACAGTTGGTTAGAGCTTACCACCACCTCCACTGCTGCCCTACACTATTTTATATGCAGATATGTGTATACTTTATTCCCTCAAATATGGAACACTTCTGGTCTCAGGCATTTTAGATACTAAATACTCAAGCTGTATTAGGAACAGATGTTCGGGGTATGGACCCAAGACCTTCAGGTCACTTGATAGATCAGGGAGGTCATGCCATAAGGCATGCTAACTTTAGCTGAATTAAAGAAACACAGAGCTGGAAGAGACCTTGAGGGCCATCTAGTTAGATCCCTGCCATACAGCAACACACAATCAAAGCACTCTTGCCTGACACCCATCCAGCCTCTGTTTAAAAACCTCTAGTCCCAACTATACTTCAAGGTAGTATATTCCACGTCAAACAGCTTTTAAATAGAAATTAAAATATGAAAAATCCCATTTGTGGTATTGCAACTTACAGGAAGTGAGAATTGCTATAAAGAATAGAAAAAGGTGGCTTTTTTTTGTTGTGTCAGGAGCGACTTGAGAAACTACAAGTTGCTTCTGGTGTGAGAGAATTGGCCATCTGCAAGGACGTTGCCCAGGGGACTCCCGGATGATTTGATGATTTTATCATCCTTGTGGGAGGCTTCTCTCATGTCCCCGCATGAGGAGCTGGAGCTGATAGAGGGAGCTCATCCACTTCTCTCTGGATTCGAACCTGCGACCTGTTGGTCTTCAGTCCTGCTGGCATAGGGCTTTAACCCACTATGCCACCGGGGCTCCATAAAAGGTGGCTGCAAGTGTAGTTTATAGAAGAAATAGGGAAAATCCACCTGATTTACAATTATTAGAACTCATCTAATAGCGAAGGAGGCTATAGCAGCCTATTATTGAAAAATGTGGTGGATACGCTTTCCTCTCTACTTGTACAGTGGGAAGAGGTCAGATGTGAAGGTAAAGTGCATGATAACAATGTGGCTATCTGGAAACAGAACAATAAAAAAAAACTAGATTGTCAAATTTACACTTGGTTTTGCATGCTTAAGTACTTTGTCTTTATTCATGAATTTTAAAAAGCCACTCAAGTTTTCTCAGCGGAGTGTGCCATTCTGTGATGAAATGCACAGGTTTCTTTCTCTAGTAATTTAATCCCATCAGCTGATCAGCGTGAAATAAAATGGGGGCCAGAGCTGGCCTGGCTCAACATTTGTAAATACATTACCATGCCAAAATGAAAAATAACATGAAACCACACAGCAGAATTGGCACCAGGTGTAGATCCCAGCGTATGGGACTTTAGATGATGAATGGATGCTTGGCCTTTGAATTTATCACAGCTCCCAAAAACTCAGACTGAGCCTTCAAGGCCATTCCAATGCTTGTGTTTGCAGAAAAAATATATATAACACAGGTGAAGGGTGTTCCTTTGTAGAGCTTGGAAAACATCCTTTGTTGGGCTGTAGCACCTACAATCCTCCAGCCATGGTTCACTAAGCTAGTAATGAAAAAGACTTTAAAAAAGCCTTCTTTGGTTTCTTATCAGATGAAAGCCTGCTTTAGAAATTGAACTTTGAGGGATATTTATCATATTTATTGTATCAGAAGCAAACCAAGGGTACAGTTGGAATGTATTTAAAAAACACAAAGTTTTTTAAAACTTGGCATTATACTAAATGCCCTTTGACCAGTAGCTGGCCACTTGGAGTGCCTCTGGTGTTGCTATAAGAAGGTCCTCCATGGTGCATGTGGCAGGGCTCAGGCTGCATTGTAATAGGTGGTATGAGGGGATGCCAATCATTGGGGATGACAACTTTGGGGATGCCAATAATTAATTGATGTATTATTAAACTTCTGGAATAATTGTTTAGCTATCTTATTTATTGATTCATATTACCAGCCAATGTCTTCTATTTTGTTTTAACTATAGGTATAAATATATTAATGTTGATTTGATGGCATTGAATGTTTGCCAATATTATGTTTTATGTTTGGAAGCTGTCCCGAGACCCTTTGAGGACAGAGGCTGGGTTAAAAATAAATTATTATCATTATTACTACTATTACATGAGAGTCTCGCTTATCTAACCTTTGCTCATCCAATGTTCTGTATTATCCAATGCAGTCTGTCTCTTGCCAGGATCCACAGCTGTTTCAATACATTGCTATGTTTTAGTGCTAAATTTGTAAATACAGTAATTACTACATAACATTACCATGTATTGAACTGCTTTTTCTGTTGATTTGTTGTAAAACATGATGTTTTGGTGCTTAATTTGTAAAATTGTAACATAATTTGATGTTTAATAGGCTTTGCCTGAATCCCTCCTTATTATCCAATTTTTTTTTGCTTATCCAACGGTCTGCCAATCCATTTATGTTGGATAAGTGAGACTCTAATGTATTATTATCTGATTTATTTTGAACCCTTCTACTAAAACTGGGATTCACAGTAGTCCACAGGAAAAGAAACTAAAATAAAGATGCAAAATGTTTTCTTAGAGCTCATCCTGTCTGGCCAAACATATAGTTGGTCATGGAAATTTTCACTTTTGTTTCCAAGATCCAGACAACACATTGATAATTCCAGGATGTTTCAGGCTCCCCCTCTAAATCTTTCTCCAAGTCTTTTTGTTCCTACCATCAAGGGTAGGCTTTTTGAAAGTAGTACTTTCTAGTCTGCCAGGCTTCTTCTTTATTCTCCCTTTAACCATTTTCTGCATGTCTTAAGTTAGTTCTGCAGTGCTTTTGTGCGTGAGCCAAGGTGATAGGAAAAGAAGATATAGGAAAAATGGTTTCTGCTACTCTAGAGATTAGGACATGGATTTCTGATTTCAAAACCCCATTTCAGCCAAAAATATGCATTTTCGCATGGCTGTATATCCCTGCAGTCAAGGAAAACTTATGATTTCACTCCAATACCCTGGTGTGGACTGTTCCAGTGCATGTATGCATTTTAAAATCCTGAAACAGCTGATCTGGGCTGTAAACAAATGGAGCCATGGACACACAAGGGCCTAAATGAGAGCACAGATGGAAAGCAGTTACAATGAGAACTCTCTGCAACCATTCCTTTGTTCTGATCTTTACAAAATTAAACAGAGCTTGAATATACAGTAGAGTGAGAAGAGATGATAAGAAAGCTGCCTGTGTGTTCATTTAGATGTCTGCATGAGCGCATATGAGGTCCAACACATCTCAGATAATCAATACAAAAAAAGTAAACTTCCACCCGATGTCCCCCATCCATCCTGTGGATTTCTAAAATCCGCTATAAACAAAGATGTCAGGACAGTGAGGGACCATTTACCTAAACTAACAGGTCTGCGTTTGGACTTGCTGTCAGGTACCATAATTTTTGTCCCACTTATTTGTCCCACATTTTTGACACTGCCTGGAAGTTCCCTTAAATGAATCAGTCCATCTGCAATGTGGTCTTCTTCTTTACTTACTGCCTTCCTCTTTTCCTAGCACAGCTATCTTTTCCAATGAGGTATACTATAACAAGTCCGATTGGAGTTGACTGTAAGTATTCTTTTTAAAAAAAAGAAATGTAACAGTAATAGTGACTAAGCTTTTGTTCTCCACCATGCAGCTAATTATTACTTTTTAAACGTAACATTCACAAATTCTGGAAAGGCTTTCAAAGGCCCCACTTCTGATTTAAAAGAGTCCGCTGGATTGTATAAATTTTCTTTCTTTAATCACAACTGAAGAGATGTTATCAGTGAGATTTAGGTCAGATGCTAACAGCAGCTTGACTATTTTTGGATAATACTTTATTCAAATGATGGGTTTAATTATCCATGAATTATGATGAAAGCCCCATGGGAGCTGATGTGGCAAGCATGTCATGAGACCTGCAGCCCTTGTGAAGAATACTTTTCATATGGATGTGGAATTGAGTATTCTCATGAAAAAGTATCTCACCCCCATCCCAAACTACCTATAAATTGAAGCCACAGTCAATGGCTTCACATTATCAAGTTGGTATGTTTTGATATTAGTGGGATGAGATATTAGTTCCTTCGAATATTTACGAATTTATTTTTTGAAGAAATGTTTCCATTGCCTCCCAGCCCACATTAACACATTTGTTGTTATTTATTCATTCAGTTGCTTCATAAACCAGCCCATGCCAGAGATCCCTGTCGCCTGTCACCACGCACAGGTCCTTCAAGGTGAAGCCAGTCACTTAAAGGATACCATCTATCCATTTTGCCCTTGGTTGGCCCCTCTTCCTTTTTCCTTCCATTTCCCCCAGTATCATTGTCTTCTCCAAGCTTTCCTATCTTCTAATTATCTGGTCAAAGTACTTCATCTTTGCCTCTAATATCTTTCCCTCATGTGAACAGTCAGGCATTATTTCCTGGAGTATGGACTGGTTTGATCTTCTCGTGGTCCACGGCACTCTCAGAATTTTCCTCCAACACCACAGTTCAAAAGCCTAGTGAAAAGATTCTCTGCAATTATCCTTTTTCCTTTTTCCCCAAGTCCAGAATCAAAGATAGTATAATATTCAAACCAAATACTATATATCCACAGGGTGATTCAATCTAATATCATGTAGCACTAGAATTGCACCTAAGTGGACTCTACTGAACTACTTATGTGACTTCTGGAGTCCATGGATTGCACTGGGTCCTATTAAGGTTCAGCCTTTCACAGGAAAGGATGAACATTTATATAAGCCTTAAATCCTAGTTTGTTTTTGCTTACTTAAATTAGATGCTCTGTTACTGAGTGCTTTCTTGCAATAGCATAATTCTGCAACAGACCTTAGATTTTGGGCAGCAGAGAAGGAGGACATCTGCTGAAAAATGAGGCTGAGTGGATTTTATAATTACAATGTTTGGCCCCCGAGGACCTGAAGGAGGATCTCAATCTCTTGTAAAAATCTTTCAGCATGTTCTGATGCTTCCTTTCGCTTTAATCCTGATATATCTCAGTGCCCTTGAATGTTATCTATTTTTAATACCATCTGCTTTCAAGATAAAAATCTTCAGCCTTGCTCTCATGCCTCTCTTGTCCAGCAACTGGTTTGAGAGTTTCTTGTCCATAATTTCTGAACTTTGATTCTAAGTAGATATTTACAGGCCACAGACAATGGACAAATGTAATTAGGATTTTATGCAATGTGATATTGTTGTTGCCCTTTTGTAATTTTATATATCCCCCGAAGAAGGCATTAAGAGTACACACAGACTAAAACACCTTAGGCTTTTTGATAAATAAAACAACCATCTTTTGAGAATCGTGAGATGTTTCTCTAGTGTACTTGACTGTCTCAATAAAACTTTTTTTTACTCTCACAGTGTTGAATATCTTGTGTACACCAAGTTGTAACAATGCCCATTTTGCCCAGTTACATTTAAAGTTGCAGCACAAAAACTGTGGAAAAAACAAAGGGGATTTTAAATACTTTACCAAGTGTTGAAAGCACTCAGCCAAATGACCTACTCAGAAATGGGTGAAATTGTTTATTTCACTTCTGCCCTGTTCATTCATTCTTCATGAAGGTGTTCATGAAGAATGTTGTAAACATTGGGAAATAATTATTAAAATAAGCAATCCAGAGAAATAACACAACTCTTCTCATTTTTAAAAAAAATCAATGCATTTTTGCCTAGCACAAGGACAGTATCTGTGATGGGCAGACTTCAGTGGAGCTTTCCAAGGTACTGAAACCTCTGCTCCCAATAGATTCAGCATTTTGGATAGCTTGTTTGCACTTCAAACCCACTTCAACTCCTAGCAAATTCCCCATTCCCTTAGTATGGAAGGCTCCAGTCTCTTCTGGACAGTACATAATCTTTGAGGAATTCAACAGAGGACATTTCAAAGGCTAAACAAGAACCTTATTAACCGCTAAAACAAAACAGAATGTTTCTTAAATAGTAGGTCATTGCTGTAGCAGACAGAAGGATATAGCCATACATGCTCACTTAATAAATAAATAAAATAAGAGCTAGTGTCAGTTAAAATAGAGACAGGATACTTTTAATATCATGACATATGGCATGTATGGGGAAGGAGTTGAAATTATGTCATACTTTACATATGAGTGTTAGGCAAGATGTAAGCAAGGAACCTGTGACCTTCATGCAACCAAATTCAAGAGAACAAGCAGTTACTGACGGATTAGCTACAGATCTTTTTGAAAGTCATTTTTTCAGCAATAAAAGATTACTTCATGAGCTCTAGAAACAAGAATAATCTCAGTAAATTGGAGCTATGTTGAAAAAATGCATTTTATGTAGGAAATGAATTATACAGTTGTGTAAATAATATATACACACAGCATGAAATTAACATTTCAATTGAAATAGTTATACTTCTCCAAATTACTTACAGGTATCTAAGACCAGGAAGATTCTGGAAGGCATATCTATCAATATACACCAGATTGTTGGCTTTCTCGATTCTTCTGTGGGAAAAGGAAGAAGAAATATTAATTTGGAATTGGAATCATAAGGATTAGGAGCTTATTTGCCTATTAGTATGCTTTGTGATAATGTGTGTGCATACTACTGAAGTAACCCTTTCTCTTAAGAAGAGCTAACCATTCACATATGCAAGGAATAATTTGACCCGTCTCATCACATCTTGACCACTCCTGCAAATAATTTCCATTGAACCCCAACATATATTGTACAAGTTCTATGGAAGGTACTGATCTAAAAAAAAGACCTCCCATGCCCAAATGGGACAAAATATAAAACCATGCTATGCAAAGATAGGGCTACAACTGCTCTTCAAATATCGGTCTATCTTCTTGTGAGAAAACTAAACAATGGCTAAAGGTCAAGACAGAAGGAAACAAACACTATTCCAAGATCCATTTTGAAAGGCTCATCCCAGTAAATCTCCATGCAATGTTGAAGTTTGATTTGTCCTGGTTTTATTATACCCCTACTTTCCAATTCCATTTATTTATTTACTCACATTTCATAGAGTTTGGGAAGGTGGGAGAATGAGTCCGATTCTATAGTTTCCAAGGCATCATTCTGAGAGATTTCTCTGTTAAGAAAATGGAAACATGGGTCAACATAGCTGATGAATCAATGAAAACACATGGAGTACAAATATAAATGAAAGGCAAAGGAAACCGGTAGAATTGGGCGAACTGCAAAGATCTACTGGAAAGGAACTCACACCATTGGGGAAAACACACTGGTAGGGGATTATGGGAGAGAGACTTCTCTGCTGTGGCAGACCCTCTCTTTAGAGACCCTTTTGGAGCTAACACTGGTGTTATTCCAGCTCCAAGTTAAAGTAGAGCTTTTCACTAAAGTTTTGGGGCCTGGCTGATTTTTGTTTACAGCTACACAAGTGTTTCAATCTAGTTTAACTGATTTTAAATTGTCTTCTTTCAACTTATCAAAATGGTTTAATATGTGTCGGTCTGCTTAATTTATTTTTTTACTGTTTTACATTTTTAATTTGATTTTACTATATGTCACCCTGAAATCAAGAAATCAAGAAATAGTTTTCTAAGATCTACAGAGACACTCATTGGAACACCTCAGCAAGCGAGAGTCCAAAAATGGCAGGCTCAAACCCAGAGCCTCAATCAATGGCAGATACCAAATGAGAGACTCCCCCCTGGGCACACAGAAAACTGGGCGACTTGGAAGGCGCTGAACAGACTGCACTCTGGCACCACGAGATGCAGAGCCAACCTTCAGAAATGGGGCTACAAAGTGGAATCCATGACATGCGAGTGTGGAGAAGAGCAAACTACAGACCACCTGCTGCAATGCAACCTGAGCCCTGCTACATGCACAATGGAGGACCTTCTTGTGGCAACACCAGAGGCACTCCAAGTGGCCAGATACTGGTCAAAGGACATTTAATCAACTACCAAGCTTGCAAACTCTGTGTTTCTGTATGTTTGTTTGTTCTGTAAAAAAAAAGTAATACAACTGTTCGGTTGCCTGACATGATAAATAAAAACCCTGAAATGTTTTTAGTCCTAGCTCAGGCTAAATATAAATAAACAAATAAACAATCAATCCTATTGATAGTCCCAGCTAAGAAGATTCATTCGCTCAAGTGCAGATATACAGAATCCTATTGTTTGAAAGATTTACTCTAACAATGGGATTCATATCCAAACTGTTTAAAAATAAAATTATACTTGTGAAATATGAATAGATGAGAGATGGGAAAGACTCCATCAGCTTTGGCTCTAAGGAAGGGATGGTTACCTTGTGTTTCTTCAGGTGATTTTGGACTTCAGCCCCTACCATCTCTTAAGAATTCTTCAGCATTGGTTAAATTGGAGTAGTACTCCCAGTCTAACACTTGGAAAGGTACAAGCAGCCTACCCTTGTTCTGATGCTGGAGGTAGACCTACAACAGCAGGTGAATGTAAAGTGCACCAAACCAGTTGAGACCATGAAGGGGATGGAATAGGAGAAACACATTTTTGAGTGGTCACTTGTGTGGCATATTAGTTTGCTGTTTGACTATTTATGTATAGTATTTATATTCCACCATTCTCACCCCAAAGGGGACTCAGGGTGGATCACAGAACACACATACAGCAAACATTCAATGCTGATTATACAATGACAAGACAAACAACAAATAGAGGTATATATATATAGGTTTTTCCCATTTTTCAGCATCTTTGGAGGCTATGCTTGGTTCCGGCCACAAGTGGTGGGGGTGCTGGGGGTGCTGGGGGTGCTGGGGGTGCTGTTGCTCCATCTCCTTGCCAAAAAGCTTTCTTTGTTCATAAACTTTTCCTCCTTTTTTTGATTGAAATGCCATGCCTAAAACACCTCTCCTCCTTAATGTGGTTCCTATTTATCTACTCACATTGCTGTTTTCGATCTGCTAGGTGGGTGGTGAGCAGGGCTGGAGATCAGGAGCTCACCCTGAACCAGCTTTGAACTGTCAACCTTGTCAGGAGAAAATGTATTTAGAACATGGCCATATAGCCCGAAAAAACCTACAACAACCCTGTCAACCTTTCAATTGGCAAGATTCAGCTGCAGCTGGTGATTAACCTTCTGTGCTAAAGACTATGATTTTGAAGACCAGGGTTTTAATTCCTACTTGGCCACAGAGATCTACTGGCTGAATTTGGGCAACTTACACTCTCTTAGCCACAGAAGAAGGCAATCTTGGAGTCATCCTAAGTCAGAAATGATTTGAAAGCACACAGTAACAGAGCCCTCAGGGATATGAATTGCTATACTTGCATGGGAATTATGAGAACTCAGATTTAATGTGTTAAAATTAATTTGTTACCCTGTTCATTAATATTTTGCAATGCCAAATCTAACATTAGTAAATTTAATTATTAAATGCCAGCAATGTTAATTTTTTCGATATAATGATGAGTGCTTCATGTTATTTTAATTTATCATTTTTGGGGTGAGTTTAATATCGTTTAAAATTTTGAATGTGTTAAAAATGAACAGCTTTATTAACAGTTAGTGTAACAAATTAATTTTATATTTTCTCCCAATATTTTAACATTAGCAAATGATTGTTAAATATGATTTAACATTAATACAATTGCATTCATGCTAACAATTCCAAGCTGTGAGACTAATGATAGCATATGCCATGTGCAGAATGCCTTAATAACACACTTCTGTTAAGTACATGGCCCTTAAGTGCTGAATTTTCCCTTAGCACAACACAATGGCCAGACTCCTCTTAGTATCATGATTGTACCCTCTCAATTGCTGTGCAGCACAGATATTCAGTTTATGGCTGCACTAGCAATGTTCTGCAAGCGTAACTCTTCCACGTGTATTTGTGCATTCTTGAATGGTACAAGAGTATTTACCAGTGTCTTCAAGGTTTCATAAAATTCACTAGGATTGTGGAAACTGCCACTGAATTCTCCACATTGTGCAAGGGGACAAAAGGGAGCAGATATATAACAACAATATGCAGCAAATTTTGAAGTAGTGCAAGCCCTGTGTTATTATATGAGTATAAGTTCATATTATGCAAACATAATGTAGTATCAGGGCCTGAAAATTTCCTGGACAGACAGGCACACAAATGTCAGTGTACTGGAAGAAGCAAACACCACCACCATTGAAGCGATGCTCCTATGCCATCAACCCCGCTGGACCAGCCGTATTGTTCAAATGCCCGATTACCGTCTCCCAAAGCAGTTGCTATCCTCCCAACTCAAGAATGGAAAATGAGATGTTGGTGGAGAGGAAAAGAGATTTAAAGATGGGCTTAAAGCTAACTTAAAAACTGTGGCATAGACACCGAGATCTGGGAAACCCTGGCCCTTGAGTGCTCTAGCTGGAGGCCAGCTGTGACCAGCAGTGCTGTGGAATTTGAGGAGGCATGAATGGAGGGTGAAAGGGAGAAATGTGCCAAGAAGCAGGCGCCTCAAGCCAACCCAACTGTGGCTGGAACCACCTTCCCCCTGGAAACCGATGCCCTCACTGTAGAAGAACTTGTGGATCAATAATAAAGCTCTATAGTCACCTACGTATTCACCATCAAGACACTACACTTGTAAGGCCATCATATTTCGACAATGAGGGATCGCCTAAGTAAGTAAGTAAGTAAGTAAGTAAGTATCAGGGCCAATATATATATATGGCCCCTTTAGATTGGTGGGGATTTTTATATCATGTGGAATCTAATTTTGGGAGAAAAGTGGGAGATTACGTCAATAAATAAAAAAATAAATAAATATTCAACAAATAGTTAATTTTGTGAATGCAATTGTCAGGATCTTGTGATTGTTCATAGCTGCCAAGATGGTTTTGCTTTATGGTGGCCCTATGGATAAGAAACCTCCAAGATACTTTGTTATTTACATCCCTGCTCAGAGCTTGCAAACTCAGGGCTTTAGCTTCCTTGAATGAATTAATCCACCTGTAATGTAGGTTTCCTCTTTCCCTACTGCATTATAGCATTATCCTCTTTTTCAATGAAACATGCTTTCTCATGAGACATCCAATTCCAATTGCTTGTGAAAAAGGGATAAGAAAAGAAGTAGTCTTAAACCAAAATTCTCTATGGAACATACATTTATTCAATGCAAAACATTTGCATTCAATTAAAGGCCATGGAAACAAAGTTGTATATAAGGTGCCAAATACATACAATTACTGCATATCTCCACATCTGGAGTGTCTTTGCCACTGTCTGTACCTCCCTAATAAGGCATACTTGAAAACAAGTTTAGTGGAAAAGGAAAGGAAGAACATGATGAGTGAGGCATAACAAACAACTTGAAGAAGGCTAAACTATAGTGTTTGTATGTGTTTGTCTTTGTGTAAATGAGTTGCACATTTGCCATTAGTAGAGAGTTCTCCCATCTAGCTGCTGATATCTTCCCCCAGAGCCAATTTGGCCTTCAGGATAAAAATGGGCTTCCATGCTTGCTGTGTAATAACTACAGAAGCATATAAATATGTATGTTTAAAGTAGAACGAATGACGGAACACCTATTCCCCTAAACCTTCATTCTCTCTAGTCTGCCTACTTTCAGTGGCATAATTCCTCCATTCTGCATTCTCTTCCATCTTCTAAAGAACCAGCCACATACTTCACTCAGAATTATGTGCACGCCATACACAAGTGTAAATATTGTATTTTTTTGGCTCTTGGACAAGAATCATATTAATTCATGGCTGCATAAGCAGATATACAGAATGCCATAGTAGTGCCATAGTAGTGTTGAGATTAGGTCCCCAAGAGATCAGGGTTCAAATCCCTATTCAAAGAAATTGGTTGGTTGGTTTTCCTGACATTAAGTCCAGTCATGTCTGACTCTGGGGGTTGGTGCTCACCTCCATTTCTAAGCTGAAGAGCCAGCGTTGTCCATAGACACCTCCAAGGTCATGTGGCCAGCACGACTACATGGAGCGCCGTTACCTTCCCTCTAGAGCAGTACCTATTGATCTACTCACATTTGCATGTTTTTGAACTGATAGGTTGGCAGAAGCTGGGACTAAATGCACATTCCAGCACACATTGGGGGCATGTGTACAACCCCCCTTTTATCCCATTTCCTTCCAGAATTTCAAGTCTGTGTAGATGGGGGCTAGGATTTCAGAATATTTCCCATTGGCTCATAAGGAGGTATAACGAAAAATGTGTAGTAAATTACATAATTGCACAATGACAATATTAAATAGAAGGATGGTCTAGTCCAACCAACATGTAATTATTAAAATGTAGATTTATACCCAACAAGCACAAAGTAGGAACTTAGTCATTCGTATTTTATCCCTTCTCTTTTGGAAGGGTTCCAGAAAACATTCATTAGTTGTTTCCCTTGAGAGAAGGACAAAACCTCTTGAGCTCCATAGCCCAAAAACAGCAGAATAATTTTATGTGTTTGATTGCCCTACTACTAGGGCAAAGCATGTGCTAGACTTTGCCTTTGATTGAACACACGAAACCACTTCCCAAAAGACATCCAAACAGAAAATAACAGCTGATAAGGTTTGTTTCTAGCAAGGTCTGTGAGGGAGCAAGAAATGGGAAATGCCTGTTAAACTGGTGGAGGACACTTGACAAACTCAGGGCTTCTCATCTTCCCTGCTTATTCCCCTGCCATCAAGTATCAGGCAAAATGCTGCAGCATTTCTCTCCCCTCCAAATTTCTGGTTATATAATCACAGAATGAGGTTCCTCTGCTTCAGCCCAGCATAGCAGTTAAAATAATTTTAAACCACCAGGACTTTGAAGACCAGTTATTTAGTCAAATAGATAATTAACAAGAATTTTTTACCCAGTGTTACAATCAATCCAAAAAGAGATTATTTGAAATATTTTGCCCTCTTAGTCTCTTGCAAATTAAAAAGAAGGAAGGGAGGTGGAGGAAGAAAAAAGAACATGGCGGCACATTTAAGACTAACCGGTTTTAATTTCAGCAGGAGCTTCCTTGGATATAAACCTTCAGATGCAATACAGACTGGTATTTAAAGCCTCAGGTAATGGAGCAAATGGAAAAAGCTTTGGAGTGGGGTGGGGGTGGGGGATTTTACTTGATGAAATCCAGAAATATGCAACTCTGTTGCTCTCCCGAAATGTTTGAGAGGGATGGTATTTGAGATCTTTGCCATGGTCAGTTTGTGCTGATGTAGAAAAGTAATAAATCTAGTTACCAAAAGTTTATCTGGGCTCAAAACTGTAATAAGAGCAGTAGTGAACATTCTTGTCGAAGGCTTTCATGGCCAGAATCACTAGGTTGTTGTAGGGTTTTTCGGGCTATATGGCCATGTTCTGGAGGCATTCTCTCCTGACGTTTTGCCTGCATCTCTGGAATTCAACCAAAAAAAAAAAACCCTCCCACAGACCTCACTACCTCTGAGGATGCTTGCCATAGATGCAGGCGAAACGTCAGGAGAAAAATTGCCTCCAGAACATGGCCATATAGCCCGAAAAAACCTACAATAAGAGCAGTAGTGAACATTCTTGTATTAATATAGATCAGGCATGGGCAAACTTTTTTGCCTTGGGGTCGCATTGTGGGCCTGATCAAGAGGGCTGGGCTAGGAGGGAGAGCGGCCAGGGACGCGCTGGGTGAGATGGGCCTGGGAGGAACAGGGCCTGTGAGAGGGTGGACCTGGGAGGGGGCAGGGCAGAACCTGGGTCATCCTCAGGTTGTCCTCTTGGCTTAAGGATAGGGCTGCTCAACCCATTCTTATGCTGGGAGGAAAATGAGACATGCAGTGACTGCTCCTTGATCCTCCCCCAATCTTTGGACTCTCATCTCAGCAGTGTGCCAGGAGGAGGGCAAGACAAGTGACACCTGAGAAAACTCTAGAGGGCTCTCAGCCACTGTGCTCTTTCCTTGGGCCATCCTCTCAGCATAAGGACAGAGCCGCTCACATTGTCTTTAAACCAGGAGAAGGGCAAGACATGAGGTGGCTGAGAGTGCTCCAGAGGACTCTCAGCTGCTGTATGCCTTCCTCCCCGTCCTTTCTGCATAAAGACGTGGATAGGGAAAACAAGGAGGGCCTGAGGTAAGCGCCCAGGGGGCTGCATATGGCCCCTGGGCCTTAGTTGGCCCATGCCTGATATAGATGTAGTGTGCCATGACATTATTATAGAATCATAGAATCATAGAATTGGAAGAGCCATCCAGTCCAACCCCCTGCCAAGAAGCAGGGAAATCGCATTCAAAGCACCCCCAACAGATGGCCATCCAGCCTCTGTTTAAAAGCTTCCAAAGAAGGAGCCTCCACCACACTCCGGGGCAGAGAGTTCCACTGCTGAACAGCTCTCACAGTCAGGAAGTTCTTCCTAATGTTCAGATGGAATCTCCTTTCTTGTAGTTGAAGCCATTGTTCCGCGTCCTAGTCTCCAGGGCAGCAGAAAACAAGCTTGCTCCCTCCTCCTGTGACTTCCTCTCACATATTTATACATGGCTATCATGTCTCCTCTCAGCCTTCTCTTCTTCAAGCTAAACATGCCCAGCTCTTTAAGCTGCTCCTCATAGGGCTTGTTCTCCAGACCCTTGATCATTTTAGTCCTCCTCTGGACACATTCCAGCTTGTCAATATCTCTCTTGAATTGTGGTGCCCAGAATGGACACAATATTCCAGGTGTGGTCTAACCAAAGCAGAATAGAGGGGTAGCATGACTTTCCTGGACCTAGACACTATGCTCCTATTGATGCAGGCCAAAATCCCATTGGCTTTTTTTGCCGCCACATCACATTGTTGGCTCATGTTTAACTTGTTGTCCACGAGGACTCCAAGATCTTTTTCACACGTACTGCTCTCAAGCCAGGCCTCCCCCATTCTGTATCTTTGCATTTCGTTTTTCCTGCCAAATGGATTGGAATTTGGGGATATCTGTTTCTATTTATAGTTTTCATTTGTAAATTCCTTGTCCATGATGGTGAACTTTTAAAGGTTGCTTAATAGCCTGTCTCAGTGGGCTCAGCAAAACATTCCATAGGACAGAATTCCAGAAATAGGAAGCCACCACCAAAAAGAAAAATCACATGATTGCCTGTCAGTGTGATACATTTGAAAGGGGAGTTCAGTCAGGTTTTATGTGCATTATCTATTGGTTCATTGGCTTGATTTCAGAGTTTGCCCAGAACACGGGCTTGTAAGTGATTCTGCTTCTATGTATATTTAATGAACGTAGGTCTGTCATATGTGGGTATACAAATGGGCTTCCAAAATATGCTGGTAAACATTTTTCTTGGTGAAGGATACACAGGAGAAGGGACACACTTTAATTAAGCTTATAAACAACTCAGAGGGTGAGAGAAAATGCAGAAAAAAGAAAGAGAAGAGAAAGAAAAAGTAACACAACTACCTCATATATAAATTATCCACTCACACCAAGATATACCATTAAGTGGAAACTCTATTGCTAATTCCACTACATTACACATGATGATGATGCTGGGAACAGCAGGTGCTTTATAGCGACACAGTATATTTCAAGGTTTTTATAAATAATCCTCCCCTTCAAACAGTAAATTAAACAAATGTGTGGGTTTTTTTAAGGAATAAAAACAAAAAAAACACAACCCATTCTCTTATGGGGAAATATGCATCTTCTTTTAACATGATGAGCTGCCTCGACTGCAGTTCACCCAAGCCGAACAAGTGGAAACAGCTCCTACCTCCCCAAATACAACCCACCATTCTCAAAAGGACTATTTCCATTTCAAAATGCAGCAGGTTTCAAGTAATTACTATCTTTATTGTGTAATTTATCTAACAAAAGAAAGGGAGTGGAGCTGGGGGTGGGATAGGATCCTGTTTTGATGAGCCTTGCATTTCAACAGAGAAGCATGAAGGAATCTGAAAAAAATCTCCATAATTTTTGGACAGAGAAATCATGGGGCAAGAGACCTTTTAAATCACAGGCTGGGAAAAATGCGGTTCTTTGAACATTTAGGGCAAAGGCCTTAAAATGCAGTCCCAGAAGCACCTCAAAGCCCACAGACCCTAAACATTTCTAAAGTATGTTTTGCACCCATCTTCAGGCAGTTCCCCCCTCAAAAACCAGCCTGAAGTATCTGAAATCTATCACTAAAATAAAGAAGAAAAGAATTGCCCTAAATTGGCCAAACTGACAGCCAGATGTTACTTCACTTCACAAAGTTCAGGGGATATATTGTTGTTGTCGTTATTATTATTATTTGATACACAACAAGATTAGTGCACAGCAAACACGATCACTATGCTGGCTGTTGTATTGGATCACACGTTGGACACTTCCCAAGTGTCTAGGACTATGTAATGTATCGGCGAATAATGCGTGCAGATCCCAGTAGGGTGCCCTTGTAATGGTAATTTTGTCAGCACCAATTGTGTTTAAGTGCAGGCCAAGGTCTTTAGGCACTGCACCCAATGTGCCGATTGGCACGTTCATTATGAAGAGGGAAGAAAAACATGATATTTCTCTTTCTATTAAAAATCTCTTTTGGATTTTGAAATACTTTTTTGCTTTTAAAGTTTTATATAGTTTAGAAAAAATGAAAAATAATAAAAAGGGAGAAATATTTTGCCATTGTGTACCACCTTCCTATGGTAAGACAGAATTAATTTGAATGAATTATCTCTTAATATTGAAAGCCTCCACAGTACACCAGCACTTCTCCATAAACAGTTTAAAAAATACCTCGTATTGTCTCTTTTCGTGCATGACCCAAGAATTACCATAGCAACTTGTCTCCCAATTAGCCTTCCTTTGCTCACAATCTATATAATTAGACAAGGTCAGCCTCAGAATGAATACTATGGATTGTGTTAAAGGGCGCCAGCAAATCAAGACGAGTAAGAAAAATAAGTGGGCAATTGGATCATTTCCATTCTGGGAAGGAAAAAGCTTTTTGAAAAAGAAGATGCACAAAATAAGATCATAACAACAAAATAGTAGCATGCAGATAACTATATGCATGCAAAAAGATTCCTGAACATTTAAATGAGGGGAAAGTATTGTAATTCCATCACTACATCCAATTGTGCATTTACACAGGTGGTTCTTAACCTGTGGGCCATGGACCACCAATGGGCCATGAGGTCAAAAATCTGGTCCACAAACCTCCTTCCTCTTTATTTATTTTATTTATTTTATTTCCGCTCCTTTCATGCCACCTGCCACTCCTTCCCTGTTGCTGACCACGGCATATGTTATGTATCAGAAACTAGAGCTGATGTGGTCTATCCAATCCAATTTTCTGAATCAGCACCCCAAACAGAATCTAAAGTTGACCAAAATTGATTCATAGGCCTTTTGGAACTAATGTTGGGGAGCGGTCCCTGGTCGAGTGGTCCCTGGTCAAAAAAAGGCTGGGAACCACTGATCTACACTGTAGAATGAATACAGTTTGAGACCACTTGAATTGCCATGTCTCAATGCTATGGAATCATGAGTGTTGTAGTTTCACAAGATCTTTAGCTTTCTCTGCTAAAGAGTGGTAATGGCTCTCCAATCTCCAAGTTCCAGGAATCCATAGTATTAAGCCATGGCAATCAGGTGGTCTCAAACTGCATTAATTCTACAGTGTAGATACACTCCAAGTGCAAATAAGTATTGTTGACGTCAATGACATTTATTTATAGTCAAGCCATTTCCCAGCTTCCAGTGATTTGAGTGTGGCAATTGTACAGCTAAAAATCAAGCTCTATCTAAACAGTCAATGGGTTGCAATTTGGGATCTATTTGGATATAAAGTAGTCTTGTTTCTTTCCCTCAAATTAATGATGGGCATAGGCAACCACTGCAGGTTATGTAGCTGTGCTAGCATCCTTAAGGACCTTGGAAGTCAGAGATCCCACTGCATCACCTCCATGATTTCACCGTGTTTGGGGCTTTCTCAGGAAAGGCCTTTTCCCAAAGTGACTTCAGATCACTTTTGATTCAATACTTTTTCTAAACATAAAAGAGTACAGTAGTCTCTGAAGCATGACAAAATTTATCTGCCCCTCCACTAAGGAAACTTGAGTGCATTTGCAGGCAACCTATCCCCTTATTTTCCAAAATAATTGAGCCATGGAGCCAGCGTAAACATCCTAGAGAACAACATGTAGCTTATAGCCTGCATTTTTTATTATCTTATCTAAGCCCCTTTCCACACAGCTGTATAAAATCCACATTGAACTGGATTATATGATAGTATGGATTATCTGCCTTGATATTCTGGGTTATATGGCCATGTGGAAGGGTCTCAAGAGTACAACTGCACTGTAGAATTCATGCAATTTGACCCCATTTTAGCTGCCATGGCTCACTGCTATTGGATCATGGCGCACTTCTATTGGCTCACTGCTATTAGATCATGCACCTGCACAGTTTAGCAGATCAAGCAAAAGACTTCTGGGGTGTGTGTGGATGGGCCCCCAGGAACATTCACGTTTTTTAAACACAAATGTTCCCATGACAAATGCCTGTCTGGAAGTGCCCTGAGTCTGTGCTGCCATATAATCCAGTTCAAATTGGATTTTATACAGCTGTGTGGAAGGGGTCAAAGAAAGCTAAAGGACTTGTAGGACTACAACTCCCATGATTCCATAGCATCGAACCATCATGGTTAAAGTGGACAAGCTGCAGTAATTCTACAATGTAAATTCTGTCATAATGAAACAATGGGATCTGAAACATGAGGCACATCTACACTGCCTAGCTTGACCAGCAGAGCCAAACTGTGTTTGGTGGTTGGGCCATGGAGATATCTCTTAGATGGCTGGGTCCTTATTGGGCTATCGTACAGAACCAATCTGGCATCCAGAATGCCAGATCAGACCCACATTTCCGGTACACGCAGAAAGGCCCATTGCCTACTTAGCATTTGGCCACTGATTCCATGGGTCTCCATAGCTGTTGTATTTAACACCTCTGGCTTTGAAACACTGGCCACCCTAGCTAAGTTTACAGCCTCCAGTTTTGCACAGCTGTCCTCTTGTTCTATTTGTTTTGTAACAAATAAAACAGCTGTGGGTTACTGGCAGGGATAACAAAAATGACCACCCCATTTTTCTTAGATCTTACAGAAACTGTAAGAGGTATATCACTGTCAAGGTCTCTCCCACTGATAAGCCTTGGAGATAAAACAGCAAATTGCCAGGTGTTCCTAACTGGAAGAAGCAAAACAAGCTAGTTCAAAAGTGTTGTTGAGCCATGGTTGATCCCTTCTACTTGCACATGGAGCCAGAACGATCTATTTTTATCTGGGCAAACTTTGCTCTGTTCTTCCACTGCCATTTTTGAGGGCAAGATGGGGGCAAGATGGAGAGTATTTGGGCTAAGAAGGAGAATTCTTGGCATGGATTCATACCCCTCAAATTCCCTAGACAGCAGGCGGGCCTATATATATATATATATATATATATATATATATATATATATATCTCCATAATCAAAATAAAATGTGCACAGTATGTATGCCATCAAAAGCCCGGTTAGTGAGCACCATTCCTGGTTAGTGAGCACCATGAACATGTAGTCCAACCCCTGCCAATGTCCTCCCCAAACACCATACTGCCCACCATCCAAGGAATGTTTTCATTCAGGGCAATCTCATCCTAGATTTTACATGTTTCCCCCACCACAGACATCCCATTGTTTCTTACTATCTCCATTGGTGTGGAATTTGCATGATCCCACTCACTGCCTCTCCCTTAACCTTTTCTTACTCTTTTCACCTCTGCACAACAAAGAGAGTCGAGCTAATCAGCAAGTACACATACTGGAGGAGTTTGGGGGATTGACTCCACATTATGGAAGTCATAGTTCACCCTGTGTCGAGTCAGAGCACTGTGACCCCCACTGACAATGGACGTGGACCACATTTGGCACACAGAACTCCCATGACCTAAGAAAAATACTGGAGAGGTTTGGGAGGAATTCACCTTGATTTATAACCGTTGTAGGTACTGGGATTTATAGTTCACACGCAATCAAAGAGCACTCGTGATGCCAGCAACAATGGCCCTGGACCTCACTTAGCACACAGAAACCCCATGACCAACAAAAAATACAAGAGGGCTTTGGGGAAAATTCACCTTGATTTATAGGAATTATAGTTCACCTACATTCAGAGAGCACTGTGAACACAAACAACGGTGGATCTGCACCAAATTTGGCATGCAGGGGGATTGGCCTTGACCATTGTTAGTTGTAGGAACTAGGATTTATAGTTCACCTGCAATCAAAGAGCACTCTACACCCCACCAATGAGGGACCTGGACATAACTTGGGACACAGAAACCACATGACCAACTGAATGTACTGGCGGGATTTGACGGGACCGACCCACCATGGTGAGAGTTGAAATTCATCCTGCAGCCAGAAACCACACTGAATCCCACCAATGATGTATCTAGCGTAAACTTGCCCAACATGACAAACTTTAAGTACTGATGGAGTTTCTTGGGGTTAACCTAGCATGATGTGAGTTGCAGTACACCCACAACCTTATGCATTTTGTAAAATAAAAAAATGACTTCTAATAACTCAGGCAATGCTGGGTACCCAAGCTAGTAAATAAATAAATAAATAAATAAATAAATAAATAAATAAGCAAACATCATAAATCATTTTTGCAATGTTCTGCCAATTTGTGAAAAAGATGCATCACTGACTGGGCCAAAGTTCTTCTGCATTCTTAGTGATACTAAAAGCCTACCGCTGATAAAAATGCACCTGAAGAACTCTGGTTTGATTGGCACATCCTAGAAAAGTTGGAGTGCTTTTTCTGGCATGGTCTAAAAGCATATATAGATGTCTATCTGCAGTCAAATAATGATCTTTTCTCAGGACCACCAATGACAATTTGCTGCCTATAATAGAGCAGCAAATGGGCCTTACACCCCACCCTCGCTATCAAATCTCAAGCAAGTTAGTTTTGTAAGAATATCCATACCTTCCAGCTGTTTTGGGATGGACAACTCCAGTTTCATTTGGTCTTCTCACTTTTTCAGTTTTTTAAAATTATTAAAATTTCTTTATTTTTATCCTGCTTTTATCCCATGGGTGGGATTCAAAACAGCGAACAATGGTTAAAACAACAGAAATTACATGAAAAAACAAACAAACAAATCCCCCCAAATAAACAAATAACACATTACATAAACCATATATGACAAGCTTAATAAATACATGTCCAAGATAGCCTTCACTGATATGCCTTACCTATAGCTATCTGGTCATTCCCTATTATGGGTTATCAGGAAAGGCCTGCTTCCATAGAAAGGTTTTAGCCTGTGCTTGAAAGGCCAGTTGAGATTGGTCAATCACACCTCTTTGAGGAGGGAGTTCCAGAGGCGTGGGGCCACCACCCAGAAGGCCCTCTTTCTGTTCCCACCAACCATACTTGTGACAGTGATGGGACCGAGAGAAGGACCTCTCCTGATGATTTCAGGGCTGGTGTGGGCTGGTAGGAGGAGATCTAGTCCCTCAAGAAGGCTGGGACCGAACCATTTAGCGCTTTATAGGCTAAAGCCAGCACCTTGAATTGCCGTTCTGGTTTCTCTCTCCCACTTCTCCCTTTGCTCTCAATTTACTTCAACTGCTGAAAACTGAGTTCAATGTGCACAATTATTTGCATTCATTTAATTCCTCAGAGGGGAGAGGAGGGGCAGAATCTCACCCTTCTCTATAGGCTCAGGCAAAAGCAAACTGCTTCAGACTCTCCTAGCTTTTGCTTTCTTCCTCATTAATAAATATTGTCATTTTAACCAGACTCTGATATTGCTTAACCACATGTATCTGGGCTTTCATACTCCAACATTTCACTGATGAAAAATCCAAATGTCCCACTTAGTATTCCCATTGTCAGAAAGGATCTTTCCAGGCTCGGAAAATGACTCTTTAAATGAGTTTAAAAGGTTGAGGATGAGGTTAAGGGTGAGCATAAAACAATCCCATCCCTTACTGTTTGCATATAATTTCTTGTTATAAACAGGCATGGTTAACAGACTGAGATATTTCTGCTGTTGGGTTTGTTATGCAGTGAACGGATGAGAGAACCAATTATTTTTGTATGTTTTTTTAAATAGTTCTATTCAAATTATGGACCTTTGGTGACCATCCAGATACCGGTGACATAATTTCTGGCCTTCATACCAACACTTATAGTTTTTTCTTGGTTCCAAAATATTTGTTAGATGGAGGAGAAAAACATGAAAAGGTCATTTTCTACTGCTTGAGAGAAAATGCTTATATCAGGTCATGAAAATTCAGCAGTATGCTCGTTTGCCTCAGGATAAGAGAAGGAATTCTGCATAATCTCTAGTAATGTAAATTAAGAGTGTACCACACAAATTGTTGCTCCTTCAGAGCATGCCCTTGAGAATTTGAGACTACAGTACCTACAGGAGCTTCGCTCTGCATTTCAATATTGGGGTCATGTCGATGGTATTCAAGAAGAGGAAGTGTATTAATTCCAGTCTAGTTAAAAGATACATGTAGCCCAGCTGCAAGGCATAGAAAGTGCACTTGGTTGTCTATACCCTCTCTCCCATTTACTAGTTGTGATTATTTGTGGTTACTTTTTAATCCTGCTTCTCCTATTTTTTTTAAAAAAGCTACATTTTTATGGAAGATAACAGACATTATTACAAATAAATTCAACATTAATATCACTGAAAACATCAGATTCCTCAATAATCACTAGATGAAAAGAGTATGTCTTCACACCCTCCCTAAAAACACCAAGAAGGAAGATTAATCTGAAGTGAGTGCATTCCTTGGGATGGGAAGAATAGCTGAAAATATTCTTTAAAATGGTCAAAATATTTTGGGAAAATCTGGACAAAAGTGTCCCGGTAGATGACTGTTTTGACTGCTTAAGTTTTATTCCACACAAAAATATGCACACGATTTTTGCAAGGAAATGGAATTTTCTGTGCAGAACACATTTCAGCACACAATGCAATTTCCTGCACAAAACTATATTTTCTCTGCAGAATGTTACATTTTTGCATAGGAAATGCTATACTTAGTGGGAAGCTTCTTTTCTGTGTGGAAAGTTGTCATTTCATACAAAAAACCCTACATACATTTTATTTCTACAGGGCCTCAACCAGAAACTAAACAACAACAACAACAACAACAACAACAACAAACCCCACACAGGATAACACACAGCATAAAATCCCTCCTTGCCTCCCCCTGTATCCTGTTGCATCAGTTCCTCATGCTAGGAGGATGAAAGGAGGACCTTAAGGGTGGCCAGGTAAGTTTGGTTATTGGGATGGCATGCAGCCACCCCAAAGCTCCCCAAACAACCCTTAAAAGAAAAGAAAAACCTTACCTGGTCACCACTAAGGTCCTCCTTTCATTCTTGTTGTTATCGGGATGGCATGTAACTATCCTCTCTGGGAAAGCTGGGGTTTTGGGTGGTTTTTGGAGACTAAAACCCATGCCAAAACAGATTTTACCCCTGTGTGGAATTGAGCTGAGAAGCTACCTGATATCCATATGTTTAAATATTTGAAAGGATGTCACATTGAGGAAGGGATCAAGCTTGTTTTCTGCAGCTTTGGAGATCAGAGACACAAAGCAATGGATTCAAATTGCAGGAAAAAAATGATTCAACCTAAACACTAGGAAGAACTTCCTGATGGTAAGAGCTGTTTGACAGTGGGAAAAGCTGCTGCCTTGGAGTGTGGTACATTAGGAAGAACTTTCTGATGGTAAGAGCTGTTCGACAGTGGGAAAAGCTGCTGCCTTGGAGTGTGGTGGAGACCCTGTCTCTGGAGGCTTTTAAACAGAGGCTGGATGGCCATCTGTCAGGGGTGCTTTGATAATTGTGTCTTTTTGCATGGCAGAATGGTGTTAGGCTAAATGGTCCTTGGGCTCTCCTCTAATCATGGAATCATAGAATCAAAGAGTTGGAAGAGACCTCATGGGCCATCCAGTCCAACCCCCTGCCAAGAAGCAGGAATATTGCATTCAAATCACCCCTGACAGATGGCCATCCAGCCTCTGTTTAAAAGCTTCCAAAGAAGGAGCCTCCACCACACTCCGGGGCAGAGAGTTCCACTGCTGAATGGCTCTCACAGTCAGGAAGTTCTTCCTCATGTTCAGATGGAATCTCCTTGTAGTTTGAAGCCATTGTTTCGTGTCCTAGTCTCCAGGGAAGCAGAAAGCTTGCTCCCTCTTCCCTGTGCTTCCTCTCACATATTTATACATGGCTATCATATCTCCTCTCAGCCTTCTCTTCTTCAGGCTAAACATGCCCAGCTCTTAAGCCGCTCCTCATAGGGCTTGTTCTCCAGACCCTTGATCATTTTAGTCGCCCTCCTCTGGACACATTCCAGCTTGTCAATATCTCTCTTGAATTGTGGTGCCCAGAATTGGACACAATATTCCCGATGTGGTCTAACCAAAGCAGAATAGAGGGGTAGCATGACTTCCTTAGATCTATAATGATTCTATGACTTCAACTTTTGGGTGGGAGGACACCATTAGATAGCAGGTTCTGCAGCCTCTATTTCAACAAAAACATGTTAAAGGTACTGCTGCATTTTCTTCCCCCTCCTTTTCCTTCTTTACACCTGCAAACTGTTTATATAGATTTTCCTTGCCTTGCAGCCTTTCAGACCACATAATTATAGCACTGTTGTTCAGTTTTAACTGCTATGGGCCTATCGTGTAGAATTCTAGAAGGAGCAGTTTAGGAAGGGACATTTACCTCCCATGTGCAGTGTAGAATTATCACAGTTTAGCACCACTTTAACAGCCATACCTCTACCCTATGGAATTTTGAGAAATTTAGTTTCTTGTAGCACCAGAGCTGTTTGACAGAGAAGGTTAAATGTCTTTTTAAAAAAACCCCTACAGATCCCAGAATGCCATCTCATTGAGCCATGACAGTTAATGTGGGGTTAAATTGCTTAATTCTGCAGGGTAGATACAACCTTAGACTTCTCAGACTAGGAGCTCTTGTGTCCCACTAAAGTACAAAACCTAAATTTCCTAGGATGTTGGTACATAAATACATTGGTATATACATGGAGTACAGCACTGCAGATAGTATGAAAGGGCCCCAGAAGCCATTTGTCCCCCTCGCCTAAAGTCTGGGAAACGAGGCAATTATCTGGGGAGCAAGACTATGTGATGAAAGTGGCAAATAACCAATAAACAAAAGACAACGAACCAAGCAAAACCCTGAACAGGGGAAGTAACTTTCATCTAAGAACTAAGCCCTGCGCAGTGGCATCTCTGTAGGGAGAAGATTTCCAGCACAGCGGCAATGAAAATGGAAGGGCGAGTGATGAATATGCAAATGAGACCAATCAGCATCAATGGCATCTGCAGAGGAGAAGTAGCAATGAAATGTGAAATAGCTCACAAATCAAAAATATCACCCATAAAACATTCATCGGGAAGTATTCATGGTAATGTAGGGACACAAACTATCTAATCAAGTGATATATTTGCATATAAAACAGGGGACCCCTTGGGTGCGCTTCGTGCTTCTGCCCCGTAAGATCATGAACACAAAGACATGGGCGCAAAATGAGATTAAACTCGACGGTAGGCTATTTAAAGGGAATGGCTATTAATAATATGATGCCTCCATGTGGTAAAAGACATTTTGCCTAGAGTATACAAATTAGATACTCCAATACACATAACAGAACACTTGCATTAGCCCGTAGCTGAAATGCTTTTTTTTTTCTTAAAAAAAAAAGTCCCACAATGGATGCATTTGCAGCAGAGGTTGAGTGAATTAAAAAATTCATGTCTATGAGATGCAAGGATAGCTTCAAATAGGCTCTCAAGAACCCAGCTGCGGCGCTATCCACAAAAGAAGAGCCGGAGAGAAAACACCATTGTGCTGAATTCTGCAAGGGAGAATGAAGGTTTTTTTCCCCCACTGAGAGAAATGTTTTTTACATTGGAAAAACATAAAAGACAGTTCTACTGCAGGATCGAACATCAAATTATGAGGGAATGGAGAAACTTGCATACTGTAAGGTCAGGTCTCCTGAGCAGAGCTGGGGAATTTTGCTGCCGCAGGCAAAGAGGTGTATTATTTATTTATTTGTGCCATTTGTTTACTGTCTCTCAATACACCAGGGCCCCTGAAGTGATGAATCGCCAGTAATCACATGTAAAAAATTATTATATATTGCTAAAAGCAATTGGAAACAAACTAAAGCCCCTCTTTAAAAATAATTCTAAATCCACTGAAAGCAAATTAAAGACCTCTAAGAACAACCTGAATGAACACCCTAGTATTTAAGAACCAAGGACCAAGGGTGCACCTACACTATGGAATTAATGCAGTTTTGACACTACTTTACCTGTCATGGTTCAATGCTGTGGAAACATGGGAATTGTGGTTTTTTAAAGCCCACTGTCTACTTTGCCAAATAATGCTGGTGCTTCACCAAACTACAAATCCCAGAATTCCATAGCATTGAGTCATGGAAGTTAAAATAGTGTCAAACTGCATTCATTCTATAGTGTAGATGCACCCAAAGTGAAATAGCTGTATTTCCCTGCTCTCGGGAAAACTTTGAAGGGATGGCATTAGCCCGGGAAGGAGATCCATAGCTAATATTCTGTTAGATGAGCTGTTAGGCCTATGGGATAGTCCTAAATATGAACATCCACCCAGTGCAGTCCATGTGCAAAAGATACACACAGACATATACACAAAGAATGTAAGTGGTATCTGTTGGTCTGCTAAAAACTTTGTCTCCTGGAAATATGGATAAGTCCCTTTGCTGAGTAAGCTAAATACTCGTGTATAAATTGACCTCAGTTATATGTTGAAGGCAAGTTTTGGGGCCAAAATTATGGATTTTGATCTGATTTATGGATAGATTGATGATCATTCCACAATAAGGAGAAAGCGCCTACACCACCTCATGGGTCCAACTGAATGTGGCTGCTGTGGCTGCCGTTTTCTTGCTTGGGCACTGAGAAAGGCCAGAAGTGGTAGAGAGTAGAAGAGATTGGGTTGTCCTGTGTTGAACTAACCTCTCATCTTTGCCACTCTACTCAGAGAAGGCATGGAATCAGAGAGTTGGAAAAACCCCTAAAGGCCATGCAGTCCAACCCCCTTTTGCCATCTACCCCTTGGAAGGGAAATTCACTCCTGGAAGAGTTATCATGAGGAAAAGGTATCTCCACTGAAGCTTTCTCACCAATCCTAGTTTCCGCAACAAGCCATATTTGTCAAAATCAAATAACCACAGAGACAGAAAATGAGGTGAAATCTTCTGAACAGGGGCACAGACCTATGTGATCCAAAGCTAATATATAGCTGGAGTTACACTTAATAATTTAGCTATTTCAACTTACAAACAAATTCACACTCAAGAACAAACCTATAGAACCTATCTTGCTCATAACTTGGGGACTGCTTGTGCAAAATTGCTTTTGCAGGCAGTCTAAAAACAGGGTGAGTGGGCAAGTGTAGAGCAACACAATTGGCCCCGCCTGTATCCAGACCTGAGTGAAGAAAAATATTGTGTCTTCCCTTCCATTCTCAACTACTTTGTTAAAAGGGTGGAGTGTGATCTGATGCTGGGGAACCATATGGGATGTTGGCTTTTTGCAGGCCCTTATATAAGTGGGGTCTCTCCCTATGTTTGGCTCTTCACTTCCTGTCATCATGACTCTTTGAGGAAAGACTCAGTGGGTGCTGGATGTGTGATTAGCTGCCTTTCCTCATCCCTTGTTCACTACATATATGCCAATACAGACATTCCAAAAGCTGAATTAAAAATGGTCCCAAGCATTTTGGATAAGGAAGATTCATCCTGTATCATTTTTGTTTTCCTGTTACAAAGTCTGTGGTTAGATGAAGAACCCACTCCTAAGGGACAGATGGAGAGATAACATCATTAAAAGCAGAATGAGAGAATAACTGTGGACCAAGACAAATGCCTTATAAAACATTGCATAAAATAAGATGTATTGAGTGAATAGAGATGGTTACATACATTTTTTCGACTTCGTCAAATCCTGAGAAGGCTCCTCTGGGGACGTTTCTTATTTTGGTGAGGAAAAATATCCTGAAAGCACAAGACAATGCATATTTTATGTATTAAAGCATATAGTATAATAAATAATTAGTTTGGTTCACTTTGGACTGAAAGACAATGTAATTACGTGCCAAGAGGAGCGGGGGAAGAAATGCTCTGCTCAAAATAAATTCATTGTATTTGGATGACATTCTGTGAGTTTGGAAGAAGTCTGTTTCAGTTGGAGGTTTTATTCTGAATCTGATAGCTGGAATTTTGAAGAAGGTGAATATATAAAAAATCTTTTGGAAAGAGACATTCCAAAATAAATGAGATGGGGATCACATGGTCCCAATGGCACTTTACTATAGAGAAGGAGTGGGAAACACCAAGTCTTAGTGCTAAATCTCACAGTGTTTACATCCAGCCCTACCTAGTTTTACAGGAGACCATGCAACCTGTTCTGACATCATCATTTGGTCATCCCCCAGTCTTGCTGAAGGAGGTGGTTTCTTCACATTCTGAAAGGTTGAGTTCCTTTATCCAAGGCTTGCTCACTGGCTATAATATGAGGTTAGGTCTAGGACCACCCATGGATTGCACAATCCAAGGATTTTTGCTCAAGTTCCATTAAATACAATGGTATACTAAAATTGCATTCCTGATATAAAATAGTGAACAACTCACATCAGTATCGGAGAGAGCCTTGAGGATCTGTCAATTAGTGGGAGGCTATAGTAGGATATTCTACATATCAGTGAAGTGTTCGATGTGCAACAAATCAAAGTTTAGTTTTGATCCCACTCCACAAACATTTTATAACCATGATTGATTCAATCCATGGAAGCAAAACTCACAAATATGGATGGTCCGGTTTATTTTTGACTTCACCCTTTTAACCTTTGGAAGGTTGGTTACAGAGATTTAAATTAGACTCACAATCTGAAATATGTTTGCCTTCCTTTTGACAGAATAAGGTTAAGAAAATCTGTAGCGGGAGCCACATATTATCTAGAAGACTTTTGTGCAGCCAGAAGGCCCCCAAGTCCTTCTGAACAGTGGATTTTGAAATATTGGTAATTAAAAAAGATTTGCTACTTCAGAGAACTATGAGAGATGTTGTTGACTCAACCGTACATCTCCAAAGCCCAAAATACACTATGATCCTAATTTCTGAAGATCTAGTATATGCAGTTTCATTAATTCACATGCCCACTTATTCATTAAGGGCCTCCTGTACAGGCCATACCTGTTTCTCTCTATTTCTTGTCATTTGCCCCATTGAAAATAATAGGGTTTGCTTTTACAGGCTTTTTTTTTTTTGTCGTGTCAGAAGCGACTTGAGAAACTGCAAGTTGCTTCTGGTGTGAGAGAATTGGCCGTCTGCAAGGACGTTGCCCAGGGGACGCCTGTATGATTTTGATGTTTTTATCATCCTTGTGGGAGGCTTCTCTCATGTCCCCGCATGAGGAGCTGGAGCTGATAGAGGGAGCTCATCCGCCTCTCCCCGGATTCGAACCTGCAACCTGTCGGTCTTCAGTCCTACCAGCACAGGGGTTTAACCCACTGCGCCACCGGAGGCTCCCTTTTACAGGCTGAGAGCCCTGAAATCTAAAATGTTTTTAAAATCCAAAATTATCTACACGAGTGACTGAAATAGTAACACCTTTGCTTTCTGATGGTTTATTTATTTATCGTGTCAGGAGCGAACCACAACAGTTGCATTGCATTAAAACAAACAAACAAACAAATAAACAAAACACAAAGTTTGCAGACTTGGTATTCTATTAAATGTCCTTTGACCAGTATCTGGCCACTTGGAGTGCCTCTGGTGTTGCTGCAAGAAGGTCCTCCATTGTGCATGTGGCAGGGCTCAGGTTGCATTGCAGCAGGTGGTCAGTGGTTTGCTCTTCTCCACACTCGCATGTCGTGGATTCTACTTTGTAGCCCCATTTCTTAAGGTTGGCTCTGCATCTCGTGGTGCTAGAGCGCAGTCTGTTCAGCGCCTTCCAAGTCGCCCAGTTTTCTGTGTGTCTGATGGTCCAGTGTACACATAGTTTCATTCGCAAAATTATTACTGCTATTGCATGGAATTACCTTCAGGCTATATGGACAAAGTATGAATTGAATTTCATGTTTAGACCGGGTCCCATTTCCAAGATATCTCATGATGTATGTTTTTTCAAAACTTATATCCAATGTAAGTTGATCTGAAAGATTTTGTATACAGGATACTCCACCTGTATCAATGGTTTCATGTACCACGGGAAGTTCTGAAATGTGTCCTCCAGGAATATGGGGGTTGTATGATAGTGAAAAAACATATCACTGTAAAATGTGAATTTTTATGAGAATGGTGGTGGTGTGTCCCTTTATGATTTGCCATCTGCTATAAATCTAACTAAAGTATGGTTTAGGTTTTTGTTTGAAGGCAGCTACCATGACCTTAAGGAGGTTCAGAAGGGCATTGAATAGCAATCCATCACACAGTTTGAATTAAAAACAACACAGGGTTCATTTTGACAACTGGAAAGAGCCATTTGATTGGGCCCTTAGGGAGGACGGACTCTCAATTCTTTTACTCTCAGAACTGAGATTTTTTTTTCTCAAAGTGCTCATAATACAAAGATTATATCACCATCTAACTACTTTTCACAGCCTGCTTCCCCTCAGGAGTGACAGCTAATTGTTTCTTGAATTACTGCAGTTCTTGCCTCAGCAGTCTGGCCTGATAGATGGATCTTCGGTATCACAGATTTCTTTTCTAATAGCAATTGTGAATCAACTTCTCCCTCAATTTTGTTTTTAAAAATCCTTTTCTCCATCCTCTTTCTAGTCCATCCATTTCTCATTTAAATGTATGTGAGGTGACTGTCTGAGGGTTTTGATTTATCTAATGCATAACATTGTGGATCAGGTCGACAATCTAATCCTAAGCTGTAGCCACACTGGTAAGAATTCGATACCACATTAATTGTTATGGCTCAATGCTATGAAATTCTTGGGTTTTGGATAAGAGATTCTCAACTTGCATTGGAACCTTTATTCCTGTTAAGAGTAGGTTTTTTTTGAAGAAACGAAATGCAAAATAAATAAATAAATAAATGATCCAGCAGTTAAGGGACATCTTGTATTTTGATGCCTACAGTTTGCAGGACCAAACTAGCCATCATATATGATGCTGCGTCTGTCAGAAGCAAATTGTTGTTGTTGTTCATTCGTTCAGTCGTCTCCGACTCTTCGTGACCTCATGGACCAGCCCACGCCAGAGCTCCCTGTCGGCCGTTACCACCCCCAGCTCCCTCAAGGTCAGTCCAGTCACTTCAAGGATGCCATCCATCCATCTTGCCCTTGGTCGGCCCCTCTTCCTTTTGCCTTCCACTTTCCCCAGCATAATTGTCTTCTCTAGGCCTTCCTGTCTCCTCATGATGTGGCCAAAGTACTTCAACTTTGTCTCTAGTATCTTTCCCTCCAGTGAGCAGTCGGGCTTTATTTCCTGGAGGATGGACTGGTTGGATCTTCTCGCAGTCCAAGGCACTCTCAGAACTTTCCTCCAACACCACAGCTCAAAAGCATCGATCTTCCTTCGCTCAGCCTTCCCTAAGGTCCAGCTCTCACATCCGTAGGTTACTACAGGGAATACCATGGCTTTGACTAGGCGGATCTTTGTTGCCAGTCTGATGTCTCTACTCTTTACTATTTTATCGAGTCTGGACATTGCTCTCCTCCCAAGAAGTAAGCGTCTTCTGATTTCCTGGCTACAGTCTGCATCTGCAGTAATCTTTGCACCTAGAAATACAAAGTCTGTCACGGCCTCCACATTTTCTCCCTCTATTTTCCAGTTGTCAATCATTCTTGTTGCCATAATCTTGGTTTTTTTGACGTTTAGCTGCAACCCGGCTTTTGCGCTTTCTTCTTTCGCCTTGATTAGAAGGCTCCTCAGCTCCTCCTCGCTTTCGGCCATCAGAGTGGTGTCATCTGCATATCTGAGGTTGTTAATGTTTCTTCCAGCAATTTTCACCCCAGCTTTGCAGTCATCCAGCCCCGCACATCGCATGATGTGTTCTGCATACAAGTTAAAAAGGTTGGGTGAGAGGATGCAGCCTTGCCGTACGCCTTTCCCAATCTTGAACCAGTCTGTTGTTCCATGGTCAGTTCTTACTGTTGCTACTTGGTCCTTGTACAGATTCCTCAGGAGAGAGACAAGGGGCTTGGGATGCCCATCCCACTAAGAACTTGCCACAATTTATTATGATCCACACAGTCAAAGGCTTTAGAATAGTCAATGAACAGTACAATCAAAATATTAAAAAATCAAAACAACAATTAAAACAATTAATTACAATTTGGTCTCTCGTTCCTCTGCCTTTTCTAAACCCAGCTTGAACATCTGGCAACTCTCTCGCTCCATGTATTGCTGGAGTCTTCCTTGCAGGATCTTGAGCATTACCTTACTGGCATGAGAAATAAGGGCCACTGTACGGAAGTTTGAGCAGTCTTTCGCATTTCCCTTTTTTGGTATGGGGATATAAGTTGATTTTTTCCAGTCTGATGGCCAGTCTTGTGTTTTCCATATTTGCTGGCAAATGGCATGCATCACCTTGACAGCATCATCTTTTAAGATTTTAAACAGTTCAGCTGGGATCCCGTCATCTCCTGCTGCCTTGTTGTTAGCAATGCTTCTTAAGGCCCATTCAACCTCACTCCTCAGGATGTCTGGTTCTAATTCATTCACCACACCGTCAAACTATCCTCAATATTATTATCCTTCCTATACAGATCTTCTGTATAGTCTCGCCACCTTCTCTTGATCTCTTCAGCTTCTGTTAGGTCCCTGCCATCTTTGTTTCTTATCATACCAATTTTTGCATGAAATTTACCTCCAATGTTTCTAATTTTCTGGAAGAGGTCTCTTGTCCTTCCTATTCTGTTGTCTTCTTCCACTTCCATGCATTGCTTATTTAAAAATAGTTCCTTATCTCTTCTGGCTAACCTCTGGAATTGCGCATTTAACTGGGCATATCTCCCCTTATCACTGTTTCCTTTTGCTTTCCTCCTTTCTTGGGCTACTTCCAGTGTCTCAGCAGACAACCATTTTGCCTTCTTGGTTTTCTTTTTCTTTTGGGACGTACTTTGTTGCCGCCTCCTGAACAATGTCTCGGACTTCTGTCCATAGTTCTTCTGGGACTCTGTTTACTAAATCTAGTCCTTCAAATCTGTTCTTCACTTCCACTGTATATTCGCTAGGAATGTTAGTGAAATCATATCTAACTGGTCTGTGTATTTTCCCTGATCTCTTTAGTTTTATTCTAAATTGGGCAATAAGAAGTTCGTGATCTGAGCTACAGTCAGCCCCAGGTCTTGTTTTCACCGACTGGATGGATGTCCGCCACCTTTGGCTGCAAAGGATGTAGTCAATCTGATTTCGGTGTTGACCGTCTGGTGAGGTCCGTGTATAAAGCCGTCTTTTAGGTTGTTGGAAGAGAGTATTCGTTATACACAGTGAGCTTTCCTTGCACAATTCTATCAGACTGTGTCCCGCTTCATTTTGTCGTCCCAGACCATGCTTGTCTGTAATCCCAGTTGTCATTTGACTTTCCACCTTGGCATTCCAGTCTCCTGTAATGAAAATAATGTCTCTTTTTGGTGTATTATCCAGTAGGTCCTGCAGATCCTCATAGAACTGATCTACTTCTGCTTCTTCAGCAGCTGTGGTTGGGGCGTATATTTGGATCACTGTAATGTCGAAAGGCTTTCCTTGCACTCGAATTGAGATCATTCTGTCATTTTTTGGGTTGTATCCAAGCACCGCTTTAGCGAATTTCTTATTAATTATGAAGGCTACTCCATTTCTTCGATGTTCCTCTTGTCCGCAGTAGTAGATCTGGTGGTCATCTGATGTGAAGTGGCCCATTCCAGTCCATTTCAGTTCGCTGACCCCCAGAATGTCTATCTTTAGTCTTGACATCTCAGCCAATAACAACATCCAATTTGCCCTGGCTCATAGATCTATGGTGTGTTGATCTTTAGAGCATCGGATTCGTCGTTCACCTCCAGTACCGTCGGCCGCTAGCCTTCCTTTCGGCTTTGAGCTAGCTGCGTCATCACATCTGGGGCTAGTTGAACTTATCCTCTGCTCCTCCCCAGTAGCATTTTGGCCATCTTCCAACCTGGGAGTCCCATCTTCCAATGGCATACCGACATATCTCTGGTTGTACTGGTCCATTTAGTTTTCTTGGCAAGGATACTGGAGTGGTTTGCCATTGCCTTCCCCAGGGATCACGCTTGGTCTGACCTCTCTGCCACAACCGTCCCGTCTTGGTGTCCCTTCATGGTTTCGCTCATGACATCATTGAGGTGCTCAAGCTCCAGCGCCCCGACAAGGCGGTGATCCTTTGCTGGAGGAAGCAAATTGTAGAAGTAGTAAATTTCATTGCTTTGCCTATTAGGGAAGGGACTGCTATTCTTCTGAAAAACCTGCAAACCAGTCAGGTTCCAAATGTATGGCTGTAAGAATACATAGAGCAAGGCACTGAGAGCCTGTACAGGCAAAGGGAATTTTCTTGGATACCCTGATCATAAAGCTTGTGTCTGAAGAAGTACTCAGCTCCATGGAAGACATGACCAACCTTGTTCGATATCGGTTTTGGTGTCCATCAAGCCAATAGACCAGTGGTTCTTAACCTGTGGGGCGCAGACCACCAGTAGGTTGGGAAGATGAAAATCTGGTCCATGAGCCTCCTTCCATTTTATTTTATTTTATTTTGTTTTATTTTGGCTCCTTTCATTGCCTGCCACTCCTTTCTGCTCACTGACCATGGCATATGTTCTGTATCAGAAACTTGAGCTGATGTGGTTTATCCAATGCAATTTGCTGAATCAGCACCCCAAACTGAATTTAAAGTTGACCAAAAACTTATTCGTAACCCTTTTGGTACTAATGTTGGAGAGTGGTCCCTGGTCAAAGAGGTCCTTGGTCAAGTGGTCCCTGGTAAAAAAAAAAAAGTTGGGAACCATTGCAATGGATCTTCAGACTCTATTTCATTATCAGAGGTTGGGCAGCAATAGTGGTGAAAATGAAGGGAGTGCCAAGCTGTCAACAATTGGGTGAAAGTGGAAATGATTTGTGTGGTGGTGGTGGTGGCGGCGGCGGCAGCTGTATTTCTCCTCTCTCAGGGAACACGAAAGCTTGGGGCTGCCATTGGCAATTTGTATACCAGCAAATCATAAGTCTCACGATGGAGGGTCACAGTACATTGACAAAATATAATTCCAAGTGAAATATGTTCTCTTCATGTTCAATGTCCCATAGCATCAACATTGCCAGGAGTCTGTCTTCTCAGAAATTGAATTATCACATAGTGAACATGTTGTCATGTTGAAACATTACCATCTGATCTGAATTCCATGGCGTTCAATTTCACTGTTTAGTTAATAATTCTACGTAGATCCAATGTTATGTAACACTCACATGAAAGAGGGCATAGACCAAAGGACGTGGGATATTTCTAAGGAGCAGTAGGAGGATGTTGTGTCCCCCCCCCTTTTTTTTGCTGCTCTCACCTAATGTTTTCCTCCTGCAACATGACAAATTCTTGTCTACCATGTCAACCAAGAAAAAGCAGTAGCTTTGATAGTGGTATGGAAACAAGAATTGCAAGAGGGAAAATCCAAAGGTCAGATCTAGGCACAGTGGTATCTTGTTGCTCCCATGTTAGTAAAGTATAGGTAAAGGTATTTTTTCCCCTGACATTAGGTCCAGTTGTGTCCAACTCTGGGGGTTGGTGTTCATCTCCATTTCCAAGCCAAAGAGCTGGCATTGTCTGTAGACACCTCCAAGGTCATGTGGCCGGCATGACTGCATGGAGCTTCGTTACCTTCACACTGGAGCAGTATCTATTGATCTACTCATATTTGCATGTTTACGAACTGCTAGGTTGGCAGAAGCTGGGGCTAACAGCAGGAGCTCATGCTGCTCCCAGATTTGAACCTGCGACCTTTTGGTCAGCAAGTTCATCAGCTCAGCACTTTAACCAGTAAAGTATAGGATTGCTCTATTACTGGATTGGCCAGATTTTATCTGGGTTCTAGGGAAACCACCCAGATAAAATGGTAATCTGGTATATGTGGTGGAGTACAAAAAACTGAACTATGGTCTGAGCTATGAGGCTTGGCAAAGGAGGAAAAAGAGAAAGCGGAATATAAGAAACAAGGGAAAGGTGCCTTGCAAGGGCACGAGATTCAGTGAGAAAGAGGGGGAGCAAGAAAGTCAAGAGAAGGAATGGCTGTACTAGTAAAAGCTGTGGTGTGCAAGAAACAAGGGAGAGGTGTCCTTGCGAGGTCATGAGACTTGCTGGGGGAGCTAGCAAGAAAGAAAGATGAGAGTGTCTTGTGAGTGAAAGAAACAAGACAGGGATGCTTTATGAGGGCATGAAGCTGAGAAAGGGAGGGAGTACAAGAGATGGGAGAGGGAATGGCCAGAATGGGGTAAAAGGCACACTACAAGAAGCAGGAGAACTAGTCTGCATGGGCATTTAGTAAGGCAAGTGCAAGTAAAGTGGTAGGAGAGATGGGAGAGGGAGTGGTGATAGTAGTGGGAGAAGTGGACTGAAATGAAGACATACACTTTGAAGCTGGGAGAGAAGGAATAGGAGATATAGGAGCAGAAGGAAGCTGCATATACAGAAGATTTCAAGATTAAGGGGAGGACAGCATACAAGTCCATGAGATGAAGCCAGGGAAAGGAGCATGTGGGAAAGGAGAGCAAGTGGTACAAGACACAAATGAGGGATATACTGTGTGGGTTAAATGCAAGGTGTGAGAGGGAGTAGGGGGGAAAGGGTAATGAGAGGAGAGAAAGAACATATGGGAGGTAAGTTGCAGTGAGTTGATGCAAAGAGCAGTGCAAGACAGGGGGGCATGGCAGAGCCCAGTGAGGGGAAATAACTGGTGCCAGCAAGTTAGGAGCAAGGGAGTGATGGAGGTTGTAAATGTAAGTAAACAGATGCTTTACCACTGTTTCTGAACCAAAATATACCCTGCAGTATAATAATGTGTAGCTCAGATTTGTATAACGAGTAACAGTAACTTTACCTCAGTTCAAAAGGCCAAACAGAGCAGCAATACATACAACAGTCTCTATGAATTCTTACAGAGAACTGAGGGGATAAACAGTCCTTTTAAACAGTCTTTAAAATATGCTTCATGCTTTAGAAATGATCAGGCTTCAGAGAGTTGGCAGGCATTTCCTTCCTAGCTGTTTCCAGTCAGCGCTCTCTTCACTCTCTGAGGTGAAAATGGCAGTAAAAAACATTTCTTCCAGCAGCAAGCTAGAGACAGCAGCCAATCAGAACTTTGGCTCCTGGCATGCTCAGCCAATCAGCTGCCAACACATGCCCCTCCAGTCAACCCATCACATCATGGTGCCTTTTTACAAATCCCCACAGGGAGGCATGGCAGAAACAAGTGCAGTTCGATTCATTGTCCTTGTGCTCTGCACCCTGAGGTGACCACGCCATGCATCTCTTCTTGTTCTTTGCACTGTGCAGCTGCTCTCCTACCTTTTTCATCCTTTTCTTGTTAACCTATAATGATCACAGTTTTATTGATTGGCAAAAAATATAGAACATCTGTGATGTCTGTCTTTCCCCTTTTGTTCTGGCAACACTTATTTAGGATTATTACATGATAAATTAATCTTGATTCTAACTCTTCTCATTCACCAAATTCAATCTGAGGATTTACAGACTGAAAAATAGCATTGCCTCAGTTAAAATATATGCTGATACATACTCATGGCTCTTTTCCTTTTTTAATCTCCAGCCCTTACAAAGCAGCATTTTTATGCAGCCTTCTGAATGGATATCAGATCTTCTTGGTACTTTTTGTTATGTGACTTATGGCTAAAGAGTTGACAGGGGATGACAGTTGATGACTTTCTCAGGGCCACCCATTTGGCTTTCATGGCTAACTAAGATGCTAAGCTCTTGTTTGCTGACTCATAGTCCAATACTCATGCCACTCCACTATGCTACTGGATGGCCATATAATCATTGCCAAATAAGGGAGGGGAAAGAAGAAATGCATTACAGAGAAAAAGAGAGAACCAATGAGGATAGAGCTTTGCATAACATTGACATATGGTAATTTAGTCAAGACTTGTTCTACCAGGAAAGCCTAGTGATCTTCTGCTTATGCTTGCTTCAGTGTATTGTGCTAACCTCTGGAGCATATGTAGGTACATAATGTGGCTTGGAACCGGCATGAAAAATGCTAGTTCTGGGCTGTATTAAGGCCACACAAGGGTGTCCTGAGCCACCTCTGCAGTAGGACACCAGCTTGACAGCTCAATCATTCCAATGCTGGTTCAACAGCTGAGCATGGGCTGGTTTCCACCCTCTCTGTGCCCGATTTTCCCCTGGAGAAGACAAAAAAGCACCTACCATCTTTTTTTATCCTCATTATTCACAACAAATATACATATTTTCTGGTATGCTGAGATGTGCCAATTCAGATATAATGATATTAAAGTATTTATTCACATGCATCATCTTTAAAAAGTATTAAAATTCAAGCCAGGAAAGAACGACTTCCTGGTGGGAAGGATCAACTCCCACCAATTAATTCAGACCCATCAATGATTCCTCCTACTAGCATAGTGAAGTGATTCCACCTGGAATGACAGCCACCCCCCCCCCCATTTTCTATAAAGCTATGGCATAAAAGTTAAAATTTTTTGACCACAATGAAAGCCAGAGGAACCACATTACAAGTGAGGGTGCTTCCAGACAGCACTCAAACCATGCCAAAGTGGGTTTTAAAAACCTGCTTTGGCATGGACTTGAGTCCTTCCCTCAGAAACATGGACTTTTTCTGCAATTTATTTTTATTTATTTAGTACACTTGTATACCGCTAGTATCTCAGCCTAAAACGGCGACTCACTGCAATGACTGGGATGGCATGGAACTACACCCCCCCCCCCCCACACACAAAGAAGCCCTTAAAATGTAAAACAATTTACCTGGCTGCCATTAAGGGACTTAAGGAGCCTTCCTGGCATCCAGTCCAACACAAAAAACACAAATCCACTAAAAGTTGTGGTACATAAATCACAATGGTCGATATTGCCTAACAGTTTGTATATTACAATATTCAACAAACGGCAAAATTAAATGGTATAGGCATAACCCAGTATATAATGAACAACAACCAGTTGTTTACAAAGATTACACATACATAACATGAAGAGTCTTTTGGTGTAAAGACAACTTGTCTTCAGGGCATAAGATCCCTTGCTTAAGAGTAAGCGTACTGTAAAGAGTCTTTCTTGGTGTAAAACCAACTTCTCTTCAGGGCATAGGATCCCTTGCTTTAGAAAATTTTTGGATATCCACATCCACGACCGGTTTCGACTGGAGTCTTCCTCAGGTGGATATATAAGACATCAAGTTCTTCACAATAGTAATCCCTCCTCGGGTGTTTTATACAATGGAACAGTGGATCTATAGGGAAAATACACAGGTGGCTAGAGTATGTCTCAAAGGGGGATAAACATTTGTATGTATTACTCACATAACAACAAAGGACAAATAAACAGGCATAGGTTACTTACAGGAACTCAGAAGCCGTGCTCTGCAGCAGTTTGATTCTCTAGCAAGCACAAGGGTCATCAGGTAGAAACTAGTTTATAAAGTAACCCAGTTAAAGGGGCTCCAACCAGGTAGATCAAGTCAAGAATGTGTTAAAGGGCTATGTACTCTGATTTATAAGAAACACTGATATGAGATGGTATCATTCAGACCCTTGGGATGTGTAGTCTTCAGGGTGAAGATCCAAAAGGCTTCACGCTGTAGTAATTTAATGCCAAAATCCAAATTGGAGGGGGGTGTGACAACCTCCAAAACAAGCACCCGGAGTGAATCTGCATCATGATTTAAATCCACAAAATGTTTATAGAAAGTGGAATCCACGGAGCGATTTCTAATTTTGCTCTTATGCTCTATGATCCTTTGTTTGATCTGTCTACTTGTTTGGCCTATGTACATAAGCGAGCATGGGCAAAAAACAATGTAGACCACTCCCTTAGTGGTACAAGTAGCAAAATGTTTTATTGGGTAAGAAGCCTTAGTGTCAGGATTCTGAAATGTCTTTGTCTGAATAAATTGTGCACATATCGAACAGTGATGGCAAGCAAAATTCCCTACCAAATTGTGTTTAACCTTAGAGGTTCGAAAACAATGATCTATATCAGAATGTACCAGCATATCCTTGATGTTCTGTGTTCTCTTGTGAGCAATCACAGGAGGTCTCTCGCACCCAGGTATCTCCCTTATCAGTTGCCAATATTTTTTCACAGTTTTAATGACATGCTTGGACAAATTGGTTAGTGTAAGGGGCCATATCAATCTGTTGTCACAAGTGATCTGTTTATCCTCAAATAGAGTGGTTCGAGAGATGCTGGATGCTTTAGAGCTAGCCTTGTTGATGAGATGTTCTGGATTTTGGCATTAAATTACTACAGTGTGAAGCCTTTTGGATCTTCACCCTGAAGACTACACATCCCAAGGGTCTGAATGATACCATCTCATATCAGTGTTTCTTATAAATCAGAGTACATAGCCCTTTAACACATTCTTGACTTGATCTACCTGGTTGGAGCCCCTTTAACTGGGTTACTTTATAAACTAGTTTCTACCTGATGACCCTTGTGCTTGCTAGAGAATCAAACTGCTGCAGAGCACGGCTTTTGAGTTCCTGTAAGTAACCTATGCCTGTTTATTTGTCCTTTGTTGTTATGTGAGTAATACATACAAATGTTTATCCCCCTTTGAGACATACTCTAGCCACCTGTGTATTTTCCCTATAGATCCACTGTTCCATTGTATAAAACACCCGAGGAGGGATTACTATTGTGAAGAACTTGATGTCTTATATATCCACCTGAGGAAGACTCCAGTCGAAACCGGTCGTGGATGTGGATATCCAAAAATTTTCTAAAGCAAGGGATCCTATGCCCTGAAGAGAAGTTGGTTTCACACTAAGAAAGACTCTTTACAGTACGCTTACTCTAAAGCAAGGGATCTTATGCCCTGAAAACAAGTTGTCTTTACACCAAAAGACTCTTTATGTTATGTATGTGTAATCTTTATAAACAACTGGTTGTTGTTCATTATATACTGGGTTATGCCTATACCATTTAATTTTGCCGTTTGTTGAATATTGTAATATACAAACTGTTAGGCAATATCGACCATTGTGATTTATGTACCACAACTTTTAGTGGATTTGTGTTTTTTGTATTGGTGGGAATCCATTGTCTTCTTGGGTTAGAGAATCTTGCCAGGCAACGAGCACGGGAGGCAAGGACGAAAATCACTCACCCCCCCCCCCCCCCACCTTTTGACATGACATTTCTATGTGCCAGAAGGACTCCAGCAGTACCTTAATGATGGTTGGATAATGTGCAAGATGACAATGAGGACTCATCACTGGGTGGTCCCAGGACTACCAATGGGTGAATCCCCACATGCCCAATACCCATTAGACCCAGATCAAATGAGGTATCTAATTACTTTGGTACAAAGCAGGGTTTACCTCCTTTGTCCTGAATTAATTTGCTTTTACTGGAGGTGTCGTTTGGGTGGGTCCAGTAAAATTACGACAGGCCCCGCATTTTTGGGCCTGTTTGGAAGAGCCCTGAATTGTCAAGAATGTTGTGTACCAGGATTGCAGTAGTATAATGTTTGATTTTTTAAAATTCCATATAGACAAACTGCTTGGTCTTAAGGTCCTGCTGATTAATGCCAGATCCGTTAATGGTAAGACCGCGGCCATCCAGGACTTGATCCTTGATGAGAGGGCGGATCTGGCATGCATCACCGAGACCTGGTTGGACGAGCTGGGGGGAGTAAATCTCACTCAGTTGTGTCCACCAGGATTCGGAGTGCATCAACAGGCCAGACAAGGGGGGCGGGGAGGAGGGGTCGCAGTAGTCTTTCGGCAATCCATCGCCGTGATCAGATGCGCTGTTCCGCAGGCTTCTGGGTTTGAGTGTGTCCACTTGAAAGTGGGGAGCCGTGACAGTGTGGGGTTCCTGCTGGTGTACCGCCCACCCCGCGACCCAGCAGTTTCCCTGTCTGAGCTAGCGGAGGTGGTCTCTAATTCGGCCTTGGTCTCCCAGCGCCTGGTGGTGCTGGGAGATTTTAACATCCACGCTGAGACCACCCTATCTGGTGCAGCTCAGGACTTTATGGCCACCATGACGACCATAGGACTGTCACAAATAATATCTGGTCCCACTCATCAAGCTGGACATACTCTTGACCTTGTTTTCGTGGCGGACAATGAATTGATTAGAGTGGAAGATCAAAACATTCTTCCGGTGTCATGGTCTGATCATTATCTGATCAGTTTTAGACTTGCTGCGACTCTTAACCTCCGCAGGGGTGGAGGACAGATTAAAATGGTCCGCCCTAGGAGACTGATGGATCCGGATGGATTCCTGAGGAATCTTGGGGTTCTTCCTGCCTTGGAGCCTGGCGATTCTATCGACGCCTTGGTGACTCTCTATAATGGGGAGATGTCCAGGGCGTTAGATATGATCGCACCCGAACGCCCCATCTCGTTGCGTCGTGACAGGCCATCTCCCTGGTTCACCAGGGAGCTGACTGTGATGAAGCATGCGAGAAGGGGGCTAGAGCGCAAATGGAGGAAATCTCGGGACGTGTCTGATCGAGCACGGGCTAAAGCCTCTCTTAAGGCATACTCCGTGGCTATACGGGTGGCCAGGAAATCATTCACGACCACCCGGATAGCGTCTGCAGCAAATAGATCATCGGAGCTGTTTCGGGTCGTGGGGGAACTCCTCCACCCACCTGCGGTGGAGGAGGTCACTGATGACCCAGCAGCTCGGTGTCGCGATTTCGCACACCATTTTGCAGGCAAAGTCGCCCAGATACGCCTTGAGCTCGACTCCAATTTCATCGCAGTGCCAGAAGAGGTGCCGGAGGCATCTGCTTGTCCAACTTTGTGGGATTCTTTTAGGCTTGTTCTTCCTGAAACCGTGGAGGAGATTCTTGGGGCTGTGAGGGCGACCACCTCATCTCTAGACCCGTGCCCATCTTGGCTCATTAAATCAGCCAGGGAGGGGCTGGTTGATTGGTTTGTATTGATTATCAACGCATCGTTGGAGCAAGGGATTTTTCCATCTAACTTGAAACAGGCTGTGGTTCGTCCACTCCTCAAAAAGGCTTCCCTTGACTCCACGGTGCTGAGCAACTACAGGCCAATTTCCAACCTCCCTTTTTTGGGTAAGGTGCTGGAGCGGGTGGTCGCCTCCCAGCTCCAGAGCTTCTTAGATGATACCAACTACCTAGATCAGTCACAGTCTGGTTTCAGGCCTGGTCATGGCACCGAGACGGCCTTGGTCGCCTTGGTGGATGACCTCCGCAGAGAGCTGGACAGGGGGAGTGTGACTCTGTTGGTTCTCTTGGACATCTCAGTGGCTTTCGATACCATCGATCATGGTATCCTTCTGGGTCTCTCTGGGATGGGTCTCGGGGGCATGGTTTTGTCGTGGCTCCGGTCCTTCCTGGAGGGACGAACCCAGATGGTGAAGCTGGGAGACGCCTGCTCGGACCCCTGGCCTTTGACCTGTGGGGTCCCGCAAGGCTCTATTTTGTCGCCCATGCTTTTTAACATCTACATGAAACCGCTGGGAGAGGTCATCCGGAGTTTTGGAGTTGGGTGCCATCTCTATGCGGATGACGCACAACTCTACTACTCCTTTCCACCTAATGCCAAGGAGGCCTCCCGGGTGCTGGACGAGTGCCTGGCCGCTGTGTCGATCTGGATGAGGAAGAACAGGCTGAAGATCAATCCTGACAAGACAGAGGTCCTCCTGGTCGATCGTAAACCGGATCGGGGTATAGGGTGGCTACCTGTGCTGGACGGGGTTACACTCCCCCTGAAGCCACAGGTCCGCAGTTTGGGTGTCCTCCTGGACTCGTCGCTCACACTTGAGGCTCAGGTGTCGGCGGTATCCGGGAGGGCCTTTGCACAATTGAGACTTGTGCGCCAGCTGCGACCGTACCTCGCGAAGGCTGATCTGGCCGGGGTGGTCCATGCCTTGGTCACCTCTAGAATGGATTACTGCAATGCGCTCTACGTGGGGCTGCCCTTGAAGACGGCTCGGAAACTTCAACTGGTCCAGCGGGCAGCAGCCAGGATGCTAACCGGGGCTCATTATCAAGAGAGGTCTACCCCTCTGTTTAAGGAGCTCCACTGGCTGCCATTTATTTTCCGAGCCCAATTCAAGGTGCAGGTGCTCACCTACAAAGCCCTGAACGGTTTGGGACCACCCTACCTGCGTGACCGCATCTCCATCTACGAACCCACACGCTCACTCCGATCATCTGGGGAGGCCCTGCTCGTGATCCCACCCACGTCGCAAGCGCGCTTGGTGGGGACACGGGACAGGGCCTTCTCTGTGGCGGCCCCCCGACTTTGGAATGCCCTTCCAAAAGATTTTCGCCAGGCCCCTACTTTAGCAGCTTTCAGAAAGAACCTAAAAACTTGGCTGTTCCGATGTGCCTTCTCAGATTAGGAATCCCCCACCCAAGTCCTAGAAGCACTTTAGTACAATTAACATTACTGCACACCGCACTATTTTAATCCTATGTTCCTCCTGCCACTCCAGCACTTTTAACCCTGTACCCCATGGCGTTGGCCGGCCCAGTTTTAAAGTGTTATGATGTATTGTTATTGCTGTTGTTATTTGCTTAACTATTTGATTTGCTTTGTTTACTATTGTCGTGTTATGTTTTACTGTATTGTGTTCTGTGGCTTCGGCCTGTGTAAGCCACATCGAGTCCCTCGGGAGATGCTAGCGGGGTACAAATAAAGTTAATAATAATAATAATAATAATAGTTGCTGAGAAGTTCAAATAAATCCCTAAAATGGAGCTTGTTTTCACAGTGGTGACTTGAAAAGAGGAATTAAAAATATCAAACTTATTTTGGAGAATGGGTTCTGTAATTTGGATAGCTCTTTAAAGTTGATGACTAAAGTTCAAAAGTAAGGTAATTTCAGCATTCCACTGACATGGGAATCATCACCTTCCATCTAAGCATAGAATTTGGGATTTTTCATGTACAGGTCAATAAAAGTTCTAAATAAAATATGAGTGGTGCTGCCTCTGAGGAACAGAGAATGGGTGCAGCTTTGTCCTATCTTGAAGAGTCAGAAGTGCAGACATGCCAGGTTTATCATGAATAGCTATGCTATTTAACAATGTTCCAAAGAGTAGAGTTCACTAAGATCTTAAAATCTCTACTAGATAATTTGTAGAGGTTGTAGAGGTTTCCCCCACAAAACATGGGGAATTACTTCAAGCAAACTGTGGAGTTCTCATAGTTTACATCATGAAAGACTCTTAAAATACCCAGTAGACTTCTTGTTAAAAAGCTGAGCCAATTAGAAAAAGCTTTAACTGTGTTCTGTACTGATTTTTGGCACCAACTAACGCTTAAATTAGGTGCCCAAGGGAAGTCGATGTGGACTGAGGTGGAATGAGAGAACAGCTGGAGTAAAGTATTTTGCATTGATTTAATGCATTAAAACAACTGAGCAAGACCAAATTCCTTGTTTTGAAAGTGTTTACAGCATTTTAACTGTTGCATCCAAATACCTGAATATTCAGTCCACTGCATCCTCCTATCTTTATGCTTCTACATTTCCCTATGACTCCAGGTTCCTGGTGGGGTGGTTTATATCACCATGATTCCTCAATTACTTTTCAAATGAAACCAAGGCTCACCACAGGTTGCACCAGCCTCAAAAATGCAAAAAAATAAATAAAATAAATTGCTTAACAGCTGAAACAAGAAGCAATTAGCCACCCACTTCCAGTTTTGCAGCTTGCAGTGACCGGAGAAAGGACTGATAACAAAATTACTACTTCTCAAGGCTTGCATGATTGAAAAATTATCTTTTGGGTTCTATTTTTAGCTGGGGGGTCTTCAAGGATCCTGGGCACATGAAGAAAGCTTTGGAATACTGAAGGGAACTGGGAAGCTGCATCTTAACCTCTTCCTCCCTATTTAAAACCAAAAATAATTTGAGCCAATGTGTTCAAAACTCAGCATCTGGGTAGAACATAAGATTTGTTTTTCAGGTTCAGAAGATAGCAAAGTCAGTCTGTTTGGTCATTTATTTTTGGTACAAAATCAATGAATGGGCTGTTGTAGGTTTTTCGGGTTGTATGGCCATGCTCTAGAAGCATTGTTTTTTGATGTTTTGCCTGCACCTGTGTCAAGCATCCTCAGAGGTTGTGAGCATCCTCACAACCTTTGAGGATGTTTGCCACAGATGCAGGCAAAATGTCAGGAGAGAATGATTCTAGAACATGGCCATACAGCCCGAAAAACCTACAACAACTCAGTGATTCCGGCCATGAAAGTCTTCGACAATACAATAAATGATTGTGTGTATCAGGTTTGTATCACTCAGTAGTTAAAAGTGAAGAACCTCCCAGAAGAAAAAAGCTGGCAACCTAAATTAGCACTGATATGGGGCAAGTCTACATAGACATGAAAATTGAGGGCAAGTCATTCTCATGGTTATCTTCATAACATTTCTGTACTTCTGATGAATATTGTGGGTTATACACAAAATGACATTGTTACACCTCAGTCAAATTTGGGGGATTCCCAGGTTTTGTTTCTTTAAAAACAACAACAACTTCAGAGTATCTCGGAGGTTTGGAGAAGTATAGACAACTGGATTGGGTCTGACTTGGTGCAGTCAGCTGTCCAGACAGGACACTACCACTATCTTCTTTTCCTTGTGCCCTTTTGTGACTTTCACAGTCATTGTTTTGATTACTCTCAGCTTTGAGATGATGCCGCTTCCCAAAGTTGGGCTGCCACGTGAACATTCACATGGTAGCACCATCCTCAGGAGGTGAGTGACGAAGCTACTTGGGAGGCATGGATGTTACGAGTCTCTGTTCTACCCAGCATACCTCTCCCTTTCCTGGGAAAAAACAGAGATTTGTGGCATGCAGGTAAGAGAAGAAGCTGGATCCATGCCACTTCAATTACCCCACAGATCTGGCTCCTCTTCCTGTGTCCTATGAATTTCTGTGCCTCCCAGAAATTGGTGTAGAATGGGAACACATAGCACACAAGAAGAGGAAGATGAATTAGATCAGTTGGGGCTGATTCACCTACACCTTTCTGGTCCTTTCTGTATCTTCCTGCCCTTGCCTGGGAGAAAGAGAGACCCACACCACACAGGAAAGGAACAAGGAGACAGGGAAGGTTAAAAGGTCTTATAAAAAGACTACTCCCACAATTCTATAACAGTAAACCATGGAGATTAAAGTAGTGTCAAACTGTATTAATTTTGTATTGTTGAAGGCTTTCATGGCCGGAATCACTGGGTTGTTGTAGGTTTTTCCGGGCTATATGGCCGTGTTCTAGAGCAATGGTTCTCAACCTGTGGGTCCCCAGATGTTTTAGCCTACAACTCCCAGAAATCCTAAGAGCTGGTAAACTGTCTGGAATTTCTGAGAGTTGTAGGCCAAAACACCTGGGAACCCATAGGTTGAGAACTACTGTTCTAGAGGCATTCTCTCCTGACATTTCACCTGCATCTATGGCAAGCATCCTCAGAGGTTGTGAGGTATTGATTTTGCAGTATAGAAAGTTAATTTCATTGTTACAGAGTATATATAGCCTCATGGTTCAGTTGCGTTTTGAACTGCTGTCCTGTATAAAAGTACTAAAAATGAATTAGTTATTTAGTACTAAAAATAATTTAGTTATTTTTTTAAATGACAAAATTTCATTGAAATTTATAATGAGTAATATCTTGAGATTGTGATTGTAATTAATTCCTTTTTCAAAGTAAATGTCTACACACTGCATGATTTGTACACCTGGGAGTAGGGCCATTAGTGATACTAGAAAGGCAAGTTGGGTCCATGATTCATGCTGCCAAATTCAGTTTATGCTTTTGCAAAACACTTTTCCGAAAACATTCGTCTCAGCCATTTGAAAGTTCCATATCGTTAATCAGAAAGCAAACACTGTCAAGTTATTCGCTTTTGCTCATCCTAGAAATGCAAAGTCATGATATTTAGTCTGATTGTATCACATCTTCTAAGCATTATAACTTATGTAAAATACCACAATAAAACATTTTCTTTTAAAAAATTAAAGCCCCAGCGAGATACTGCAACCATAATCCTAAGTCACTAGTCTCAGTTCTGAAGCAAAAGCTATGAAAGGATTTTGAAGAACATTTTGCTTTCATCTTGGAAGTAATAGTGTGATGTTATCACTTTCTAAACCTCAGAAGCAATGTGTATTTTGTCAGAAGGAGAGGAGTTTAATTTTCTAATGCTGACTTCCCCAACTTGCAGTTTTCCAAGATAGGCAGGCTTACATCCCTCAGCATTTCTGTGCTGGCTGTGCGTGATGGGAAGGAACTGCAAATCTAAGCGAGTTTTGTACTGGGGAAAAAGACTTCTGGCACACTGGAAAAGCCTGGGCTGACATTGGTCAGCATCCAGCGAGCTGGAGTTTCCCCATTGATCTAACCCTAACTCCTCCCCTGTGGAGTAAGGAAAAAACTTGCTGTATCTTATCAGAAATAAGAATTTTTAAGAAAACATGATTCTCCAGTCTGGGATCAGAGAAGAAGAGATTTCTTGTCCCATTGTTAGCTGGGGCTTGCAGGCATTGGCTGAATCCCAGTCTAGGATTTATATGTCTTCCGGAAACTCTAGTATAGAGTTATAAGTGTAGTCAGCCCACTCCACACTTATAGGTTGGACTTCATAGAATCATAGAATCAAAGAGTTGGAAGAGACCTCATGGGCCATCCAGTCCAACCCCCTGCCAAGAAGCAGGAATATTGCATTCAAATCACCCCTGACAGATGGCCATTCAGCCTCTGTTTAAAAGCTTCCAAAGAAGGAAATTTCCACAGATATATAAACCCCTTTTTTCCCAGCTCCAGCAGACCTCACCTCTGAGGATGCTTGCCATAGATGCAGGCAAAACGTCAGGAGAAATGCCTCTAGAACATGGCCATATAGCCCGAAAAAACCCACAAGAACTGAACAATCCTACTGTTTCCTTGCTGATATTCTGAAGGACTTATTGGTTGTAGTACTTCATCCTTCTGCTTTTTGTGCAGAGGAAGTAAGAAGAGCAGGACCTTGTTTCTAGGGGAAATTCCAAGTTGAAAAATTACACCTGTAGTTTCAGATGAAAATTCAGGCACATGGAGCTTGTAGAGGGGTCAGGATGGGAAAATCAAGCCCATGAGCCCATTCCAGCTCCCCATTTTTGTCATAAAAATATAAGATTCTTGGGAGGGGACTTTCTCTTGGACTCATCAGGATCTCAGAAAAAAGAGAATCTTCTTGGTGGCATCTTCCAATTGCACTGTTTCCTCTCTTGTGAGTCTATGTTGTCCCCCTCTCTATTCTCTTTTGACCTGCAAGTCAATACCCTTTTCTCATTGTTTTGTGCCTTCATGCTCTTTGTGACTTATTCCTCATTGATAATTTTTGCCAACTTAACATCACACTGATGTTACTTGACTACATGCATCCTGATCTTGATCTGTGAAATATTGGAGGGCACAGAAAACACATATACAGCAATAGTATTGATCAGGAGGCCACTAGGGGCTGATGCACTCCACTGCTATGTGTGCAACATCTGAACACAACCCTGCACATTTCCTGCATTTGCTTGACATATAACAAATCTGCTTTCATAGACATTTCACTCATCACCTTGATAGGCAAGCTGGCCACATGTAGTAATTGAAAAAAAAAAAGAGAGAGAGAGGGAAATAGGAGCCTAAGACTGTAGTTAGGCACAAAACATTTCATGCCCTTCAGCATTGTGAATTGTCCATCAAAACAAATTGCTCTCAGTCTCAACACTGATACTTTTAAAAGAAAAAAAGGAGAAAAAGTTGCAGAGACAAAGAATCCACTGTCTTTTTTATCACTCCCTGCACAAAACCATTCCACTTGAGCTATCCTGTGTTCAAGGCCACAAATGCAGGCAATTAAAATAAAAGCGGCAGATTGTTTTTCAAGCACCACCAATCTAGATTTAACTCATGCAATGCAGAGAGTTTTCAAAAATGTAATTTTCCTTGAGGAAAAAAAAAGGTTAGTGGAAGAATGTAAGGGTTTTCCACATAGATGCTTTAAAGAATGGTCAGTGCTACTACAGGTTAACTATGGAATGTGTCCAGGGGAGGGTGACTAAAATGATTAAGGGTCTGGAGAACAAGTCCTACGAGGAGAGGCTTAAAGAGCTGGGCATGTTTAGCTTGAAGAAGAGAAGGCTGAGAGGAGACATGATGACAGCCATGGATAGATATGTGAGGGGAAGTCATAGGGAGGAGGGAGCAAGCTTGTTTTCTACTGCCCTGGAGACTAGGACACGAAACAATAGCTTCAAACTACAGGAAAGAACATTCCACCTGAACATGAGGAAGAACAAGTGAGAGCTGAAGAGCAGCAGAACTCTCTGCCCCGGAGTATGGTGGAGGCTCCTTCTTTGGAGGCTTTTAAGCAAAGGCTGGATGGCCATTTGTCGGGGGTGCTTTGAATGTGATTTTCCTGCTTCTTGGCAGGGGGTTGGACTGGATGGCTCATGAGGTCTCTTCCAACTCTATGATTTTATGATTCTATCCCTTCTAAAATCTGAAATGCACAAGGAATATGAAATTTTCCACATGGGTGGCTATAATAATGAAACCTTTGGTTTCTTTACACAAACTATATTTCACACACCCCATTACTAACAATATTGTATAAAATTATCTCCAATATCACTCATGATGTATGTATATTCAAATACAGTTGACTAATCTGTCCTTGTTTATCTCGTGTTTATCTCGCCTGAGTTTTTAAATCTGTTTCTACCCGATTTTCTTTTATCCATTACATGTAGCTCGCCCATGTTACCGTGATTGTGTTTATTGTGTTTATTGTAATTTAATATTGCTATGTTGTTTTTTGGTTTTATGTAATTGCGTTATTATTGTTTATTATCTGCGTTTCCGGTTTTGTTTTATTTCATGTAATTGTTGTTTTGGGCTTGGCCTCATGTAAGCTGCACCGAGTCCCCATCGGGGAGATGGAGCGGGGTACAAATAAAGTTTATTATTTTCATTATTATGATTGGTAGATGATGCATAAATGTAATTTCTGCTTGCTTGAGAGTTACTGTTAAAAATAGGCCTAGCAGCTGAGTTGGTCTATAGTGGAAGATGCAATTCATCAAGTAGCCTTGACCCATTTAGAGTTTTAAAGGTAATGATCATCTCTTTGCATTTATTTGATGACAGTGAAAGCAATAGTGCCATAACTGTGTTGTGCGAATAGCCCCTTGGACATCATTACATCACTGGTGATCCCTGCTTTAAAAGATGCATCATGTTTGCTATAGGAGCAGAGCCGGACATTCGTGGGTTCAGTCTGATGAATGGTGTAAACACCATAAAATATGCAACAGTGAACATTGCTTTACTTTTCTGATGTTCAGAGCATCCGAAGCTAGAACATTTTCCTTGACCATTGACCTCTAGCAGATATATCTGCTAGCATTATGATACAACATCCTTATCTGGAGAGGGTATGTTACTGGATTTGGTGTGGAGATACATAAAATTGCAGATAATGGCAAACCTTATTAAAATGAATGATGTTGTTGTTTATTTACTCAGTCGTTTACAATTCTTTGTGACCTCATGGACCAGCCTATGCCAGAGCTCCCTTCAGCCGTGACCACCCCTCGCTCCTTCCAGATCAAGCCACTCGCTTCAAGGATAGCATCCATCCATCTTGCACTTGGTTGGTCCCTCTTCTTTTTCCCTTCCATTTCCCCCAGTGTCATTATCTTCTCCAAGCTTTCCTGTCTTCTCACTGAATGATGATCATCATGAATGATGCCTGCCCCCAAAATACCATACAGATGTGCTGTGCTTGAAGACTTAGAAAATGCCTAGAGAAGGCACATTCTGTCGGATGGGGACAGATGAAACAGCAGATATGGGTCCTGTGGATCCAAATCACATGGATACCATACAGCTCTTTGTAATAATTGGGATAAAAAAAACTTCCATGCTGAGAAAAAGAGTTTCTGAAAATCTTTCCACTTTTCTCGTTGTATTTCAAGGGGGTGTTTTGAACTTCTATTGCAAGCAGCCACACTATTCCCTTCAATCCTAATGGGTTTAGGGAAAATATTATTTTCCATTCTTCTTGAAGGTAGCAAGGCTTCCTTCAGAACCTTTCATTTTTTCTCAAATTTGTGGTAGAAATAGATGATAGTGTAAAATCTCTTGATCCTTTCTCATGTTGATGCTCCTTGATCCTTTTCTGTTGCCCTGAGAACATGATGGAAAGATTTGTGTATTTTTTCCACTTTATTAAAGACCCAGAAGAGCCAATTAGCTATTCTGGATATTGCAGAAAAGCAGAAAGAAATGGATAGTGTTTTGTGGATGGAACAGTTCCAGCTGTTCAGCTTCACTTGGACAAGGCAACACTGGAGACTTCAGGAGACTTTTCATCTAATATTTGAGTTGAGTTTTCTTAAATCAAAATGGATAAAAGAAAGGAAGGAGAAATCAAGCAAGAAAAAAATTGAGCACAGGAAAGATAGCTCTACCAATCTTTTGTTCCTAACACATTTTAAGATGTGCCATCTTATTAAAAAAATCTTGCTTCTTTCCAGCTCATTCAAAGCAGACTCTTGAGTGTATCTACACTTTAGAATTAATGAAATGCTTGATTCTACCGTGCCTATTATTAGAATAGAATCATAGAATCAAAGAGTTGGAAGAGACCTCATGGGCCATCCAGTCCAACCCCCTAATAGTAATTAGTATCATTACTATTATTACTATTACTACTATTATTATTATTTTTAAGTAAGGCCACCTTACTTGGATCTGCGCATCATTTGAAAATACATCACACAGTCTTAAACGCTTGGGCAGTGTTCAACGTGTGATTTTGTGATATAAAATACAGCATATATATCTTGTTTGCTGTGTAATACTGTGTTTTTGTGTCAATAATAATAATAATAATAATAATAATAATAATAATAACCTTACTTGGATCTGCATGCATCATTCGAAAATACATCACACAGTCCTAGACGCTTGGGAAGTGTTCAACTTGTGATTTTATGATACGAAATCCAGCATATAGGTGGATTTTTAAAACAGCTCCATTGGCTGCCAATAAGATTCCGGTCCCAATTCAAGGTGGAGGTTATTACCTATAAAGCCCTAAACAGTTCGAATCAAGCCTATCTTCATGATCACATGTTCCTCTACGAACCTGTACAGGCCCTAAAATCTTCTGGGGAGGCCCTTCTCTTGCTCCCACCTCTGTCACAAGCATAGTTGGTGGGGATGAGGGAGAGGGCCTTTTCGGTGGTGGCCTCCCAGCTCTGGAACCCTCTCCCCAGGGAGATTAGATTAGTGCCCACCCTGTGCACTTTCCATAAAGGCCTAAAAATGTGGATGTTCCAATGTGCTTTTGACTAATCAGTCCACTAGGTAACTTTGGCTCCTCCAGCCGTAACATAATATCTAGCTCCTGCACTTTACCATTGTCCCTGCCCTATAATTGTATTGTACTAATTAACTGGGCCCTACTAACCCATACTTATCACCTGGCTCCTGCACTATTACATTTGGCCCAGCCTTTGTTTTTTTAAATTCTTGTGTTTATTGCCTACTTGTGAGTTATATTAATTGTATTGTTTATTTTGTTTATTGCTTACTATTTTATTACTGCTTGTTGTTTTTGATGTGTTGTTGGGCTTCGCCCCATGTAAGCCGCTCCGAGTCCCTTGGGTCTTTAAAAGCTTTTTTTTTAAAGGAGAGGAGATCATTTTTAGTTCTTTAGGGAGGGATTTCCAGAGTAGGGGAGCAGCCACTGAGAAGTCCCCCTCTCTCATTCCTACCAGCTGCGCATGAGATGGGGGTGGGACTGAGAGTAGGACCTCCTCTGTGGACCGCAGTGCTTGTGTTGGTTTGTATGCAGAGATGTGGTTTTTCAAATAGTCTGGGCCTGAACTGTTTAGGGCTTTATAGGTAGTAACCAGCACTTTGTGTTTAGCCTGGAAGCAGATTGGCAGCCAGTGGAGCTGCCACAACAAGGGAGTTGTCCTCTCACAATACAGTGCTCCTGTTAGTAATCTGGACTCCGATCTCTGAAGTAGTTGCAGCTTCTGAACTATCTTCAAAGGCAGCCCCATGAAGAGATCATTGCAGTAGTCCAGATGGGAAGTAACCAAGGCATGTAGTACCACGGCCAGATCCAGCATCTCAAGGTAAGCGTGTAGCTGGAGCACAATTTTTAGTTGTGCACTCTCTGAGCCTTCTTTGAGTGACTAAGCAGTTTGGGGGCGTTTGCTAGAAAACCATAGAAGGAATTGTACTAGTTGCTTCAGGTCTGAATACAATGTGTTGGTGATAATATTTGAACCTTAAATGGCTTGGGACCACAACTTTTCATGATCACTCCAGCAGTGGTGGAGAGAATGGCGGAAATTGGGCATCTTTCAGGTTTTCCCAACTCCTTCAAATCTCTCTGTTTTGGTCCACTGTTGCAATGAGGATAGTTGAGGAACTTGGGGATTCTTTCAGGTCTTTCCAACCCCTCTTAGGCTTTATCTACACTGCCATATAATAAAGTTCAATGTAGTTTAACTGTATTGTAAAACTGCCTTCTATAGCAGCATAGATGGGGCCTTAATCTCCCCACTTTGGTGGAGAGGCATCAAAGAGCCTCCATGTTCTTTGCCTTCCTGTCTACAATCTGTGTCTTTTGGAGAACTTTTAAAAAAACAGCCAAGCAAAACCCTCAGCCTTCTGTGTTCATGGATTAAATAGGTACAATGATTCCCAGTATTGAAAAGAAATATTCTATTTGCTTGCGATGCACCTAAGAAAAAAATATTGGGGAGAATAGAGTCAGTGACTGTAATTCAGCACCACAAGCACAATTGAATGCTTAGGGATACAAAGACTTCAGAGATCAAGGCACCTCATGTTCTCTCTTTATATATGAGCAAATCTGCCAATTCACCTTCGTCTGCATTCATCTCTATGAACATCTCATGGTTACATTCATGAAAGTTATGAACAATTTTGGGAATCGGGTTCTCATCCATAGGAGGAAACTCTGACATTTATTGTGTTATCATTGTGCAGTGTCCTCGGGCAATGTTTTGGAACCACAGGAATCATTTTGTGCCATATTTCATGAATGAGTTTCTCAGGGTAATGAGGGATTCTTTTTTTCCATCATGATTAAGAAATTACTGACCAACAAGCACAGAATGTCCTTATCAATGTTGTGACTGACGTACAGATAAGGAGACAAGGTAATGTAAGGAACGGCCTTCATTTCCCCTCAAGAAATCTTCTTTATCTTTCTGCTTCCCAAAGTATTTTCTCCATCATCCTCATTTTACTCTTAGTTTCTTTTTTTTATTTCCCGTCCTCGGGGCGCCTCTCCCACTCTTAGTTTCAAGTACATAACATTGAACCCTTGACTAACAATTAAAAATTTCTGACTCAGAATTAGTTTCTGCCCAATCCATCTGTTTGGCAATATCTTTCATAATATTATGTTGAACATATCTGGACCATATCTCCCAGAATCCACCTCCAATATTCCCAGTTGGGCAGAGAGACCATCCCCGTTGCAGAATTATAGCAGTTTGATACCACTAACTTCCCTGGTTGCGCCCTATAGAATCCCTTGATTTGTAAAGTGTTGCAGCACCAGAGCTCTCTGCCAGAAAAGGATAAATAGCTCACAAAAACTACAAATCCCAGAATTCCATAGTATTGACCTAGGGCTGTTAATGTAGTGCCAGTGTTGCAATTCTGCAGTGTGGATACAGCAAGAAAGGGTTCTGAGTAATCATCCTTCCAATTTTTCAGCTTTTTTTTAAACATCCCATTTTTTTCTTCTCCTCTCACTTTTTCCATTTGTCTCCAAACTGAATTCAAGCACAAGCATAATTTTCAGACAATTAATTCAATATGAGGAGAGAGCAGAAATAGAAAGGGAAATATTGCTTTTTCCAGTAGGATAAAGCCAAACAAACTGCTTCAGCCTATTCTACCTTGTGTTTCCAACAAAGCATGGAAATGATTTTCTTTTCAGTCAGGAAGAGGTGATTTTTCTGGCAATGAGAGCTGCTCTGTAAGGATTATTGGACATGAAGAATTTTGCAAAATGAGGCAAATCATAAATAATACATAATGAGATGGATTGCAGACCAGTAGCTTATCAGGGCTACTCACCTTGAGGATAATAGTTAGCAAAACATTACAGAGATCAGCCTTTAGTTAAGCACTGGGAAAACCTGTATCTTATTCTGAACTGCAAAATGTTTGCAACAGTACAAACAACAGAAGGACTACTGCAATGGAACAACCAGGGTATGAAAGAATCAAGGCTTTATCACAAGCATGGACAAACTTTCTAATTTACAGGCTGCATGCTAGCACTCCCTGCTAAGAGGACTGGCTGCCCAGGTGATGGATGGAAGGAAGGAAGGAAGGAAGGAGGAAGAGAAGGAAGGAAGGAAGGAGGGAAGAAAGGAAGGAAGGAAAAGGAAGGAAAGGAAGGGGAAGGGAGGAGGGAGAGGAAGGAGGAGGAAAGGAGAGGAAAAAGAAGGAAGGAAAGCCAAATAGAAGGAAGGATGAAATGGTGGAGGGGAAGGAGGAAGGAAGGAAAGAGAGAAGGAAGGAAGGACGAAAGGGTGGAAAGGAATGGAGGAGGGGAAGGGGAGGGAGGAAGGGAAGGAGAAGAGAGAAGGAAGGAAAGACAAAGAGAAGAAAGGGAGAAGAAAGAAAGAAAGGGAAGGAAAGGATGGAAGAGGGAAAGGAAGAAGGAAGGAAAGAGAAGGAAGAAGAGAGGAAGGGGAAGGAAAGAGGAAGGGAAAGAGGAAGGAGGAAGGAAGGAAGGAAGGAAGGAACAAAAGGGAAGAGAAGGAGAAGGGGAAGAGGAAGGAAGGAAGGAAAGAGAAGGAGGTAAAGAAAAGGTAAGGAAGGATGGAAGGAAGGAAAGAAGGAGAAAGAGGGAAGGAGGGAGGAAAGAGGGAAGAAAGGATGAAAGGGTGGGAGGAAGGATGGAGGGAGAAACAGGGAGGTAAGGAAGTAAGACAGGGAGGGAAAGATAAAGGAAAGAGAAGGAAGGAAAGATAAGATGGAGGAAGAGAGGAAGGCTTGAGAAAAGAGCCCAAGAGGCTGCATCCGGCCCTTGGCCCTGGGTTTGCCCATACCTGCTTTATCAGAAGAAAATATAGGGAATTATTGCAATCAGAAGACACTGTCCAAAAAAGGTTCTGTAGTAGTAGTAGTAACAGCAGCAGCAATTTAAAACATTTGGCATCAGAAGTAAAATGTAATGAAACCAAGGGAGCTTCTACACTGTAGAATTAATTCAGTTCAACACCACTTTAAATGCATGGTGTAATGCTTTAGAATAATGGAAGTTGTAGTTTTAAAAAGCCCCCTTTGCCAAACAGTGCTGATTCCTCACCAAACTACAAGTCCCACAGTTCCATAGTATTAAACCATGGCAGTTAAAGTGGTGTCAAACTGCATGAATTCTACAATATTGGTGCATTCCTACATGATCTTTCTGATACATATTTCTGAACAATCAGCAATGGTGGTCCAAAAACACACATTTTAAATAGAATAATAGAATCACAGAACCGGAAGACAGCTTGTGGGCCATCTAGTCCAACTCGCTGCCAAGAAGCAGGAAAATTGCATTCAAAGCACCCCTGAGAGATGGCCATCCAGCATCTACTTGAAATCCTCCAAAGAAGGAGCCTCTTCCACACTCCAGGGCAGAGAGTTCCACTGCTGCACACCTCTTACAGTTAACAAGTTCTTCCTAATGTTCAGGTGGCATCTCTTTTCCTGTAATTTGAAGCTATTGTTCAGCACCTTAGTCTCCAGGGCTAGGATTCACCCACCTCTTTATGATTTCCCCTCACACCTTAATACAAGTCCCTCATCATGTCTCTTCTCAGCCTTCTCTTCTTCAGGCTAAACATGCCCAGGTCTCTAAGCCGCTCCTCATAGGGCTTGTTCTCCAGACCCTTGATCATTTTAGTCGCTCTCTTCTGAACACATTCCAATAGGATAAAATAAGGCTGAGAATTGGCAAACAATGTCATGCACTAAGTTTAAACCAAAATGAATCTGAATTGTGATATTTTAGTGCCTTTCTATGCCCTGAGATACTCCTGTGGCAAAACAATGGGATACACATCAGTAACAAGCAAGCAAGCAAGCAAACATTAACTTAAACTGAAACAACATAATATATTTTTCTAAACCTGATAATAACCTGATAGAATTTGTAAATCTGTTCTTGCATTGCAAACAGTGGTCTATGGACAATGGATAATTCTCTGCTCAGCAAGACCCTAACCTTTAGACATTTTTCCATTTAGAAGGACTTGAGTGATATTCCGTAAATCACAAAGCAAGACCGCCAGCATTATCAATGTTGTCCTGGCGTCTCCTGTAGTAATACCTATCTTGGGATGCAAAGAAAATGCTTAATGTTTTTTGTCCTTGAAAAGGAGTATCTCAATATACTGGACACTGCTGCAAAGATGGTCAACATTTAGAAGATTTTCCATAGTTTGGGAGTTTGTAAGGAAAAAAAATATTACTGGCAAGCCATTCAGTGTCACTCTGCAGTCAACTTCTGGTGCGAGTTGACTATAAAGTAGTGCTGGAGGACCTAGGGATTCCTAGGTTGGATCTACACCTGATATAATCCAATTTCAGAAAGCAGATTAGCTGCT
>NW_026844366.1:334791246-334837869 GCF_025583915.1 Anolis sagrei ordinatus
CCCTCTTCTGGACACATTCCAATAGGATAAAATAAGGCTGAGAATTGGCAAACAATGTCATGCACTAAGTTTAAACCAAAGTGAATCTGAATTCTGATATTTTAGTGCTTTTATATGCCCCGAGATACTTTTGTGGCGGAACAATGGGATACACATCAGTAACAAGCAAGCAAGCAAACTAACATTAACTTAATCTGAAACAACATAATATACATTTATAAACCTGATAATAACCTGATAGCATTTGTAAATCTCTTCTTGCATTGAAAACAGCTGTCTATGGACAATGGATAATTCTCTGCTCAGCAAGACCCTAACCTTTAGACATTTTTCCATTTAGAAGGACTTGAGTGATATTCTGTAAATCACAAAGCAAGACCGCCAGCATTATAATGTTGTCCTGGTGTCTCCTGTAGTAATACCTATCTTGGGATGCAAAGAAAGTGCTTAATGTTTTTTGTCCTTGAAAAAGAGTATCTCAATATACTGGGACACTCTGCTGCAAAGATGGTCAACATTTAGAAGATTTTCCATAGTTTGGGAGTTTGTAAGGAAAAAAAATATTACTGGCAAGCCATTCAGTGTCACTCTGCAGTCAACTTCTGGTGCGAGTTGACTATAAAGTAGTGCTGGAGGACCTAGGGATTCCTAGGTTGGATCTACACCTGATATAATCCAATTTCAGAAAGCAGATTAGCTGCTTTGAACTGGATTATATGAGTCTGCACTGCTATATAATACAGTTCAATGCAGTTAATCTGCATTCAGAAACTAGATTATATGGCAGTGTGAATGGAGCTCTCCCAGGTTTTGAAAAAGTGTTTTTTTTAATGTGCTTTTCCACATCTGATACACATAACCTCAGCAAATACTGAAGACTGACTATGTGTGAAGATTTACTTCTCCTTCTATTGATAGACCAGCTGCATACTTTTGGGACTGATCCCTGTGGAAAGGGGAACTTGTTAGATTTGGGTCCAACCTATCTTCCATACCGCATTTCCATCTATGAACCAGCACAGGCTTTAAGATCTACCGGAAAGGCCCTTCTCTCGGTCCCACCTCCATCTCAAGTGTGGTTGGTGGGACCAAGAGGGAGAGCCTTCTCGGTGGTGGCCCTCTGGCTTTGGAATGCCCTCTTGAGGGATATCAGGATACCCCCCACCCTCCAAACCTTCTCCTCACAATTAACCAACAAGCCTTCAAACATGTTTAGACTCTCTAATAGCATATATGAGGACCTTTAGATTATTTATTAGCACCTTATACTTCTGAGATCAAATACTGTTGTTTTATTTACAGCAATTGTTTTTACCAGAGGGTACTGTGAATTTATGATGTTGTGTTGATTGTTTATAGTCTACTCATATGTTCTGTTTTGCACTTGTATTTTGCATGTCACACCATGAGTGTTTTGTGAGCCGCCCCAAGCCTTTCTGAGAGATGGTGGCAAGATATAAATAAAAGATTATTATTATTATTATTTTACTGACACAAAAACACAGTATGACACAGCCAACAAGACTAGTATGATGGCCTTGTATTTCGGGTCTCCAAAAATCTCACAATTGTCAATATGCACTTCCCGCTTAAGTGCGTTTAACGGGGGTCTTGTACCAGACAGGTTTCTTTTTAGAACACCTATATATACGGTCACCTCATGACCATTATTGGATGCTGACTGTTGTGACACGAAGATAAATACAATGTATTCTCCCATTAATTAAGTTTTCATTCCTATTTTACTTATTATTTCTTATATTTATTATGATAGTTTGTGGATATAGACTATCTCCTACAGGTGATGATCCACGCTTTGTTGCAGACCAAATGGTTCATTCGCTTGAGCGACATCATTCACTCCTTTTCTGTTCTACCGCCATCCCCTTACATTACGCCCTCCTCACCCTCCCCACCTCTTGTCCCTAAATCTCAAACCCATCTATTTTCTCTCACTCCCACCTACTCCTGTCTCTTGTATCGTCACTCTCGCGTTAACACCTTTTATTCCTCACTTTCCGTCCTATTGGCTGTTTTCCTGTTACTTTCCTTTACACATCCGTATTTTCTCCTCAGTTTTTTAGTGTTATGTTTGTGCGCTAACACAACAAACAAACATCACTCTGCTGGCTGTTGTATTGGATCAAACGTCGGACACTTCCCAAGTGTCTAGGACTGTGTGATGTATCGGCAAATAATGTGTGCAGATCCCAGTAAGGTGGCCTTTTGCAGCTGGCAGATGGTAATTTTGTCAGCGCTGATTGTGTTTAAGTGCAGGCCAAGGTCTTTAGGCACTGCACCCAGTGTGCCGATCACCACTGGGACCACCTTTACAGGTTTGTGCTAGAGTCTTTGACAGTCAATCTTTAAATCCTCATATTGTGTCAGCTTTTCAAATTGTTGTTGTTGTTGTTATTATTATTATTTGATTCTCCTCCGTAAATCATCTAACTATGAAAGTTACTACACTTTCAGAAATGTGAGATTTTAAGATTCCCATAGAAAAGCAGACCTGGTTGGTTACTTTAACGTAGTATTTTACTGTATCTGTTTGACCTGCATAGATCTGTCTTTCAACATTTTCTAGCCATTCCCCACTCTTTGGCATATGACACAAACGGCAGCTGTTTCAGTGCCTACTTGTCACACTGACAATGATTCTGAGCATGTTTAAGCCTGAAGCCTTAAGAATTGAATAAAACAGTGGTGGAGGGCATGGTTTAATGAAATATCTCCCCCCCCCCCTCCTGAAACAACCAGGATAATTCCCAAATGGTTTGAGTTGGATCCCTGTATAACCCCGGCCTCTTCTCTTCGTTCAAGGTTTTGTTAGTCGTCTTCGCTCCACATCTTTTCATCTCCCATCCTCCAGTGATATGTTGCCAAATCACAGCCTTGGGTTTTGCAAAGAGATTTGGCTGCTTGATGTCCTTCCTGGCTGAAGGAACGCAGGGACAGCTTATCACTGAGAAGAAGGAACGAGGCCAGCGTGTGGTTAGCTGCACCTGCAAGGGTTTTTTCCTGAAAGCCCTTTTGTTTATCCATTGGAGAGACCAGCTCCCTTTCTTCTATGGGAGAAAGCCTTCTTAGGGTGCATCTACACTCTACCATTAATGCAGTTCGACACCATTTTAACCGCCAGGACAGAATATTATGGAATCCCAAGAGTTATCAATTGTTGAGGCACCAGCACTCTTTAGCAGAGAAAGCTAAAGATTTTGTAAAATTACACACCCCATGATTCTGTAACAAACTAGGAGAAAGCCTTCTTAGGGTGCATCTACACTCTACAATTAATGCAGTTTGACACCACTTTAACTGCCAGGGCTGAATATAATGGAATATTGGTGAGACACCAGCACTCTTTGGCAGAGAAGGCCAAAGGCTTTGCTACAGAATCATGGGGTTTGTATTTTTACGAACTCTTTAGCCTTCTCTGCCAAAGAGTGCTGGTGACTCACCAAATGATAACTCTTGAGATTCCATAATATTGAGCCCTGGCAATTAGAATAATAAAATCATAGAATCAAAGAGTTGGAAGAGACCTCATGGGCCATCCAGTCCAACCCCCTGCCAAGAAGCAGGAATATTGCATTCAAATCACCCCTGACAGATGGCCATCCAGCCTCTGTTTAAAAGCTTCCAAAGAAGGAGCCTCCACCACACTCCGGGGCAGAGAGTTCCACTGCTGAATGGCTCTCACAGTCAGGAAGTTCTTCCTCATGTTCAGATGGAATCTCCTCTCTTGTAGTTTGAAGCCATTGTTCCGCGTCCTAGTCTCCAGGGAAGCAGAAAACAAGCTTGCTCCCCCCTCCCTGTGCTTCCTCTCACATATTTATACATGGCTATCATATCTCCTCTCAGCCTTCTCTTCTTCAGGCTAAACATGCCCAGCTCCTTAAGCCGCTCCTCATAGGGCTTGTTCTCCCGACCCTTGATCGTTTTAGTCGCCCTCCTCTGGACACATTCCAGCTTGTCAATATCTCTCTTGAATTGTGGTGCCCAGAATTGGACACAATATTCCAGGTGTGGTCTAACCAAAGCAGAATAGAGGGTAGCATTACTTCCCTAGACACTATGCTCCTATTGATGCAGGCCAAAATCCCATTGGCTTTTTTTTGCCGCCACATCACATTGTTGGCTCATGTTTAACTTGTTGTCCACAGAGGACTCCAAGATCTTTTTCACACGTACTGCTCTCGAGCCAGGCATTGTCCCCCATTCTGTATCTTTGCATGTCATTTTTTTCTGCCAAAGTGGAGTATCTTGCATTTGTCACTGTTGAACTTCATTTTGTTAGTTTTGGCCCATCTCTCTAATCTGTCAATTAAAGTGGTGTCGAACTGCATTAATTGTAATGTGTAGTTGCACCCTAAGAAGACTTTCTCCCAGTTTGCTGCAGAATCATGAGGTTTGTATTTTTACAAACTGGATTAATTCTGCAATGTGAATTCACCCATAGTATATCTGTCACACTTATTTGGACCCATGAAACCACCTTCTGCTGATTCATACCTAGTTGTCCTAATATTATCTACTTCAGGAGTTGGGTGGTATTGAGAGTGACTAGCATGGTCCTCTGTCCTTCAGTGGCATACCTTCCAGCATGACACAAATAAAAACTGGGGCAGTCTAGCAAATTCCTAAAGAGGATACATCTCTAGAAATTTTCTAAATCCTCCAGTGGAAGTCATGCATTTGCTGTTTAAGATTTGCTGTTAATGGTTCCATGGCAAGTTCTAGATCTGGGTGAGTGGGGTGGTGGGGGGTGGTGGTGTCATACAGTTTCATTCTTTTTAAAATTTCCAGAGAAAGGTGGGATGATAATGATAATGACAACAGCAGCAAAACCAACAACTATTATTATTACAACCTACTTCCCTCCTAAAAAATACCCTGGGAACATTCTTCACAATCAATAAGCCTGGACTGCATTCAGGCTTATTGATCCTATGAGACCCTATGCAGAATGTGGAAAAGTTACTTTTGGTACCACAAATCCCTGGGTGACCATTGTCATGCTTTCTGTGAATTGTTTTTAAAAAAATCACTTTCCCAAATCCAGAGTAATATTCTGAGCTGTATAAAATTTAAGAGGACCTATAGTATTATATAAAATTCAGTAATCTGTTGCATTTTTCATACTTTATTTTTCAGAGGTGGTACATAATTTATTTGATATGATTTATATCCTACCTTTCTTTCAAACCGGGGGACTCAAGATTGCTCGGAAGAAGATTTAAGAACAGATAAAGATTAAAACGCAAAAAGTAATGGGGCTCAATCCTGGTGTTAGATTTGTCTCAAGCTGAATGGTGAATGGGGGAGTCGGTACATAGGTAAACCCCATTGATTCAAGGGGTCTGCTCTAGCTAGGAGTCAGGCGATCATGGTCTGCTTTCTATTGAGAAGTTATACTGAAAATAATGTTCCAATTTCAATTTAGTGGCACAATAGTGGCACAATGGGTTAAACTCTCAAATCCAGGGAGAGTGCAGATGAGCTCCAGCTACCTTTGTGTCCAATTCTGGGCACCACAATTCAAGAGAGATATTGATAAGCTGGAATGTGTCCAGAGGAGGGTGACTAAAATGATCAAGATCTGGAGAACAAGCCCTATGAGGAGCGGCTTAAAGAGCTGGACATGTTTAGCTTGAAGAAGAGAAGGCTTAGAGGAGACATGGTAGCCATGTATAAATATGTGAGGGAAGTCATAGGGAGGAGGGAGGAGGCTCGTTTCCTGCTGCCCTGGAGACTAGGATATGGAACAATGACTTCAAACTACAGAAAAGGAGATTCCATCTGAACATTAGGAAGAACTTTCTAACCGTGAGAGCTGTTCAACTGTGGAACACTCTGCCTTGGAGTGTGGTGGAGGCTCCTTCCTTGGATTTAGAAGATCACAGGAACAAATTCACAATGGCAAAGATTGGATGTCGGGGTGCTTTGAATGCAATTTTCCTGCTTCTTGGCAGGGAGTTGGACTGGATGACCCACAATGTCTCTTCCAACTCTATGATTCTGTGTTAGCCAAGTAAGATGAGAGAGAGGTCAAGATGGCAAAAGTTATTAAAGAGGAAGAAAAGACAAAGAAGAACCTGCAGCATTTTGCTTTTATTTGATTCTACTGGGGAGAACAACATTCTACATCTCCCCGTCTTTTCCTCCCTGCAAACTACTTTTTACCTTTGAATTCAGTTTGCAGTAGATGTAAGATGGGGAGAAAGGAGAAAGGAGAGCTGAAGAAGCTTGAAGTAATGCATATGTGTGTATGGAGGTGGCAAGGTATACCTAGGTGCTGCACTTTAATGTTGCACTTTAACAGGTTGTGCACTCTTGCTCTGGAAGTAAATTTATGCACAGTTTCTCTGCAAGAGATGTAGAGAATGAGTAGGAAAATCAGCATAGAAGCAAATTTCAAATTAGTATGCTAGTGTAGCCTGCAGGGATTATAAGTGATCCAACATTTATCTGTAATTGAAATGCAGAAATGTAAAAGAAGGGGAGAAAGGGGGAAAATAAGAGTCCAGCCTTAGCTGTCATTAAATTTACTGACTGTAACATGACTGTGAACTACTCTTTTCACCAACCCAATGAAAGGGGGAAAAATCCATGGAGATGGAGAATAGAAAATGAAAGGTATCAGATGCTTTAGGATCAAGGGTAGAAGGGGTAGAATGGCGATAGCATCCAGGGGCGGATCAACCCATTACGCAAAGTAAGCATTTGCAGTATAGTTGATTTTGCCAGGGGCGCTCTTGGGGGAAAATAGACCTTGACATATGCGAGTTGTAGTTACTGGGATGTATAGTTCACCTACAATCAAAGAGCATTCTGAACTCCACCAATGATGGAATTGAACCAAATATGGCACACAGAACTCCCACGACGAACAGAAAATATATATCAGTGATTGGTTGGGGGGGGGGGGGGGGGGGGGGGGGGGTGCCAAAATACTGTTTGCTTATCGTTGAAAATTACCTAGGGCCACCTCTGATAGCTTCGTACTGGTTAAAAAGGAGAATTATACTACCATAAAACTAGAAAGGATCACAAAGACAATCTAATCTAATTCATCCTGTCCGAACGGATTCTCCCCTATGAACCATCAAGACTATTAAGATCTTCCGGGGGGGAGGGGCTGCTCTCGGTCCCACCACCCTCGCAATCACGGTTGGTGGGGACGAGGGACAGGGCCTTCTCGGTGGTGGCTCCCCAGCTTTGGAACTCCCTCCCACTAGAGATTAGATCTGCTCCCTCCCTCCTGACTTTCAGGAAACTACTAAAGACCTGGCTCTGGAATGTGGCATTTGAGGACTGAATCTATAACCTCCTTCCACAAGGAAGGAGGATGATGAACTGTGACTATGATTATGACTATGACTATGACTGGATTGACGACTTGGCTTAGGTAATTGTGATGATGATGTTTTTATTGTACTTTATTGTACTATTTTAATATGTAATGACGTTGCACTTTGTTGTACTTATATATTATTGTACTTTCATATATGCTGTAAACCGACCTGAGTCCCTCGCTGAGGTGAGAAGGCCGGTATAGAAAACTTCTAAATAAATAAATAAATAAATCCTCTCAAGGTGCATCTACTCTGTAGATTTAATGCAGTTTGATGCTCTTTTAAATGCTGTGGCCCAATGCTTCGAAATTATATGTGTAATAATTTGGTGTCACACTGGAAGGGAAGACTAAAGACTACCACGAATCCATAGCATTGAACCACAGCAGTTAAAGTGGTGTCAAATTGCATTCATTCTACACTGTAAATGCACCAGCAGTGCTGAATCTATAACAAAAGCATCCCTGCAAGATGGCCATTCAACTTCTGAAGGCAAACCTACTACCGCAATCTATAAAACTGTGTTGCTGTGAGTTTTCATGACATTCCAACACACAGTTTTCCGGGCTGTATGGCCATTTTCCAGAAGCATTTTCTCCTGATGTTTCACCCACATCTATGGCAGGATGCCTGGCATAGGTGTGGTTGAAACATCAGGAGAGAATGCTTCTGGAACATGGCCATACAGCCTGGTGAACTCACAGCAACTCACAGCCACGAAAGCCTTCGACAATCTATAAAACTGTTTAGAAACTGTATAGCGTGCAAGCTGAATCTTTGCAGAGTTCCACTGTTCAGCACTGTGTTGGAAGCTCCTTCCTTGGAGACTTTTAAACAGAGGCTAGATGGACATCTGTCAAGGGTACTTGGATTGTGCTTTTCCTATATGGCAGGGGGTTGAACTAGATGGCCCTCTATAATTCTATTATTCTAATCCAGAGCAAACTGGGAAATCCAAGGCCCCTTTCACACAACTGAATAAAATCCCACATTATCTGCTTTGAACTGGAATATATGGTAGTGTGGACTCAGATAAACCAGTTCAAAGCAAATATTGTGGGGTTTTCTGCCTTGATAATCTGGTTTATATTGCTGTGTGGAAGGGCCCCCAGTTTTCTCCAGATTAATTCACTTTTACTTGAGGTGTCATTTGGATGCCTCAGGTAAAAATGCCCCACATTTTGGGCCTGTCTGGAATGGCCACAAGCCACATGTCACCCATTCTTTATATATGCTACCTATTTTTCCTGCCTAAACCAAGTGATGAAAGATGTGTCCATTGATTCCCCCGCTCCCTTGGTAACAGAAATCAATGTAAATGCAACAGGGAAGTCAGTGTGTAATGCAGAAAGTTACTTTAAAAAATTAATGAGTAAAAGCAGCTTTGGGTCCCATATTAGTATAAAGGCAGGATATCAGCCAGCCAACTCATCAGTCCATCAGGCAATCAATCAATGTAACAAATTATGTCTTAAACACTGCATGGAGTAACAACTTTAAAAAGAAACTTCCAGTGATTTGCTTTCTTTTCTGCAAGTGAACTGCTAACATTCAAAACTTGTTGGCAGATATGCTCCACTTGATGATAATAATGTAGTGTGGGGCAGGCGTCCCCTTCTAAATGCAAGGATGCTGCTAAGAATGCTTAAGAGCTTCATTTCCTATTGGGATATTTAGTTGTTGGATTTCCTATGTCTTCCAATAGAATTAAAAATGCCATATACACTACAAGTGCAAACTGCCATGGTGAAAGTGTGAACTCCTCAAAAATAGTTCATTTATTGTCAAAATAATATCATATGAAAGCTGACTGGCACAACCTTGGGATCACAACCAGATACAGTGAAGACATCTGCACTGGCGCTTTTCTACTCCACTGCTGAGTATGCATGGCCAGTGTGGAACACATCTCACCATGCTAAAACAGTGGGGGCAGCCCTTAATGAGACATGCCACATTATCACAGGCTGCCTGCACCGTACACCACTGGAGAAATCACACTGTTTAGCTGGTATTGCATCACCTGACATCCACTGGGAAGTAGCAGCCAATAATGAATGGACCAAGACAGTGACATCCTTGGCGCATTCACAGGAATACCTCAGCAAGCAGGAACATCTCAGCAAGTGAGAATCCAAGAGTGGCAGGCTAAAACTCTGAACCTCAATCCATGGCTGATACTAGATGACTTTTTCCTGGGCACATAGAAGACTGGGCAACTTGGAAGGCGGTGAACAGACTGCGCTCTGATACCATGAGATGCAGAGCCAACTTTAAGAAATGGGGCCACAAAGTGGAGTCCACAACATTCGAGTGTGGAGAAGAACAAACCACAGACCACCTGTTACAATGCAGCCTGAGCCCTGCCACATGCACAATGGAAGACCTTCTTATAGCAACACCAGAGGCACTCCAAGTGGCCAGCTACTGGTCAAAAGACATTTAATATAATGCCAAGTTTTTAAACTTTGTGTTTTCTCAAATGCATCACAACGATACCCTTGGTTCACCCCTAATACGATAAATAAATAAATAAATTGTCAAAACATTTTTCAGTCCACATTCCAGTATTTTAAGTCTGTATAAGTACCTTGAAGGCACCAGATTTTATCTTATCTTATTTTGGAAACTAGGCAGGGTCAGATCTGGCTCGTCCTTGGAAGGCAGTTGTTGTTGCCTGCCTTCAAGTTGTTTCCAAGTTATGGCAACTCTAAAGTGAATCTATCACAGGTTTTTCTTGGAAAGATTTGTTCAGCGCGGGTGCCTTTCCCTCTCTCTGAAGGTGAGAGTGGGTTGCTGTGAGTTTTCTGGGCTGTATGGCCATATTCTAGAAGCATTTTTCCTGATGTTTTACCCACAACTATGGCAGGCATCCTCAAAGGTTGTCAGGTTTGTTGAAAACTAGGCAAGTGGGGTTCATATATCTGTGAAATGTCCAGGATGGGAGAGTGAACTCTTGTCTGTTTGAAGCAGCAAAGTTTTGAAGCAGCAAGGCTATTCAATGCTAATTAAGGTGATCAATTGCAACATTCACACGCACCTCAAATAGACAAGAGTTCTCTCTCTCATCCTGGACATTCCACAGGCATATAAAGCCTACTTTTCTAGTTTCCAACAGCCCTCACAACCTCTGAGAACACCTAACTTAGATGTGGGTGAAATGTCAGAAGAGAATGCTTCTGGGACATGGCAATACAGCCCAGAAAACTCACAGCAATCCAGTGAATCCGGCCATGAAAGCCTTTGACAACACATCACCCAGTGGGTTTCCATGGCTGATGGAGATTCGAACTCTAGCCTCCAGACTCAGGGTTCAGTGCTCAAACCATACACAGATCTGGCTCTCTACTTGGAAGGAAGACTGCCAAGGAATACCAGGTGCTGTTGACTGTATTTAGAGGAAAACAATGGCAAAACACTTCCAAGAACTCCTTGCCTAAGAAAACCCTATGAAATGTGTGAGGTTACCATATGTCAGCAGGTAATTTGAGGCTACATTCTGTTTAAAGTGGGAAAAGTACATAGTTAAATATTGCCCTCTGATTTTGAAAATAAAAGCAACAGATTTCCTTCGCAGAGACAGTTGTTGCCTGTGTTTAACAACTGCTTGTTCTCTTTTTCCATTTGTGTTGACTCCTGAGCATATGTATCCAGAAGCTTCCAGAAGTATACCAAGTCCTTATTTCCTAATCTGGTGGAGTCACGAACTCAAGAAGGTCTGTGTTTGAGAGGTCTGTTGCACCTTTAATTCTTCTGGAGTTGAAAGGTGTTACTTCCAGGTCGTGTTCGACTTTACACACTTAATGCATTCACACATTAAGGTGAGTAGCCTTATGTTTAGAACTGGTTGCCAATAGACTCACATGTTCTGGACAAATAAAGCACATGCCTCTTCCTACAACATACAATTAACATCTAGAGTTGACTACCACAAGATGGGACAATGTCTGCAGACACAGATGGCTTCCTTAGATCTGGAAGCAAAAGGATGGTCAAAATGTTCTATTATCCAGGCCTTCAAATAAGGAAATATACTTTGATGGGAAAAGAATGGTCCTTGGACATGTAGTTTACCATTAATGGCAGCGTTAGCACAATATCTTCCCCCAACTTCCTCCAGGGTTTTCTTTTAATAAGAGCAGAGTGCAGACAGGTGAATATTTCGAACCCTCCAAAATTGCCTGGGGAAAAAAATCAGCAAAGTATCTAATTTTTCCTGGGATGCGATGGAAGAAAACGGTATTTTAAAAACTCCCAGAAATTCTCACTGAAAAAAAAGAAAGAATAAGATCCCCATATCCACAGGGAATATGTTCTTAACCAGATTGTGATTACCTACAAATATGACCAGACACTTCATGTCTCATCCCAACATGCAATAGATTCCTGGAAAGTTATCTTCTCTAGGAAATGTCAAGGTCCTCCAAGACAATCCTATCATAACCTATAGAATTTATTCATTTACTAGCTGTTCCCTACCCCATGTTGCTGTGGCCCAGTCTAGTGATCTAGAAAATAAAGTAATGAGAAAGTGTTTCTAATATATGTAATTTCTTGATGCTTGTGGGTAAACAGTATTTCTTGTTGTTTCTTTGTCAGTGTTGATGTAGAGATTGTCTGGTTTGCCTACTCTGGAACATGCAACATATAATTGTCCTTCTTCAGGGGTCCCTTTCAAATCTATGATACTATATCTGTATGTGTGTGTGAATCACTCTCTCTCTCTCTCTCTATCTCTCTCTCTCTATGGCTAGATGGTTTTTTGACAGGAGGGTTTTGATTATGTTTCCTTGCCCTGGTGAAGGGAGTTGGACTGGATGGCCTTAAGGCAGTGTTTCTCAACCTGGGGTCAGGACCCCTGGGGAGGGTCATGAGGGGGTGTCAGAAGGGTAGCCAAAGACCACGAGAAAGCACAGTATTTTCTGTTGGTCATGGGGGTTCTGTGTGGGAAGTTTGGCCCAATACTATCATTAGTGTGGTTCAGAATGCTCTTTGATTGTAGGTGAACTATAAATCTCAGTAACTACAACCCCCAAATGTCAAGGTCTTCCCCCAAACTCCATCTGTGTTCATATTTGGGCATATGGAGCATTTGTGCCAAGTTTGGCCTAGATCCTTCATTGTTTGAATCCATAGTGCTCTCTGGATGTAGGTGAACTACAACTCCAAAACTCAAGGTCAATGCCCATCAAACCCTTTTTTTTTTCCTGTTGGTCATGGGAGTCCTGTGTGCCAAGTTTGGTTCAATTCCTTCAGTGGTGGAGCTCAGAATGCTCTTTGATTGTAGGTGAACTATAAATCTCAGCAAATACAACTCCCAAAGGACAAAATCAACTTGGGTTAGTAGGTGTCTTGTGGCCAAATTTGGCAGCAATTCGTCCAATGGATTTTGAGTTATGATGTCATTCAAAATGAACAGAGCATTTTTTTATATATAGATAGATATTCTCTATTTGTATCCCACCTTTCTCTATCCCAAAAGGGACTCAAGGCAGCACAGGGAGGAGGGAGCAAGCTTGTTTTCTGCTGCCCTGGAGACTAGGACGCAGAACAATGGCTTCCAACTACAAGAAAGGAGATTCCATCTGAACATGAGGAAGAACTTCCTGACTGTGAGAGCCGTTCAGCAGTGGAACTCTCTGCCCCGGAGTGTGGTGGAGGCTCCTTCTTTGGAAGCTTTTAAACAGATGCTGGATGGCCATCTGTCAGGGGTGCTTTGAATGCAATATTCCTGCTTCTTGGCAGGGGGTTGGACTGGATGGCCCATGAGGTCTCTTCCAACTCTTTGATTCTATGATTAGGAAATTTAAAAATAAAATTAAATGCACATTAAAAACATATAAAACATTACAATCACATTTAAAAATCACACCATCCACAATTGTAATCCAGAGCTGTTCCAAAAGTCATTGCACATAATTCCGTAGCTATTATTCCATGGTAGTTAATCTCCAAAGGCTTGACCCCAGAGCCAGGTTTCCTTCTGAAGGCCAGGAAGGATGGAACTGCTCTAATATTACCCAGAAAGTCTAGAAAATTCCTAGAGAGACTATTTTCCTTCAGGCAGGGCTCACTAAAACTGCAGATATGGGTTCTCCAGTTATGGATTTAAGTCTGGTAGTTTACTTGTGACCCCAAGACTGATTTTGTGTCCATAGACTGCCATAAAGACCTTGTCTTTGGATGAGGAAAAAAACCCTAAGGGTACCTTCTGCTCATAGAATCCTCCAAGAGCAGCAGTTTTTGAACTGTGTATCTATGGTGGTGTTGGTGGGAGTGGGTCACAGAAATCCCCAAGACATGTATTTATTAAGTCTGCCATTTTTTTCAATGAATGTTTGTAATATTTTAGCAAGGCTTTGCACAATAAGGAACTATGTGTTTGTGAATCGGAGCTGCTTGGGATTTAATTAAACAAACCTCGCCCTCCCTAGCTTCAACATTTAAAAGAAGAGGACTGAACAAAACTCCTTGTAAAAATGTCTAGATGATAAATTCAATTATTTCAGGGCATAACTCACTATAAAGGATGTGCCGTCAAGGAGACAGTGAATTTTTAAGAGTTGTTTCTTGAAGGTAAAATGGGACAAGACAATCAGCGCTGGAGGTCATCGATTCAAACTTGTTTAGGCTTCTCATCATCTCTGTCTAGACTCAATACTTACCAAACTGGAGGCGCTGACAATCTCCTGCAACCTATTTGTGACGTTCATAAGGATGTTTCCAATTAGCAAGGGCAAGAAATTTCTATACGCATTGTCAATATCCTTTTCATGTTTCAGCGATATAAGCACTGTCAATATCTTTTTCATACTCCAGGGGTGCATCTACACTGTAGAATTAGTGCAGATTGACACTACTTTTAAGCCTTGCTAAACTTTCCTTATTGTGCAAAGCCTTGCTAAACTTTCCAGGCTAGGAGCTGTGGTAGCACAATGGGTTAAACCCTTATGCTGGCTAAATTCGTGACCTGAAGGTCAGTGGTTCTAATCCACAAGATGGGGTGAGTTCCCACCTGTCAGCTCCAGCTTCTCATGCGGGGACATGAGAGAAGCCTCCCACAGGATGGCAATGTATCCGGGCATTCCCTGGGCAACGTCTCAGCAGATTGCCAATTCTCTCACACCAGAAACAACTTGCAGTTTCACAAGTCACTTCTGACATGATAAAAAAAAAACTGCCATGGCTCAATGCTTTTGAATCATGGGAATTGTAGTCTACTGAGGCACCAGCACCCTTTGGCAAAGAAGGTTAAAGACCTTGCTGAACTACAGACCAAAGATTCCAATGCAATGAGTTATGGCAGTTCAGGTGTTGTCATGGCAGAACTGAAGACCGACAGGTCAGAGGTTTGAATCTGGGGAGAGTGCGGATGAGCTACCTCTGTCAGCTCCAGCTCTCCATGCGGGGAGATGAGAGAAGCCTCCCACAAGGATGGTAAAACATCAAAACATCTGGGTATTCCATGGGCAACATCCTTGCAGACGGCCTCTTCTCTCACACCAGAAGTGACTTGCAATTTCTCAAGTCGCTCCTGACACGAAAAAAATGTGTTGTCAAGCTGCATTAATTCTACAGCACAAATGCAGTCCAAAACTCCATGAAAACTTTCTGTCCTGAGTCCATTCTCTCAATGTAAAAATCTGAACACATAATAGAGGGTCAAAATGTGCTCTTGTCCTGTTGCTGTTGCCAATTAAAAACCCAAGAGTGGAACAGGGTTGCAGGCAGAAGCTGTAACAAATGAGTGTATGATGGGGTTGCTAGACCCTCGGCTACTGCCTGGAGTTTTGGTGGATTGTTCCCAGGCAGCAGGTGAAGATTTAAACTTTCCAGTTGTCATGGAGTCAGTCAAGAGATAAGGCTGGATGCAACCTTTTGCTCAGGTAGGGAGCCTTCTGACTGGCTGGGCAGCTTGCTGTGCTTTGCAAAGGTTAATTGTTTTAAAGCCAGTGTTTCAATTTGCAAAGACATTTAATTTCCAACCAGGAAAATAGGTTCCAACTCTGCATGTATATTTTATGTTTGCACAACAAGCTGTGTGTGTCAGAGAGATTCTTGCTTAATACATAATGTGTGATGACAGCATTGGGCTCCATCCTCGTGACATCATCAGAGCCCATTCCTTGGTCTCATATTTTGAGATCAATAGGATCGTCTTGCTTCCTGTCTAAAGAAAGGCTCATATAATTGTGATTGCCTAATTGAGATTAATGGTTGCTTCACATGAGAATTAGCTAACATGCAACCTATGGGCAGCATTCAATCCCACACCCCCAGAAATCCTCCTGGCATTACTTCAGAGGAGAAATTCACTTAGTTTGATTCTCCTTTTAAACAAACTCTAACCTAGACCTAACTTAGGCATAAAGACTTCTGCAGATACGGACTGCAGCCAGGGAATCAGAAGATGTTTACTTCTTGGAAAGAAAGAAATGACCAATCTTGATAAAATGGTTAAGAGTACAGACATCACACAACAAAGGTCCACATAGTTAAACCAGTGATATTCCCCATAGCAACCTATGGATGTGAGAGCTGGGCCACAAGGAAGGTTGAGCGAAGGAAGAAAGATGCTTTTGAACTGTAGTGTTGGAGGAAAATACTTGGACTGCAAGAAGATTCAACCAGTCCGTACTTCAGAAAATAAAGCCCAACAGCTCACTGGAGGGAAGGATATTAGAGGCAAAGATGACATACTTTGGCCACAGAATGAGAAGACAGGAAAGCATGGAGAAAATAATGTTGCTGGGGGAAATTGAAGGAAAAAGGAAGAGGGGCTGATCAAGGTCAAGATGGATGGATGATATCCTTGAAGTGATTGGCTTGACCTTGAAGGAACTGGGGGTGGCGATGGTCAACAGGGAGCTCTGGCATGGTCTGGTCCATAACATCATGAAGAATCAGAAGCAACTGAATGAATAAACACATACAGACCTAACTTTGATCCTCCATCCTTTTCAAATGTTTCTAGGAAATCTGAAATTGGTTTCCAGATATCTTTGGTTTTGGAGGGAAATAGGTTAATGGTGAAGAAAAGCCCACCAAATAGAAGATGTACACTCTTAAGTCAAATTTCTTGTTAAGAGACCACGTTTATGAATGGATTGTGAGTTAGAGGAGATTCAACATAGACAAAAAGAGGATTTTTTTTAACATGGCATACAGTTAAACTATTGAACTTTCTTACACAAAATATAGCATAGCCCCAACAAAAGGTGATTGTAAGACAAGGAAGGGGAAGGCTCCTTCTTTGGAGGCTTTTAAGCAGAGGTTGGATGGCTATCTGTCAGAGGTGCTTTGAATGCGATTTTCCTGCTTCTTGGCAGAATGGGGTTGGACCGGATGGCCCACGAGGTCTCTTCCAACTCAAGGATCCTATGATTCTATTATTCTAAAAGTACCTACAAAGATCTAAACATACAGCAAACTGACCAATTGCTTTCCTTGGAAATTTCTGGTGGGCACAACTGATCAATGAAGTGCGGAGATTAGGTGCAGTTCTCCAAGCTGCCAGGAACACATTTTCAACTATTTCCTTCCCAGATATTGTTAATACTCTCCCCATCCATAAATGTATTATGTATTCCTAGGTATTATGAATATATGACTTTTCAAAATGCTGTCAGCCACTCAAAAGAAAGCATTGTGATGGCAATAACAAGTATTCTTTACTATATATTTTGATCCACAGGTTCTCCTCCTATTAGTGAGTTCAAATTGCCACTTTTTATCTCTCCTTGCTCTCATCCGGCTTTCTTCCAATTTTGGATTGTTGAATGATTACTTAAACAGGGGGACAGATGTGGGAAATGGATAAGAAGACCGAAGAGAAAGAGAAAAGAGCTGCCACTAAAATATATCCCCAGATTAAATCTGAAACAGATTTGGGGATGCTTCTCTAGGTTAATAGTCTAAGGAGGTTCAGAGAAAGGTGACAGAGTTTGTGTAAGACTTACTAAAATCTGCCTAAGGGGGTTGGGATGGTTATATTTATTTCAGAATTTAATCAGATTTTGTGTTGTCGAAGGCTTTCATGGCTGGAATCACTGGGTTGCTGTGAGTTTTCCAAGCTGTATGGCTATGTTCCAGAAGCGTTCTCTCCTGATGTTTTGCCCACATCCAGCAGGCATCCTCAGAGGTTGAGGGGCTGTTGGAAACTAGGCAAGTGAGGTTTCTGTATCTGTGGAATATATTTCTCCCAATCTGGACATTTCCACAGATATATAAACCTCACTTGCTAGTTTCCAACAGACCTCACAACCTCTGAGGATGCCTGCCACATAGAAGTGAATTTCTCAGATGGTTATTGTAGGTTTTTTGGGCTATATGGCCATGTTCTAGAGGCATTTTCTCCTGACGTTTCGCCTGCATCTATGGCAAGCATCCTCAGAGGTAGTGAGGTGGCCATACAGCCTAGAAAACTCACAGCAACCCAGGAACCAGATTTTGTCTGACAACATCAATTTCTTCTTAGGCATTTGGTGTGGTCAATCTTGGTCATTGTGAATTCTGCATCCACAGATTCAACCATCCGTGGCTTGAAAAGAAAAGAAATTCCCAAAGAGAAAATTTTTCTATGCCATTGTATATAATGAGACTTTGATACTCATGGATTTCGATATCGACAGGGGTCCTGGAACCAAACATGAGTAGATACTAAAAGCCCACTGAATAAAAAGATATATGAATACAATCAGGACATGCAATTAAACATCACAATGCAAATTGTTCCTGTTTAAGACTGCAACCAGCTGGTCATCCATTGCCCTCTCCAAGTATACTCCATTCCACACGTCCTTCTCTCTTTAATTTCCTTCTCCTTTTCTTCTTTATCTTCCAAAATTCAGTCAGGCACTCTTTGGTCACTGAGCTTGCTCAGTCCCCATTATGCTTCCTGCTTCTATCCTTTAGGACCCCTGCCTCTTGTAATTCTGTAAATCTGTGAATTCCCTCAAGACTTAGGATATCTCCCTGTTGTGTTCAGGCTACATAGATCCATACTCAAAGAATAAGATTGGTACTGGCCAACAGTCCAAATACACCCTAATTATAAGTTGGTAAATGGAGAGGTAAACAAAAATGGTTATTTTTCCAACAAACAAAAATACCAGCACACTTGTGGCATAATTATTTTTTAAATTATTATTCTGTGAAAATGTTGTGCCATAAAGTACCCTTTAAGGTGAATTGCATGGTGTCTATCATGACTTCTTGCACTCTCCCATTAGTGGAACCATAACTGGTCCATAAGTAGGAGCCCCCGGTGGCACAGTCAGTTAAACCACTGAACTGCTGAACTTGCTGACCGAAAGGTTGCAGGTTTGAATCCTGGGAGTGGTGTGAGCTCCTGTTGTTAGCCCCAACTTCTGCCAACCTAGCAACTTGAAAACATGCAAATGTGAGTAGATCAATAGGTACCTCTCTGTCGGGAAGTAACGGCACTCCATGTAGTCATGCCGGCTACATGACCTTGTAGGTGTCTATGGACAACGCTAGCTCTTTGGTCTAGAAATGGAGATGAGCACCAACCCCCAGAGTTGGACACGACTGGACTTAATGTCAGGGGAAAACCTTTACCTTTATCTTTACTCAATGCCTTTGTAGGCTAAACTAAAAATCTGTTGTAATTTGGCTAAAGTTGGTGAAACTCCATATATTTTTTAGTGATGACCACACAGCTAAGTGCTGGTGGTATATTTTAGTGTTAGCAAACTGGAGCCACATCTGATAAAGAACATTGGCTGTTTCAGTCTGTGCTAAAATAAATAGGAACTTTAAGTAACTGCCTTGCCGTTGAGAAATCCAACACAAGGAGCTGTCTCCATTTATTCTCATTAGTTGTTCTAGGACCGTTTCACTCTGTAAGGACTATTTGGTCTTTTGTTTGGACTTTATCTAAGATTCCTTTCCCTAACTCCTTTTTGAACACATCACAAAGTTCACAAAGTACTTTTTGTGATCCGAAGGCAAACAGCTAACTTCTCAGTGAGAGAAATGAAAAAGAAAGAAAACAGTTCTCTATATGGAATCCCAATGAAAATGCCAGGTTCTAAAAAAGAACCAACAACCAACACCACCAACATTTTTTATCAGATGGAATATAGAAAACCTTCAATTAAGCCAACTATACTTTGGCACACAAACTCTGCAGTTTCAGTTGTGTTGAAGTAACTGTGTTTCAGAAAGAATGTTGAGCACTTTCATATAAATTACTGGAGAAACATCCAGGAAAAAAAGTTGGCCGAGCTAGTCTTTGCTCATTTCAAAATGCTTTTGAGGAAGGGGCGAGCAGGTCAAACATTGTTTCTGGAGGAGTTGAGCATCCCTTTTAGAAGGCCGTCATCACTGTCCAGATGTTTTAGGAGCTCTTTCCCCTGCAAACCAGAGCCTGCTATGTAACTTGGCAACATGTCTTTGCTTGCTTTTCCCTCCCTTTACTCACAGTTCGGTGGAATTCCTGGGGATGTCCTTTGGCACGGAGGTCACCTTGTTCTCCTGGCAGATGAAGGCCATCCTGTTTGAGCATTGGCAGAGCGGATGTTGGCAACCTGAACAAATCCCTGAGGGAAGCAGCAACAGCAGGAGGCAAAGGTAAACCAGAGCCATCCTTGCCTTCACATTGCCCTCTAGTCTGTCCACTGAATGGCAAACTCCTCCTTGCTTCACACTCACATTCTCTCACTTCTCTGAAGCCACGCCTTAGAGGCCTGTGGAGAGTTACGTGAAGTCCAAGGAAAAGATCCTCTGTTTCATTGCTTCTCACACACATGGGTGTGTGTGTGTGTGTGTGGCAACATTTTCCACTCCATTGTGCCAAGGAACAACACTATGTTTATACCCACTGGGTACAGATGTTTTCTTCTTTTCTTCAAACTTGCCAGTAACCAGTGGCTGACTTTGGAGGCTTTTAAACAGAGGCTGGATGGCCATCTGTTAGGGGTGCTTTGAATGTGATTTTCCTGCTTCTTGGCAGGGGGTTGGATTGGATGGTCCATGAGGTCTCTTCCAACTCTATGATTCTATGACTAGCACCAGTCCAGAGTAGCATTGCTCCATATGGACTATACCAGGCATGGACAAACTTTGGCCCTCTGGGTATTTTGTACTTCAACTCCCAAATTCCTATCAGCCTACTGGCTGTTAGGAATTGTGAGGGTTGAAGTCCAAAACACCCAGATGGCCAAAGTTTTCCTATGCCTGAGCTATACTCTGCCAGGGTCACTCAGACTATATGGAAACAAGGAGCAGGGGGAAAAATGAGGGCATTGCCTCTCCAAACCCAAAATTCTGCCTTTTGGTAAAAGTTCTCTTCAGTGCCAAAATTTCTATCATTACACTGAGACACTGAAAATCATCTTTACCTAGAATTCTTACATCTGCAATGTTTGCATATGCAATGTAACATAGCCTGCCCTTATCTTTGGATACTTAAACTGTAATATTTATGGCTCAAATATTAAATTATTGTAATTATAGCAATTTGGAGAGTTAAGGAAAATTTCACTGAGTTGGGAGGGAAAATTCTTTTTGGGAGGGATAATACCTTAAGTGCACCTTCCCCTCCCAATTGCTACACTCTTGTGATGAAGTGATGATGCATTTGATGCCAATAAACATTTACATGCAACATAGGATGGAGTCAGAAAAAAGGGCTATGGATGATGCTTTAGGTGATGAAAACGGTGGTACTTTTAAGAGGCTAAGGAGAGAAAGGCAAGGTGGAGCTTGCCACGAAACTGGTGCCTTGCTTGTCAGTGGAGTTGACCCCAACCTCAAAATAAATCCAGCACTTTGGATAGCTCCTTCAAAGTTCACACTGACATGTAGATAAATTCCAATCCTTGCTGACATGGAGCTCACCAGCAGCTTCAGGAGTGTTTTGGAAAGTGTTTTGGGGAGTGTTGACTTCTTTTTATGTGAATGTATGAAACTGCCTTATACTAACTCAGTCAGTTGGTTATTTTAGACCAGTATTTCCCAACCTGCATCCTTCAGATGTGTTGGATTAGAACTCTCAATACCCACACCATCATGACCTTATCTAGACAGTACTAGACATTTCTTAACATTTCAAGCAGAAGATCTTATGCTCTTCACCCATTGCATGAAATCCTTTGAAATGACACATGCCATGCTTTATCCATGTTCACTATCCACTATATCATACAGGTTTAGTTCATAAAGTTTAATCAAACACAGTTAAACATCCACAACAAGTATACCATCATAAAATGAGAAACCAGTTAAAACAAATACATCAATAAAGATATATAGTGCATCTTGTACAAGGCCTGATTTCCCGGAGGCTCCATCTGCACTGTCATATAACCCAGTTTCTGAATCCAGATTGTCTGATTTGAACTGGATTATATGGCAGTGTAGACCTGCATAATCCAGTTCAAAGGTAATATTCAGGATTCAGAAACTGGATTATATGGCAGTGTACATCCAGCCTGAAACATCAATTCTCAAAGGACTACTTGAATAAAAAGGTTTTTATCTGTTTGCATTAGTGTGAATGCGAGCCTGGCTTGAACTCTTCTTCTTGACATATTGATTTAATTCTGCAAGCAATATCTATGTGGTGTTTGGATTCACATTCAATTACATAACAATTGTATCTTGTCTCTTTATTTGCAGCCTTATCATATAGGGCAATTGAAGTGTCCTAGGATGCTTTTGACCCGGTTCACCCATGGAGCCCCATGCCGTTCCTCAAACAATGTAGGTTGACTTTCAGTGGAGCTCCATAGGAAAACTGGAATCTGCCCCATGTTCCATAAGGAACAATGGGGCTTTGGCAGAGCAGCAATGCTTCCCCACAAGGGATGGAGAAATGTCAGCTGGCAGCTGGGGCACTGGTATTGACCTGCTGCCACCATAATTCACCACGAAGGCTGGTGAATCATGACAATGGACCTCACCCATGTGATGAGGTCCTTAGGTATTTCGCTGCAGCTTTCATCCACTTACAAACAAACAGACAGGCAGACAAACCAAAAGAACTCACAGCAGCTAACAACATACCTAAATTCAGAGTTAATAATAAGAGCATTTACTCCATCCTTTGAAACAAATCCAACTATAAACCATCAAAATCAATAATCAGTAACAATCAAAACAGTGAAAAGAGTCAGTTGAAAGAGGCATGCCCTCACACCTTTGGAGAGTGAAATATGATCACAATACAGAAAGGAGTCCATTTCACAATTTGTAATTGAGAGAGATCTTTGGTGGCCCATTGAACACTTCCAGAAAAGCCTCCATAAATATCCTTGGAAGGGATGCTTCCTGTCATTCATTTCAGAGCTTGCCAAGTCTTTCAGTAGTGTATATAAACAAACAACAAAACGCTGGACTGCCTGCCTTGTTTTCTCTGACCTGAAAGCAGTCTAATTGCAACAAGACAAAGAAAGATCACTTTCAGTGAATGCGCTTTTGGGGTTGCTTAGGTGCTAAGAATGGCTCTGTAGTTGAGGTTTGATCTGTAACAATGTTGGAATGAAGCCTCTGGTTGAGTGGAGAGAATGGGAAACTCCAGAGAGTTGTGATGTGATGGAAACAGACAGACATTAAATCAATATGTAATATTTCACCAAGACTGAAATGGCAATGGAGAAGGTTATCTGATTTAGGAGAACATTTTCTCCCCGGTGTTTCTGCTCAAGAAGGGGCTAGCTGACATCTTATTTTGTTTTGTTTTGTTTAGCCATGTTAAGATAGATGCTTATCTTCAATGTTGCAAGCAAATGCACAATGACATAACCAAACATATGGGTAGTTGAACACACACAGACAGACACACACACACACACACACACAAGTATTGCTACTGAATGGTGGCAAGTAGCCTCCATGCAAAGGTTAAGGAAATAGTTCCTATGAATAAAAAATGCTCCATGGGGGGACTATCTGTTGTATATCTCCATGATACTTTTCCTTCCACTGTTATACCAGGCTGGCTTTGCATTAGGCAGAGTGAGGTAGTTGCCTCAGGCATGAATAGCCTGTCACCGGTTAGCAATGACTGCATACTGCAGATATGTTTATTGGGGTTTTTGAACTAGATATCAAAATAACTTGACCACACTTGCATATAACGACATTAGTAATGATTTGGGAGATTATGATGATTTAAACTTCTGTTTTAAGAATCAAGGAGGAGTTGTGGCTTCCATGTCATTGTGGTGATGGATACATTTTGGCTTTCATTTTGAACTTCAAAGAACTTCTGGGGATAGGATTCAGCACCTTAGATAGTTCCTTAGAGTTGGAGTTAAAACCAGGAATGTATTTGCTTCACTACAGGTATGGACCTCATGAGCCTATTCTGCTATTCATGTTAAATAACTTTTATATCCAATTTTTTATTTTTAAAAGACCACAGTCTCCTTTCCATTGTGGCATGATATAATTACCTTCTTTGATTTTGTACAGTACGCATTTCAAAATGGATTCAGAGCCATTTTCCTTTGATTAATTATTATTTGAGGGGATGCCTAATACTGGGAACTTCAAAGGACTTCTTGTGGCTCTTGAGGGGCAGAGAATCATACAAGTAATTGGAGAGGGGACTCCTATGACCCATAGGTTACATATTGCCCAACTGTGCCATTGGTCTTCAACAGACAATGGATTGTTCTTCTTTGGGCAAGGTATAGAGAATGTTGCTATCGATTCTTGCTTAAGGAAATTCTTTTGTCTTGGTTTACACAACTTGGGGGCTACAAACAATCCATTGTGCAAGGGAGGAGGGGACAAGTCCTATGCGACATGATGCACTGCAAGGATTTCAACAGTACTTAGATGAAAGAAAGTTTCATATAAACACAAAGATTGATTTTTTTTATCCTGCTGACAACTAGCAGTGTAATTATTTTTCAAATGAAGCAATAAGCAATCATAGCATTTTTCCTCCTCGCAAGTCTTTGAAAATCATACAGTTTTTGAAGGGTTTGGGTTTTTTTGCAACCTGGAATGTATTCTGCACTAAATGTACACATGGTTTTTTGTACAGAAAACATTTCTGGCCAGAAACAAATATTTTCTGAGTAGAAAATTCTGCTTTCTTTACAGAAAGTGATTTTTCCCCCATGCAAACCATCTACACATTCATTTTCTTTAGGATAAGTCCCTGATCACAGTCTTCTCTTTGCATGAAACTTTTTTTTCCTGTGCAAAAAAGAAAATGCTGCTTTTTAAAGCAAAACAACAATTTGTGAATTTTGTGCAGAAAATTTTTCAAGCTGCAAAGATTGTCAGTTTTAAACAGGATTTCATTGACACTAAAAAGGTTTTTAATAATTAACAATATCTTCAAATATTCTTTCCCTCCCTAACCATGACCTCTCTGGAATTCAGAAGTCTTCCTGTTGGGAGTACACCTCTACTCATCTATATGGTAGTCCCAATTCTGCTCTGGATTTTGCCTCCATAAAACCAGGATTTTATCTCAATTGGATTTCTGCACAAACTTAAGTATTAATCTCCTCCCCTGCTTCATGTTATACATTTCAAAAGTACTCTGCAATGAGCAAGTCTTCCTACATTTTCTAATTTCTTGACCCCTAACCCCAACAGCTTTGGAGAAGGGAAACAGCACTGTATGAAAGAAAGGAAAACCACAGCACTGATGGAAATTTGAAAGAGAAATGGGAATGTTAAATTGTCTGCCTGCTCCCTCACCCAAAGATGCAAATAAGGAACTAATCCCTGTAGTGGACTGAAAGTTTTTAGGATGAGAGCATGTTATTATAATGAAGAATGTGGAGGTCCATGCTCAAAGCTACAGTAAGCTGCTCCCTGACTCTTCTACTGGGAGAGCTGGGTTTAGGGATGTGGATATCCCAGTTTTATTATGCTTTATGAATCCCACCTGCCTTTTCTTCATGTCTCTGTTTCATATGTGATTGTGAGACTTTGGTAATCAGCAATGTAGTGTATTTTTTCTGCAAGCAGAGCTATGTTTAATCTGTTCAACCCCCATCAGAGAAGTGTCTGGCTATGACCCTATAGCTAGATGCAAACCAATTACAGTTGGCCCTCCACATTTTGCAGATTTAATTACTTGTGGATTTTGATTAAAAATATCATCTCTAGGTCTTCCAGTGGTTTATTTTGAGTGGAGGATGACCATAAAGTCACATAGGAAGAGAGAGGACCTCTAGGTCCTCCGGTGTGATTCTATGGACAACAGATAGAGAATCTCAGCAATACATGTGGAATCATGTGGAGTTCTTTGGAGAATAAGATGGTGATCATAAAGTCATGCTGGAGAACGTAGAGATTCCTAGAGAAGAGTTCTCTCATGTAAAAAATATTCCCAGAAAATGTGGAGGGCTGAATGTACATCACATCATTTGAGATCTACCAGAGCCTTTCAGAAATCTCAGTGATGATGTGTCCAGCTATGGGGGGAATAGCCAGAAATTTTTGTGATTATCCATGCTCTCCACCAGCCACTCATTGACTATGGGGAATGTGTGTGTGGGTTGTAGTGAAAAAGGGTGTCCAGGGGAAGTGGGATTTGGCCACTGGAAAGGAAAAAAGAGAATACCAGACTCTGCAACATTTTAAAAAAGACTTATGCAGGTGTACTTTGAACTGACATTTGTTATTTCAGTAATACTTTATAAATATACCATATTCATATTTGTTTTGCATAGAAATATGTGTACATTTTGACACACACTTTACTGACTATAAGAACCTTTTAGCATATTTTATGCATTTTGTGCACATGTCCTCCATTAACTCTAGAGATCTACACATATATGTTTTGTGAGAATACTGCAACCTGGACTCTCCAAGGCCTAAAGCAAGGCAATAGGAAACCTCTCTGATGAAATCTTGCCAAGAAAACTCTATCATAGGCTCATCATAAATCCATGTCCGTTTGAAGGTACCTAACCCACAACCTGAGATAGGGGTCAATGCCATGAATAGCTCATTGAAATTACAGGCTGAAACCTGGTGTAGATATACTGTCCAAAAGAAATAGATGCCACTCTCAACTTCCTTATTCCATTATTGCCAATGGCTTTTCAAACAAAAGTATTTGCTACCTCCTGTCTTAGAATCATAGAATCATAGAACTGGAAAACACCTCGTGGGCCATCCAGTCCAAACCTGTGCAATCCCACCACTCTTTAACAGCTACCAAAGAAGGAGCCTCCACCACACTCAGGGGCAGAGAGTTCCACTGCTGAACAGCTCTCACAGTCAGGAAGTTATTCCTCATGTTTAGGTGGAATCTCCTTTCCTGTAGTTTGAAGTCATTGTTCCACATCCTAGTCTCCAGGGCAGCAGAAAACAAGCTTGCTCCCTCCTCCCTTTGACTTCCCCTCACATATTTATACATGGCCCTCATCATGTCTCCTCTCAGCCTTCCCTTCTGCAGGCTAAACATGCCAAGCTCTTTAAGCTGCTCCTCATAGGGCCTGTTCTTCTGATCCTTGATCATTTTAGTTGCCCTCCTCTGGACACATCCCAGCTTGTCAACATCTTCCTTCAATTGTGGTGCCCAGAGTTGGACATAGTGTGATTCCAGGTGTGGTCTGACCAAGGCAGAATAGAAGGGTAGCATGACTCCTCTGGGATGTAGACACTATACTCCTATTTTTGTAGGCCAAAATACCATTGGCTTTTTTTTTGCCACTGGATGACATTGTTGACTCATGTTTAACTTGTTGTCCACTAGGAATTCAAGATCTTTTTTCACATGTACTTCTGTCGAGCCAGGCGTCCCCATTCTGTATCTTTGCATTTCATTTTTTCTGCCTAAGTGGAGTATCTTGCATTTCTCACAGCTGACCTTCATTTTGCTAGTTTTGACCCTTCTCTCTTCTATGTGAACTTCTTCAATCTGAAGATGCCAGGGCTTGGGTTATGGACCTCTAGCATGCAAAGCATGTGCTTGACTCCCGAACTGTGATCTCTACCTCAATTTGTACAGTTCACCCTTTGTCAGCTGTCTTTGGCTTTCCCTATCTTAGCAAAACACTTCAGAATGGAGAAGTGGGAAGATCTCTCAAGCCCAGAAAGATCCAATTACAGCTGTTGATTAATAATGAATAAGGAAATAAGCCTCAAGTCAAATATAGCCAATGTCCATTGAATAATCCTAGGGCACAAACCCCAGACACTCTTCCCCTGATCAAATCCCATTGCGTTTGAGTTGAGTTCAGAGTACAATTAGGGAAATAATAATAATAATAATAATAATAATAATAATAATAATAGGGTTGTTATAGGTTTTTCAGGCTATATGGCCATGTTCTAGATATATTCTCTCCTGACATTTTGCCTTCATCTATGGCAGGCATCCTGCCATAGACGTCAGGAGAGAATGCTTCTAGAACATGGCCATATAGCCTGAAAAATCTACATCAACCCAGTGATTCCAGCCATGGAAGTCTTTGACAATAATAATAATAATAATAATAATAATAATAATAATAATAATAATAATTTTTTTTACCTGTCTCTCCTTATGGCTCAAGGTGGGGCAAAGCATAATTAAAATACATTATCATAAAACGTTTAGTAAAAGGTATATATTAAAATTTATTTCTACACATATTAAAATACACAGAACAAAGATTAAAACACAGACTTTGCAATTCAAAATTGACTGGTAGAAGGGGGAAAATTAGGGTGGTGTTGGGGGGAGAAAGTGTTTCCAGAAATCTGAAGAGTAACACATTTTGCTCTTGAAAGTTTATTATTTACTAAAAATGCATGCTGTATATCTTCTACTCTCTACATTTACTTGCCTGTAAAAACTAAAAATAAAACACATCTCCTTTCTACTTGACCTCGTACTGCTTAAGACAAACCAGATCTGCATGTGAAAAAGAAAGGCTCCAAATGAACAGAGACATGAAATATTCAGAGAAACCTTCTGGGAAATGTGGCCTAGCTGGATGGTTCATTAAAGCAGAGTGCATAGAAGGGTGGGCGAGGCTGGGAAAGCAATGTTACATCTACCAAAATCTCCAAATGCCGTGCAAAGTTCTGGTGATGTTCTTAAAGAGTAACAAAGACACTCAGACAAATCAGGTCACGGTTATAAATAAAGCATTGTGAGATGATAACCAAGTAAGTGTATGCAGGGAGAATGTGCTCCAATTATATATATATATATATATATATATATATATATATATATATATATATATGTATGTATATAGACTTTTTCATTGTTGAATAAATTTTATGAACTCTTTTCCAATTCTAAGTGCAACCAAGCTTACATAAATGACCAGATAGATACAGCAGACATTAAAGATAGAGACAGTTTGTTAAGTTTTATCTTATATAGAACTTTCTTGCATATGGAATGATATTTTTTACTGGCTGTTAGGAATTGCGGGTGTTGAAGTCCAAAACAACTGGAGGGCCGAGTTTGCTCATGCCGGTTCTACTCATATAGCCAGAAAAGCACACTATCCCACATCTATCAGATATACTAATCATATGACGGAAATCCTATTGGTGTTCCTTACACATCTATACTTTTGGAGGCAGTGCACAACAGATATACCTGTAGCCAAAATTAGTTAGCTGCTTAGGGGGCGGAGTGGATCCATCGCCCAGTACACCAGGTTACCTTGACTGCCAGAAGATATGGGTGGACTGGGTTTGAAGTTAAAGCCATGGAAGTTACTGCATTAATTCTACATTGTAGACACACCCCTAATTAACGAAGGGGTAATAATAATAATAATAATAATAATAATAATAATAATAATAGTTTTGGAGCACAATACTCCTGACCTCACGATCATGCTAAAAAACCAAGTATGGATCGTCGATGTTGCAATCCCAGGCAACAGCAGGATTGAAGTGAAACAACTGGAAAAGCTGAAATGATACGAGGATTTAAAGATCAAACTGCAAAGACTGTGGCACAAGCCAGTAAAGGTGGTCTCAGTGGTGATCAGCATACTGGGTGCAGTGCCTAAAGACCTTGGCCTGCACTTAAACACAGTCAGCACTAAAAAAATTACTATCTGTCAGCTGCAAAAGGCCACCCTACTCGGATCTGCATGCATTATTTGCTGATACATCACACATGTTATCCAATACAACAGCCAGCAGAGTGACCTTGTTTGCTGTGTACTAATCATTTTGTGTTTCAAATAATAATAATAACAGCTTTACTTTTATATTCCACCTCCATCTCCCCAAAGGGACTCGAGGCAGCTTATATGAGAACAAGCTCAAAGTTCCACAAAGTTAAAATAAGATATAACAACAAAATTCATAAAAACATTTCAACAATACAAAACAATCACAGAATACAATACATAGCAAACATCTAACAACATTCAATGGTCTGAGTAGTGCACAGTTCTGAGTGACTGGTGCAAATCACTTGCCAAAGGATAGGGTTGATGGATAAAGTACTAAAGGCAGGTGACAAGATTAAGACCGTAGGGGTAGAGTAAGGAGAGCACTATGTCCCTAAAATGAAACAGTGATAAGGAGCAAGATCTAATTATGGATGAAATTGGGAACCAGAATTATTTGGGAAACTATCTAGTTAAAGGTACACTGGAATATCAATACCAAAAAGAGAAGAATGGCTGAATAAAGTGCTAGAAATCATGAATATGGACAAACTTAACTATTGCCTATCATTCAATCAAGGCCTATCATACTTGTATAATTCTGCAAAGAAAGAAACTAACTGGGACCTAGTAAAGGACTATTTTAAACAACTGAAAATAGATCTCATTTGCTGAAAAGAATCAATCACATGGAAAGAGAAGACAGAGGAGAAGCAGATAAACTATTATACAACATTATGTTAAAATAAACTAAATGATCATCAAAAGCAAGAAGGAAGTCAACAAACACTTTTTAAAATATTCTGTTTTAATTTTTCCTTTTTTTCTTTCTTATTGCTTTTCTTTCTTTTCCTCTCTCCTTTCCTACTTTCTATAAATGGAAATGTTCTCCCACTTTCAATGTAAAAGAAATTATCTTCTCAAATCTTATATTATTTCATATATATGTCACAGTGGAATATCCATGTCTTTAGTTTTTTCCAGAAGTGGACAAGGTGGGTGCCAGTCTATTAAATATACAAGAAATGGAATGCACTTAACTGTACTTTCAATAAGGGAAGTGAAAAGAACAATCAGATTGATTGAGATGATCATATTCACGTCCTCGCTGATTCCTCCTGCCTCCCAAAAACAAGGGCAGTATATTTAACCCTTCTACCCAATGGCTTCTACCTTTTTTTGCTTTTCTGTTTAGAAAAGCACTGTTTTGCCTTTTAGCCTGTCATTTCAATACTTGTATAATTCTGCATCTCACATTTTGCTAATGCACTCAGTTCATTGTCTATGGAGCAGTCAAGGCTATCCGCTAATGCACTGTTTGACCTTTTATTCCCACAGGTAAAGATGGTAAAGGAATTGCAGAGAACACATGGCTGTGACTCCATGAACAGCTTTTTGCTATCAAACAACTTTTTTTGTGCCTGAAAGCTATTGTTCTTGAATAATAAGTGTGGGGCAGGAAGGAAATTTCAATGGAGAAACAAATGTACAGTCTACTCAATTTTTATCCCTTTTAGGCAATTCCAATAAGGATTCTGAAGGCACATTCTCCATATTTTTATATGCGTGTTTTTAAAAGTTTCTTCATTTTTATTTGAAAAATAGTTGAGGAAAAAATAGTAGGTCTTGGGGATCTGAGGATACAATTCCCAATATTTGGAGAGAAAAGAGAGATCATTAATTTAGTCTCAAAATTTGCCTAAAGAGGTTAGGATGGTTATTCCTTTTATGCACAGAGGTTGGTCCTATTTTTCATTATTGACTGTGGCTGGTCAAATTGAATCTCTGGGTTCAATAGCAATCTACCTCTGAATATCAATAGTTATTCCCAATAGCAGATTTCCCTCTAAACTTGATGAACTCTATACAACTTACTTCTAGGTAGAAGTAGTATAGTATCATGCTGTCTTTGTGGTGTGAACACTCTGAAAAATATCTTTGTTTCTGCTTAATCCTCCAGCATCTGTACTGTGTTCATAACCAGAAAGAACTACCATATAAGGGTATTTACATGACATATAGAACCACCATCACATTATTTTAAGGCAGTGGTTCTCACCAGTGGTCCACAAGAACTAAAATACATTATGTGGCCTCACCGATTCTACACCATGCAACGAGAGCAACTGGTCTTGCGAAACCCTCTTATAGTATCGGGGCTTATTAAATATGGTATTCTGTGGGTGAGCAGATTGCAACTACTGGATGGCATATGTTCTGTATCAGAAACAAGAGCTGATGTGGATTATCCAATGCAATTTTCTGAATCAGCACCCCAAATAACCAAACTGAATCTAAAGTTGACCAAAAGCTGATTTGTAACCCTTTTGGTACTAATGTTGGTCCCTGGTCAAAAAAAGTTGGAATCACCATTTTAAGGTGCATGTACACTGCACAGTAATACCACTTTGATACCACTTTAATTGGGTTGTTGTAGGTTTTTCGGGCTATATGGCCATGGTCTAGAGGCATTCTCTCCTGACGTTTCGCCTGCATCTATGGCAAGCATCCTCCACTACCTCTGAGGATGCTTGCCATAGATGCAGGTGAAACGTCAGGAGAGAATGCCTCTAGACCATGGCCATATAGCCCAAAAAAACCTACAACAACCCAGTGATTCCAGCCATGAAAGCCTTCGACACACTTTAATTGCTGTGACTCCATCCATGGGAAAGCATCCTTGTTTTTGTAATTTGGTGAGGTACTTAGAACTTATTCCATAGTTTTTGAGCTATCATTGACTTTTGAAAACCAACTTACTAATGCCTTGAAAGATCTCTCCAGCTACTACAAAGATAACCACCTGAAACTGAACTCTGCCAAGATACAAGTGTGTGCTTTCCACTTACAGAACCACGAAGACAATTGGAAATTGAAAGTTACTGGGGAAGGTCAAGAGCTTGAACACTGTTTCCTAAATATCTTGGTGTCGCCTTAGATTGAACACTAACATTTAGGAAATGCTTCATGAACACCAAGCACAAAGTAGCTGCACGCAATAACATCCTGCGGAAACTTATTGGCAGCGCATGGGGAGCAGACACAAAATTAATAAGAACACCAGCCCTGCTGTTGCCTTACTCTCAACTGCTGAGTATGCCTGCCCTGTTTAGCATAAGTCTGTTCACACAAAACATGTGAACATAGCACTGAACAAAAATGCAGAATAATCACAGGATGTCTCAAACCTACACCTGTTGATAAACTCTACAAGCTAGCTGGCATTGCCCCCCCCCCCCCCATGTGCGATGGGAAGTTGCTGCTAATTGAGAGAAAAATAAGGCATGGCTATCAGCCTCCTCCCAGTAGGTCCCAGATGTTTTTGGCCTACAACTTCCAGAAATCCCAGCCAGATTACCAACTGTTAGGATTTCTGGCAGTTGAAGGCTAAAAACATCTGAGGACTGCAGCTGATCCAAATCAAGGTAAAGCTTCAAGTGAACCACCACTCCTCTTAATGTTTCCCCAGCAAGAGCATCTCTCTGGGCAGTCAAACCAGGAAATCCCCATTGGATGCCCCCCTGCCCCCGCTCCCCACAAGTGTCTTCTTCCAAAGGCAAACCAAGAATGGTCACCTTGGAAGTCCCTGAACAGACTCAGAAGTGGAGTGGACACATCAAAAGACAACCTAGCAAAATGGCACTACCTAGAAGAATCCTCCTCCTTGTGTGGCTGTGGAGCAGAACAAACAACTCCACACCTGTATGCTTGTCCACAGTCCCCTGCCTCATGTACGGAGGAAGAATTGTTTAAAGCTACAGACAATGCAGTCGTTGTTGTCTGGTTTGGGTAAAAAGAATATTTAGCTGCTTGTGCTCCTTCTATTTTTATCAGTTTTATACTTATGTATGCAATGCTTTCGATATGAAATAAATAATCTACCGTCAACAGTGGATACATGCTGGGATACACATCTTTGATATTGTAGCTCACTTCATTTATGCCATTGATCTGATTCTGTGATCCATGGTCCTGCAATTGTACTTTGTTTTGGTTTTTTACAAGAAAATCAAAAGACGGTTGCTTTATTATTATGAGTCGATAACAATTTGTGCCAGAGAGCTTTTGCAGCAGTACTTTTTCAAAGATTAGGAACATGAAGCATCTTTCAGCCTTCGCTTACATGTTTTCACTTGTCCAGTAAATTGTTTGGGAGTTCCTCATCCAGATTTTTTTAAAATATCATTTGTGAATAGTTTTTATTATTGATAAAAACTATTATTGTTATTATTGTTATTATTATTAACAATCCTGTTCTGATAAATCTTATTTACTTATTTATTTTTATTATTTTTATTATTTTCAGTATATAGTTATATTTTTAAAAAATTATGAATGGAAAAGAAGATAGGTAACTTGATGTTCATGGGTAGAGGCAACTCCACCTTGTGTTCTCCTCCATAATGTTGGGAGATTGTTTCTATCAATTGTTGTTCAATTGGAATCCTTTGTCGGTTCAATGTACTTTATCCCATTTAAAAAGCCATTCATTGTTTTTAGATTTTCCAAGTAGGCAGTTAATGGTTCCCAATCTTTATCAAAAGTATTTGCATCTTGATTCTGTAGCCATCTGGACAGTTTGTCAATTTCGGGGACTTCCATGAACTTCATTTTTCATTATTTCACTGTTCGTGTTGTCTGTTGTCTACAATATTTTGCAAAGAATATCCTGGCTGCTGAAACCATGCACTGAAACATTCTGAAACCATGTACTGAAAAATTTCTTTTCAAAATTTGTTTATGAATGAGACCTAATTGAAATGTTTTGGGCTTTAAAATAATTTTGATGTTTAATATATTTTGCATTATTTTGTGTATTTTTGTCCAATAATTTTTGTTTGTACATCGGAATACACCTTCCTGCACTTCTGTTTCTCTGTAATCTTTTTCTTCTTATTATTATTTGAAACACAACAAGATTAGTGCACAGAAAATCACTATGCTGGCTGTTGTATTGGATCACACATCGGACACTTCCCAAGTGTCTAGAACTGTGTGATGTATCGGGGAATAATGCATGCAGATCCGAATAGGGTAGCCTTTTGCAGATGACAGATGGTAATTTTGTCAGCGCCAATTGTTTTTAAGTGTAGGCCAAGGTCTTTAGGCACTGCACCCAATGTGCCAATCAACACTGGGACCACTTTTACTGGCTTGTTATTGTTGTTGTTGCTGTTATTATTATTATTATTTAGCACAATGATGGAACAACAACAAAGGCAAATGAGGCTTCTTTGCTAGATAACTGCAAACTGCAAATGAGACTTCTTTGCTCGAGAAGGGTCTGGAGAACAAGGGTCTGGAGAACAAGCCCTATGAGGAGTGGCTTAAGGAGCTGGGCATGTTTAGCCTGAAGAAGAGAAGGATGAGAGGAGATATGATAGCCATGTATAAATATGTGAGAGGAAGCCACAGGGAGGAGGGAGCAAACTTGTTTACTGCTTCCATGGAGATTAGGACAAGGAACAATGGCTTCAAACTACAAGAGAGGAGATTCCATCTGAACACGAGGAAGAACTTCCTGACTGTGAGAGCCGTTCAGCAGTGGAACTCTCTGCCCCGGAGTGTGGTGGAGGCTCCTTCTTTGGAAGCTTTTAAACAGAAGCTGGATGGACATCTGTCAGGGGTGATTTGAATGCAATATTCCTGCTTCTTGGCAGGGGGTTGGACTGGATGGCCCATGAGGTCTCTTCCAACTCTTTGATTCTATGAATAGTAGTGCTGGGAATGTGGAGTAGAGCAATCTAGCAGAAATTTTTAAGTATCTTCCCAAACTAAGAAGGAGGCATGGCAATTAATCCATCAAAATGCTGGGAATTCACCCTTAGTGTTGTTGAATGGCAACATCCAGCATTGTAACCAATGGTTGTTGGCTAGGGGTTCTGGGGTTCTTAGTGAAAGAAACAGTTTGTGAGCTGCAATTTGTCCAATGTGATCTGCCAAGATAAATGCTACCCATCAAGGATGAAGTGTTTTTTTTTTTTTGAATGCCAGTACACTCCATAATAATAAAATATATTATCAGATGAAATATGAAATATATTATCAGATCTTGAATCAATGAACTGGAGGGAGTTAATCCCAGAAAGGTGAATCTTTGTGAGCGGGTATATAATTTATACTTGAAAGAGAACAAGTTGGCAACCCTGCTAGTACCCCAAAGCCTACAAAACCGTTAGCAGCAGCAATAATGATATCAATAATCAATGAGCTGAATCTAACATTAGTCTTATCTACTGAAATCTAAGGGATTGATGTCATCCTGCCCTTGAGGTGTGGAGCCTAAGACTCTTTATTGACCTTTGTTTGTGCAGGAATATTGCCCAGGGTTGCCAGGCTCTCTTTTCCAGTTCCTATAGTACAGGGAGAAGTTTCAGGGCTGCTTCTCTCCAACCACCCCATGAAGTAAACCAGCCCGCTTTGGGAGAACAGCAAACCTCTGAATAATCAAGTCCATGAATATCAAATCCGGGAAATGCAGGGCTTACTGTTCTCCATTCAGCCTTCTCTACCCATATAACTCAACTTATGACTCTGTAAGTCCCATGCTGAATTCAATCCCTTGTCTTTCTGGGGAAGGTTTGAAAGCACTGGAGGTAAATTCTCCTTTTTAAATTACCATCTGTTTTTGCAGTATTGCTCTTCATATTTTGTAGGTCACGTGGTGAAGTTTTTCACAGAAATGTAAACCAGACTACGTGAGGCCCCAACAGAATAATTTCATTCTTGAGGAAAGAAATGCCATGCTTTGCAAAATATCTTCCGACTATTCTTTCTTTCTGAATCTTTGGCTGTAAGATTTATCCTACTTTAGCTGCATTTATCCAAGGCTTTTTGTTTTCAATGCAGCAAACCCCTGTGGAATCTTCTTTTTATGTCTAAAAACTTCTGATCTTAAAGGGCATGAATTATTCACCATAAATTCCATATATCTTTTTTCATTTTTTGTTAAATAAAACTGCATATTTGAAGCTACTGCCCCCCCCCCCCCCGGTGATTAACTCAAAACTATGATTAGAATAAAGAAATTAAAATGGAGCCTCCCTACATTGCAGTTTTCACAATATTACATTTAAAGAGTATTTCGTTGCATTTTGTGTTATGTAATATGATATGCACACAGAGTTGTCCTTCTGTATCCATGGGTTTGGCATCTACAGAGTCAACCAATTACAGCTCAAAAGTATTTAGAAAAAAACACCTCCAAGCAAAAGCAAACCTTGTTGTAGAATGCTGAGCATCCCTTTGCTTGCACGAGAGATTAATGCAGTGGTTCTGTGTTCACTGCAATCCCTGGTGTCCCCTCTCTTCCAGACTGGAACATATATTGAGTGTTTCTTTGGGATTGGAATGTTTATCGAGCATTTCCAGCCGGTGGGGCATTGTTTTATTGTTCATCTTGGTTGAGTGATTTTATTTAGAACTAGAATAGATTCTGTCTCTGTAGTTTGAAGCAGCTGTATTGATATGCCATTTGCGTGCATGTTCTTCATTCCTTCCATGGCCTGGGCAATGGCAGTTTGACTGGAGGAAGGGCCCTTTCTCTGTTTCTAGGCCTAGGCACAATGGAGCTATGTCTGCCTCTTCTTTTTTACCAGGGCAGTGGCAGTTGGGCTGGAAAGAGAATTTTTAGGCTGCTACTATCTATTTGCATGATGGAGCTGTGCCTCTTTTTCTTCTTTTCCTCTAAGGCCATGACAGTGGCAGATGGGCTAGAGCAGGTATGCGCAAATCTAGGTCTCAGTGCCAGATCTGGCCCCTTGGGCTCTTTTCTCGGGCCCTCTTCTTTCTTACCATCTTTTATTTTATTTTTCTTTATTTTCATTTATTTTCATTTCCTTCCCTTTCCCCTTCCTTCCTTCTTCCTTCCTTCCATCGTTCCTTCCTTCCTTCTCTCTTTCCTTCTACTTCCCCCTCCCTCCCTCCCTCCCTCCCTTCCTTCCTTCTTTTCTTCTTCCTTCCTTCTCTCTTTCTCCTTCCTTCCTTCATTTTCCTTCCTCCCTCCCTCCTTTCCCTTTCTCCTTCCTCCTCCCTTCTCTTTTTCTTTCCTTTTTCCTCCTGGGGGATGTTTGGGTGGAAGAAGAGAAGGTAGAGATGGAACATGAGAACCATGTTTCAAGATTTAAAAGTGTGTCCCGTTGAAGAAGAGGGGGAAATCTGACTTTCTGCTGCTCTAGAGACCAGGGCACAAGGGAGCAATGGTTTCAAATGACACAGAGAGAGATATGACTGAAAAGATTAGGAAGAGCTTTCTGGAGAGTGGCAAAAGACGTATCGGAGTGTATGGAGTCTCCTTCTCTGGAGGCTTTTCCACAGAGGCTGTCTATTAGGAGTGATTTGATTGTGCCTTTTTGCATGGAAGGGGGTTGGATTGGATGTTCCTTGGGGAGTCTCTGCCTTCTCTAGAATTCTAGGAATCTATATCAGGAGTATGCAATACAGGGTCTAATGGAGACACTTTTTCCTCTCCCACCCACCATCTCATCCTGACCAAAGCTAACCCTTTTGGGATCCAAATGTTTCCTGTCTTTGCTTCACTTTCCGCCTCCAAAAGAGAAGAGGAAGGCAAGGAAAGGGCAGGGAGTGGACTTGGGGAGAACCCCCTCCCTCCTGGCCTGCCCTCCCCGCTCCGGCCCACCATGCGACCCCCAAGTTAGAAAGTTTGCCCATGCCTGCACTAGAGGGAGAATCCTACATCTGCTCCAATCTATAGGCATAATGCAGCTGTACCTTCTCCTCTTTTTCCCTACAATGCCAGAGCAGTGTCAGTTGGAATTGTGGGGAGGGCCTTTCATCTATGAGCTGTATGTCTGCCTCATCTCCACTCCTTCCATTGCCAGTGCAGATTACGGGGTTGTAATTACCTTTCAATTGTTCTTTGTCTCTCTCTTCTTTCAGGCAAGTCACTGTGTGATTGCAAAGACCTAAAAAGCAGCTTTAAAATCCTTCAAATAATATTTGCCCAGATCATTTCTGAACTGAATTAAGCCCTTTATTACCTTGCAGCCAGACTCCACTTTCCTACAGATCCAGGGTGGGCAGGTGGGAGTGGGGCAAGTTGAATGGGAATCTCACTTTCCATTTTTTACTTTTACATTTCACTCAGGATGAACCAAGCCATCCTTATCTTCAACTGTTTAGTAATGGAACCAATATTTTAGACATGTACCCATGACTGGGTTGTGGCAATTGAAAAACAACAACAAATTACAAAGTTTATTTTCTCAGCTTTGGATGAAAGATTGTAGCATGGACTCACCATAAAGCCGAAGTAGCTTCCGTCCTCCCTAATCATAACAATAATTCATTATGTTATAAGACATTTTAGCCAATAAAAACATATTAAATATAATAGGTAGTCAGAGCATAGATTATAAGAGCAGCCATTTAAACAGAGTGATCTTGTGTATTCAGGTGCACGAAAGCACTTAACCGATGTAAAAAGGACTCTAATAAACAAGGCTTTCATAATAATTGCAATAAACGATATACAAAAGCATTGCTATGACTGGCAAACAAGGACATAACATTTTCTATAATTTTATTTTCTGAAAGCATTTTTTAATGATCACTAAACTCAGACAATGCTTACTTAAAGGTACAGTGAAGATGAGAAATCTGGCTATAGTGACACATATCTTAGTTACAACAATTTTCGACTACAGTATGACCCATGTATCCATGGGACCAATATAGATGGATTCCCTTATCCACAATTTCATTTATTCACTTAGGGCCTCTCATACAAGCTATACCCTCTCCCATTCATCTTGTTAAAAATAACAGAATTCATTATTATCTGTATTTCTGTTTCCCCCCATTCATTCCTTTTACACATCCTTTTAAAATTATACTTACTGTATAATTAATTATTGTATGATTGAAAAGAACAATGGCCTTCTTACATATCTGATCATTTAGACTGAATATTTCACAGGCAGAATTTTGCATCTCTGATTCCTGCATACAAAATGTGCTCTCTGCTACTGATAACTGCAGATCATACTTCTTGAAGCTGGTTCCTATCGCATGATGCCATGTGCATTCTACCCCATTATTAACTTGTCTTCCATTATTGATAGGCAAAACCCATTAATAACTAGAAATCCCACAATCTTCCTATCACCTACCATGTGTGAAAGAGCACCAAAATCCAGCAGTAAAGTGGAGTTGGGTGGTTCTCGTCTTCCTTTCTTCCACCTCTCCCTTACTATTCCTGAGCTGTATATTTTGTGTTTATTTGAGATTAGACAGAAACATTTGCATTTTTAGAGTAAATGTTTTAAGCAGATGGCTGGTTTATGGTCCCTCAGACTGTTGGTGGGCCAGACTATAGTTTGAAAAAAACAAATTCCTATGAACACTGCACATAATTATTTGTAGTGCAAAAAACAAAAAACAAAACAAAAACAAAACAAAACAAAAACAAAACAAAATTAAAAACAGCAATACAATATTTAAAATGAAGAACAATTTCAACCAACATAAAATTACCAGTAGTACAATGGGAAATGTGGGCCTGATGAGATAGTCAAGTTAATTAGAATTGTTGTTGTGGGCCTTCAAGTTGTTTTAGATAGGATGGGGGCCAGGTAAATGACCTTGGAGGGTCACATCTGACCCGTGAGACTTAGTTTGAGGGACCCCTGATAATGTAGTCAGTGCTTCTTCAGAGGAAGAACCACAAGCCATTTTAAACACCTTCACAGAAGTATATTAAAAGCTTGGCCTCTCACTGAACACCAAAAAAGCCAAAGTGCTCTATCAGCAGGTACCAACAATTCCTCTGCAATGTCAGCAATAAAGCTAATGGTGCAATGCTAGAAAATGTTGACCATTTCCGCTACTTAGGCCGCCACCTCTCCACAAAAGTTGACACTGACACTGAAAAACACAGTCAGAGCTCTGAGAATGCAACGTTGTGTTGAATGAAGTAGAGAGTGTTTAAGGATCACAACATTCATTGAGATACCAAGATGCAGGTTTATAAAGCTATTATCCTTCCAGTTCTATTGTATTCCTGCAAAACATGGACCATCTGCAAATATCACTCTCGACTTCTGGAAAGATTCCATCAGCATTGGCTTCAAAAAATCCTGCAAATCTTTTGAGAAGACAGACAGACAAATGACATTGTTCTGGAAGAAGCAAAGACCACCAGCACTGAAGTGATGATTCTCTGCCATCAACTTTGCTGGACTGGCCATACTGTCCATGAATGCCCAATCACCATCTCCCAAAGCAGTTACTTTACTCTCAGCTCAGGAATGGAAAACAGAAGATCAGTGGACCATTTAAAGATGGGTTTAAAGCTAACAAAAAAAGTTAAATAAACCCTAAGAACTGGGAAGTCTTGGTGATCAAGCATTTGAACTGGAGGTCAGCTTTTACCAACAGTGCTTTGGATTTTGAAGAAGCATGAATAGAGGGAGAAAGAGAGACACATTCCAAGAGGAAGGGACTGCCTTCCATTTGGAAATCTATGTTTTCATTGTGAAAGACGATGAGGATCCAGAAAGGGTCTCTCCAGTCACTTACGAATCCACTGCCAAGACTCTACTCTTGGAAGACAATCATACTCGGCCATGAGTAATAGCCTATGAGCCTACGATGATGAGACCACTGCTTCTTAAACTGTGGGTCCCAACTCCAAATGGGCTCCTCTAAGCTCAATGTTGGGGTCACAAAAACGTTTCTGAATGCACCCATTTACACAGATCCATTTAGCAGTGTTTACAGTGGATTCTGCAGCTGTACTCCACAAAAAGGGAAGTCAGCCTGTTTAGCACATAAATGTTTGGTTGTTATACCTGTTTTATATAGTGATATACATGGAGTCATGTAAGCATTTCTTGAGTGGAAAGGAATCATGAGTAGAAAAAGTTTAAGTCCTGGCTGAGACCATAAGACCTTCACAAACAAAATAAAGATGGTATAAAAGTGTGAAAATACAAAACAATATAAGAGTACTACTTAAAGTAATTGCCATATAGATCTTGCATATTAAAATTCAATACAATTGAAATACAATACAGCATATTATATATAAGCAACAATACTAAAATTTAGATTAGATAAAACTAAATTACACAGGGGCATCTCCAGAACAATCAACTGTTGCAGCAACAATACATTTTGCCCAAATTTCCATTGCTGCCAGGGTGAAAAGAGAAATGTTGTGAGTTACCAGAAAATTGGAATCACACTTTTTTGTTATTTGTTGCTGAAACTGCAAAAATGGTCTATCCCCCCCCCCCTCCAAATAACAAAGAAATGGAAGTTGAAGAAGGGAGTGTTACAAAAGTATGCAAAAGTGTGGACTATGAATTGAAAATATGATAGCGAAGATCCTCATCCTGATATGTATCTGTCATGATAGTGAACTGTCATGGAATAGTGGCTTTGTGCAATAAAGTGTGATTAACTAAGAATTGAAATGATAAAAAGATGTAATTCATTTGTGCAGAGAACTCTTATGCATGTGCTCAGAGTCTGTCAAAACCTTTCCAATTAAGGAGTCATCAACCCTGATTCATTGATCTTTGCACAGATCTATTATTGCCACATTTATGGGGATCACTGCTATCTAACAGAAAGGCATCATTCCTTATTAACCTTTAGCCAAAGAGGATTTGAAAATTGAGTGGAGTCTATATTAGAAAAGAGAAATGCAGATGAATGAGAAACTGATTTGAAAGGATTTTAAAGTGAGGTGGTCTGTTTCCTCAACCCGACAGTTATCAGATGTGTTGAACTCATGTTCCTAACTGCAATATTATGTGTCCAGGCCCATAGCCAGGATTTCGATTCGGGGGGGGGGGGGCTGAGTTTGTTTTGGGGGGGCTGAGTCTGAGTGAAAGAGGGTCTACCCTAGCAAACCTTTTGTATCGTTACCCCAATACCCCCATGCATATGGGATATATTGAGTATGGTGATCAGATCATGATATGAATAAACATAACAGTTTAAATAATGCACCAGTAAGGCCTTTTTGCGAACCACCATGAGAATTTGGGGGGGGGGGGGGCTGAAGCCCCTCAAGCCCCCCCCCGGCTACATGCCTGATGGGCTCTGTAGTCCATGCTGGGAACAATCTGAGTTGATAAAGACAGTTTTAAAAAGACTGTTTGGAAGGCACCAATGATAATATGTGTCCCCTAATCAGGCATGACAACCTCTGGATCATTTTTTTGTAAATCCCATGGTGAGTCCCAGAACTGGTGTTTTACAACAAGCTAATTAGTGATAACATGACCAATTAAATGATTGCTATTAGTGTGTATGGAAACAAATGACTTTTCCAGTTTCTACACTTAACATTATTCAACTCATTGTTAAATCTAATACTCCAGTTTTCTTAGGGAAGTGCATGAAAAGAACAACAGCAGGTGCAATTTGAAGTTACACCAGTATAACATCCCAACTGGATTCTGAGTTTAATTTTCCACTTTGGCCCCCAAGTCTCTCCACTCGCCCCAACCTTTTTCTCTTTCTCCTTCCACATGACCTGATTATGTCGAAAAGTCTGTTTGTGAAACCTTTCACTCTTTTGGGATTGGCACAATTGCTAAGCAATACACAGCTGACAACTGTTCCTGTTCCTTGTTATATAGGATTGATTTACTGAATTATTGTGCAAGGAATGGCAAGCTTAGATCTTGTAAAGCACAACAGTCAGAGGTATGACCCTTTCCCTGGAGAAAAGCAAAGCTCCTGATTTGAATAACGCCTGGAGCCTCAGTACCTAAATAATCAGACATGAGAAACCCTTGTGCTTGGAGTAGTACAAGGGTACACTTCTCTGCACAGTGACTCAAAATATTGCATTAAGATATGCGTGCTTATCTGCATCATTGAATAAATGGAGGGTGCATATTGTCTTCTCTTGTTCAAGATCAGGAGAGATCATAATGGAAAAAAGACATTGATATCCCATTCTTGCAATGGAGTTCAAAGTCCTGAACAAGAAAACTATTTAGGTTAGTAAATAACTATTTCAGAAGGCAAACATTGTTACTGCAATGGTCACATTACAATGTGCAACTTATTATTATTATTTTACTGACACAAAAACACAGCAGGTCACAGCAAATGAGATCTATATGCTGGATTTCGTATCACAAAATCACAAGCCGAACACTTCCCAAGTGTCTAGGACTGTGTGATGTATTTTTGAATGGTGTGTGCAGATCCAAGTATGGTGGCTTTTTGCAGATCGTGAGTTGACAGATCGTGATTTTTGTCAATGTTTATTGTTTCCAAATGCCGGCTGAGATCTTTTCACATGGCACCCAGTGTGCCGATGACTACTGGGACCACCTGTACTGGTTTATGCCAGAGCCTTCGCAATTCAAATTTGAGGTCCTGATAATGGCTGAGTTTTTCCTGTTGTTTTTCCTCAATGTGACTGTCACGTGGTATGGCGACATCAATAATCCAAACTTTTTTCTTTACCACAATCGTGATGTCTGGTGTATTGTGTTCCAAAACTTTGTCAGTCTGGATTTGAAAGTCCCAACTGATTTTTCAATCCTGGCCTTAATTGCGTTATTATTATTTGAAACACAACAAGATGAGTTCACAGCAGACACTCTGCTGGCTGTTGAATTGGATCACACGTCGGACACTTCCCAAGTGTCTAGGACTGTGTAATGTATCGGTGAATAATGCGTGCATATCCCAGTAAGGTGGCCTTCTGCAACTGGCAGATGGTAATTGTGTCAGTGCCGGTTTTGTTTAAGTGCAGGCCATGGTCTTTAGGCACTGCGCCCAGTGTGCCGATCACCACTGGGACCAGAGAATTGGAATTGACTGGTTTGCGCCAGAGTTGTCTTCTTCTTCCTCTTCCTCTTCCTCTTCTTCCTCTTCTCAACCCCTGAAGGGGGACTCAGGCTTACAATGGCAACAATTCAATGCCAACACATACAGAATACATACACAATATATATGTGATGTAAATTCAGTGTTCACCTTTATTTATTTATTTACTGTACTTATACCCTTCCCTTCTCACCCCCAAAGGGGGACTCAATGCGGCTTGCAAACTATGGCAATAATTCAATGCCAGATTCAGACAATAATGATATCAGTAAAACACAATATTATAAAACTGTAAAAAACATATACATATCAATTAAAATAGTCTTTCAAATGATTAAAACATATCAAACATATCAATAGTCTACCGCCAACTGAGCTTTGTAAACATTGAACCAATTGCTTTGCCATTCTTCCGTCATACTGATGGGCCATATTTATCCCCAAAGGCTTATTTAAATAGCCAGGTCTTAAGATTTTTTCTGAAGCTTAAGAATGAGGAGGCTGTTCTGATGATACTAGGGAAGGAGCTTTAACAAATCTGGAAACATGAGTGGTGTGAGGAAGTCTGTGAAGAATGATGGAACATGCAGGAGGCACCATGGATCTTTGTCTTCCTTCCAACTAAGTGCTATTGCGTTGACTTCTGAGGGAGAAAACAACAGCCAGGAACAGCACAATCCTGACTGGATTCCAGCAAATGATGAAAGAACCCCCTCCTCCCATACCAGTTGTCAGTGCTGTGGCCTCTGAGGGAGAGAAGAGAAGCCAGCATTGCTTGGCTTACTCTCTTTCTCCACTGATAATCCTTTCCCATTCTGTCTTATTTCAATTGGAAGCCAGGGGGCAAGGAACTGTCAAATTAATCTTTTGCAAGTCTTTTTGGCTGAAGATCAGGGTTGTCTAAATAAAACAATAAACACCATATTTTATCACCTCTAATATGCTCATTGTCTGTTTAAAGGGCTTCAAAAATGGGATGGGCCTTAGATTCGATGGTGTCTTAGATCTGCCAGCTTTTGTTTTCTTTTTTGAAAACTGTCTTACTTCTGAGAGAGATGAGGAGGAGGAAGAGCAAGGGCCCCAGCCTTGACAGTTCTACCAACCCTCTACCATTTTGTCCTTAACCACAGCCAGACTGCTGTTTACCAGTCTGGTTGAACTAAGCACCACTTCCTGCCTCTGCTGCCTCCTCAATGTGCTCAGTCTGTTTAAAGGGCTTCAAAAATGGGATGGGCCTTAGATTCGATGGTGTCTTAGATCTGCCAGCTTTTGTTTTCTTTTTTGAAAACTGTCTTACTTCTGAGAGAGATGAGGAGGAGGAAGAGCAAGGGCCCCAGCCTTGACAGTTCTACCAACCCTCTACCATTTTGTCCTTAACCACAGCCAGACTGCTGTTTACCAGTCTGGTTGAACTAAGCACCACTTCCTGCCTCTGCTGCCTCCTCAATGTGCTCATAGAACTGGTTTAAAAAACTCATGCGGACAATATGATTTCTGGGTTTCATCACTCCCCCTCCTCATTCCACATAAAAGATTGCAAAGCTGCATTGAAACAAACAAACAAAAAAAGATATTGTGCATGCAGAGGAAATGTCCCCCCCCCCTCAAACTGAGGTTTCCAAAACAGGCTGTGCCTTATATTCAGCGACATATTAGATTCAGTGAAATATGGTAAGAAAATAACATGGTGGTGTTGGATTATCAAAAATGGGAGGGATAGCTGACTGAAATCTGGGGGAAGGCAAAGATGGTTCATGGAGGCAATTGAATCATTCAACATCCTGCATCTGACTATTCATCCCATTTAATTCTCTGTCATTCCACCTTTTGCAACTGCTTTTAAAGTGTCTCAGTTGTTTTCCTCCCACATCCCAGCTTTGTCCTCATCTTACTTTAGGTACTACAAACTCAGTTCAAAGTGAAATAGTAGTTCAGCATGAGAGAGAGGAGAGGAGGGGAAGTAATCCTGCCCCTTTCAGTTGGTTCAGGCAGAGGCAAAGGGCTGTAGCCTTTTATAGTTTGCCAATGTCATCTCATTAGTAACATTTGCCATCTCGACTTCACTCTGATATTCTTTGTCCATATACAGGTTTTGGGAATTCTTAGACCCTAGGAAAGTCCCAACCAGGCAACCTTAAAGTTAAGTTTTTTTCTTGTCAAGTCTTGAAAATTCTGCATTTAATGACACAGTGGACCAGTTAATAGGGGAAAGTCTTGGGGGCAAAGGAAAAAAAGGCATAGAGAAGTCAGCTTCATGTCTGCTTGGGTACCAGATATTTAGAGAGTTCTTAGGGGGACTTTTGTGTTGAGTCTGGAGAACCAATACTGTGAGTCTACATATGTCTAACTGAACAGATGAGAAGATCAAA
>NW_026844366.1:334838061-334969834 GCF_025583915.1 Anolis sagrei ordinatus
CAGGTTGAGAACCACTGAGCTACTGCATCTGACCTAAGGCCTTCAAAATACCCTGGAAAACCTCCCAATGTATGAAAACATGACAATATCTGCACCTTATCCCCAAAATACTTGACAACCTTGTACTGCACCCACATATCTATTTTTATGGGCAGAGTTTTTTGCTTCCATTTTGAGAAGAACTGCAAAGGCAATCAGATGTATTTGCCATTCCTCTGGATGAGTGTTTGGCCTGCTGTCTTGTGGGAAATTGGGGGAAATTGGCCTCTGGACCTCATGCAGTTACCCACTTCTGATGTACAAAATTATATGGATTTTTTCCCTGGAAGATGAAGTCTCTGATGCTCCCTTGCTCTAGAGAGTAGGGAGGGAACAGGATGATGGGAATGGAAAGGAAGCCATTCTTGGGAACAGCCATTTTGAGAAACTTTCTTACAACAAGCACAGAGGTAGCATGTGTAAGTCTATTTAAGCATCAAAAGGAAATGGAGAGAGGAGAGATCTGGGAGCATCTTTGAGACTGATATTTTTTCATACCAAGCTTTTATGAACTGGAGTTCACATCTCCAGATACATGAAATATATGAAGAAGTGATACACTGAAGTATCTGAAGAAGTGGGCTGGAATTCTTGAAAGCTTTTGCTGAAATATATCCCTTTCTTTTTTGTTTCTTTCTTTCTTCCAGTAAGAGCTATTTAACAGAGAAATTATACAAGTTTGAGAAAGGGCCCTTTTCCTGGCTGAAGATATTTAAGGAGAAGATAGGATCTATTTCTTGTAGAGCCCTGTCTTGACCCAAAAGTGAGACTAGTTGACCTTCAAATAACTTTCCATCTATTAAGAAATCATCTGATTCTCTGATCTGAAGCCAAGACCTGCAGAGAAACCTGTGCAGGGAAATTGGGAAAGCTGGGACTCCACTCCCATTTGATCTTATTGACTGTATAGATAACATTTTCCCCTTTAGCCCCTGATGTTTGCTTCATCGCAAGAATGTAAAGCAGACTGAATGATATACAATGAATGTTTTGTCACTAACCTCATTAAAACAATTTCTATTTAGTCAGCTGGCTCTTCATGTGTAGCTGGGAAGGACAGAGCAAACATATGGCTACTTCTGACCTGACCAGCTTGAAAAATGCCACCATATTTTATGAAAGGTGTCTGCTACTAAAGACACAGAAGAAGTGTGTGTGTGTGTGTGCATATGTATGTATACATACTTGCAGAACAACGCACAATACAATCATTTTAAAACACTGTACATCATCAATAAAATTTAACAATAAATTAATAGATTAATGTGCCAAGCCGAGCCAGGAGAATCCATGTTGCAAAAATCCAAATTTCCTTTTTCTAATCCAAATCAATAATTAAAATATCGAAGAAGATCTTATCAAATGCTTTACTGAAATCCAAATAAATGACATTTCCAGCATTCCCATCTTCTACTAAACTAGTGATCTGATAAAAAAAAGATGTAATATCAGTTCGACATGCAAAAGCCTGTGGAACACTGTATTGCTATCAAGATACTTGCGGACAGACTCCTGTATTTCTCACTCAAATATTTTTCTGGTATTGAGGTCAGGGTGACTGGTGCATAGTCCTCTGGATCCTTTTTGAAGAGAGGGGCAATGTTTGCTTGTCTACAGTCCTTTGGCACTCTGCCTGTTCTCCAAGATTTCTCAAAAATGATAATAAGTGGTTCAGAGAGCACATCAGCAAATTCCTTCAGAACTCTGGAGCGTAATTTATCTAACCCTGTAGATTGGAACATGTTTAGGTTAGTTGGGAGGTTCTTGATTACCTTCCTATCAATTTTGATTTGCAATTCAGATCCCTTGCCAAGGTCTCTATTGCTGCAGTAAAGTACACAATTCTCTTTTAGGGAGAAAATGGAAGCAAATAGGTATTGAGTAGTGCTACCTTTTTTATTGCGATCTCTTAGCATTTATTGCCCTTATTAACAGCAACATCACAATTTTCTTGGCATTCTCTTGCCTTCAATGTATCTGATAAACTTCTTTTTTGCCAAGCCAGTTTATTCCAAGTTTTAGCTTTCTGGCAAGATTGGGCTACACATCTGTACTCCTCCTTGGTGAGTCATCTTCCCTTCCAATCTACATCTGCTACTTAATATTCTACATCTGCTACTGAGTTACATATGTGTATATGAGCAACATGTCCCCATTCACCCTCTTGGCACACTTGAACAACCAACAGCTGTATCAAAAGATGTAGGTCTGTCCAGCTGCTTATTGACATGCAAGAAGGATAATTGTATAGTTCCAATCCCCTCCTTCCAGTGAGCAAAGCTGCAATGAGGGATTGCAACAGGGTCTTTCTTCTGGTTATTGCACCATCACCCACAGGTGAAAGAGGGCTGGAAACGTCATTTTCCTTGGAGCAGTAGCCCAATAGAACCTCTTCACTTAATCTGATCCAGCTGGTGGCTGTTAAGGTGGACTTGGAGAGTGTTTATAATCATGACTTTGTAATTTTAGGACTTCATTACACATTGCAGGCAAGCCAGCATTGAAAATGGATCACCACCTTTGGTGATAGCTCCTATTACATGATGCTTGTGCATCCCACTCTTGGTTTGCCCACTTCCCTCCATGATTCACCCATCTCTACCTAACAACAACAACAACACTACAGAAGATCTGTATAGGAAAGATAATATCAAGGATAGCTTTGACAGTGTGGTGAGTGAATTAGAACCAGACATCCTGAGGAGTGAGGTTGAATGGGCCTTAAGAAGCATTGCTAACAACAAGGCAGCAGGAGACGGGATCCCAGCTGAACTGTTTAAAATCTTGAAAGATGATGCTGTCAAGGTAATGCATGCCATATGCCAGCAAATATGGAAAACACAAGAATGGCCATCAGACTGGAAAAAATCAACTTATATCCCCATACCAAAAAAGGGAAATGCAAAAGAATGCTCAAACTTTTCATACAGTGGTACTTATTTCACATGCCAGTAAGGTAAAGCTCAAAATCCTGCAAGATAGACTCCAGCAATACATGGGGCAAGAGTTGCCAGATGCACAAGCTGGGTTTAGAAAAGGAGGAGGAATGAGAGACCAAACTGCCAATATCTGCTGCATGGTGGAGAAAGACAGGAAGTTTCAGAAAAACATCTATTTCTGTTTTATCAACTATTCTAAAGCCTTTGACTATATAGATCATAATAAATTGTGGCAAATTTTTGGTGGTACAGAGATACCAAGTCACCTTGTCTGTCTCCTGAGGAATCTGTATAAGGACCAAGTAGCAACAGTAAGAACAGACCACAGAAAAACAGACTGATTCAAGATTGGTAAAGGAGTCTGGAAGGGCTGTATACTCTCACCCTATCTATTCAACTTGCATGCAAAACACATTATGTGATGTGTGGGGCTTCATGAATCCAAGAATGGAGTTAAAATTGCTGGACAAAACATTAACAGCCTAAGATATGCAGATTATATCACTTTGATGGTTGAAAGTGAGGAGGAGCTGAGGAGCCTTCTAATCAAAGTGAAAGAAGAAAGTGCAAAAGCTGGGTTAAAGTTAAACATAATAAAAGAAAGTTGGCAACCAGACTGATTGATAACTGGCAAATAGAGGGAGAAAACATGGAGGCAGTGACACACTTTGTATTTCTAGGTGCAAAGATTACTGCAGACGCAGACTGCAGCCAGGAAATCAGAAGACGTTTATTTCTTGGGAGGAGAGCAATGACCAATTTTGATAAGATAGTGAAGAGTAGAGACATCACACTGGCAACCAAGATCTGCAGAGTCAAAGCAATAGTATTCCCCGTAGTCACCTACGGATGTGAGAGCTGAACCATAAGGAAGGCTGAATGAAGGATAGACGCTTTTGAACTGTGGTGCTGAGGAAAATTTTAGAAGGGTGACTTGGACCGCAAGATCAAACCAGTCCATACTCCAGGAAATAATGCCCGACTGCTCACTGGAGGAAGGATATTATAGGCAAAGATGAAGTACTTTAGCCACATAATGAGAAGACAGGAAAGCTTGGAGAAGACAATGATGCTGGGGAAATGGAAGGAAAAAGGAAGAGAGGCTGACCAAGGGCAAGATGGATGGATGGTATCCTTGAAGTGACTGGCTTGACTTTGAAGGAGCTGGGGTGGTGAAGGCCGACAGGGAGCTCTGGCATGGGTTGGTCCATGAGGTCACAAAGAGCTGGAAGCAACGGAATGAATAAACAACAACAAAAACAGTAGTGCCGGAATGTGGGGTAAGTTGATGTTGATATATGGGTGTTTGATTGTGATAGTGCAATTGTGCTATGGAAAAGAAGTGAGCTATCAATGGATACAAATGAAGTTTGTATCCATTATCTATACTTAACACAATGGTAGAAGAATGGTGGGTTGATGTGATAAAGTCCTTGGATTTTGGAGCAATTATACTGAGCAGCACACAAATGCCCTATTCCTGGGCATATTTGACCTTCAGATTCCAAAAAATGACATCAGTTTTTCCCTAACAGCTCTTGTTTTTGAGATACAGAACATATGCCATTTACCAGTTACCATGTGGTTGCCCATAGAAATCCATGGCAACCATATTTAAGAAATTATCCAATGTAATGCAATGCAGTTTTCTCAATCAGTGCCCCAAATAACCCCAGGAGCAGGTCTAAAAACCAAGACACCATGAATTCTGGTTTTTTTGCTGTGCTGTGTTTTGATCCACAATGCTAGATTACAAAACTGTAACTTCAGTACAAAATTCCAGCCCCATTTCTTTTGTGAGGAATGTGCTCATTCTCCTAACCTACACCAATAATTTACCAACCAGAATCCCATGTTCCTTCCATTTTGTCAGCTCAGCATGTTCTGCTTGGATCCCTCTGACCCCTCTTCTTTCTCCCTGAGGGAAAACGTTTATTAAAAGCATTTTATCTGTTACTTCTTGTAAATACAAATTTACATTTCATCAATAAAAAGCTCCCCCTCCTCTCCTTTTGGCTTTGTTGGAAACCAGATCCTCAATTTAATTTACTTTTACAGGGTTATCTTTCTACTAATAACCTCAGTCTGTGAACAAATAATTCTTGACTTGTTTTCTTCTTTCAGCCCAGAGGTACATTTTGGGCTGTGAAGTTTCTCATAGCATGTTTGGCTTCTCTGCATCTTTTCACAGGCAAAGCTGTTTGCTTTACAGAAAAATAATTACTGGCAAGATTTAGTAACGTTTTAGATAGCTTTTTACAAATCTGCTACATAAGCAGTAGGAAAGCTATTCTTGCCTATCCTAGACTGGAAATGATTTACTTGAGAACAAAATAATATTTTTCCTATTCATTTAATTCATTGCTTCCTTTCAAAGAGCTGTGGTTATTTTCTATATATTGCTATAGGCAAACAGAATAACCTAAAATAACAAAATCTAATTCCTTTCATGAAGGGCTATTACAAGATAGACACTAGGGCTGGAAGAATGAGGGCAGTAATGCCTGGTAGCTTACACCTCATTGAATCTCCTCTGGGTTTCAATCCAAAGTTTAAATGTTTCCTGTTTCTTCTCTTGGCTTCATCCATTTTTGCTCATTGCTTCATCTTCTATGAATCACCTCCCTGAACATGTGTGTACTGCGCCTTCTCTTCCTATTTTAAAGCTCAGTTAAACCCTTCCTTGCTTTCCCAAGCATTTAGCACTGTACTTTAATATGGTTCTATAATCTTGTAATTTTTTTATTCAGTTTCTATTGTTCAGTTTCTGTTATATTGTGCTTTTGGAATGTTATCGGGATATTTTTATTCATAATTTCATTGAATAAAATCATAGATTGATATTAGCACAGACATTTCACAGTTACAGTCATCTCTCCACATATACAAGGAGGACAGTTTTAGTGCCGCAGGTTTCCATCCTGGGCCCGGTCCTGTTCAACATCTTTATTAATGACTTAGATGAAGGGTTAGAAGGCATGATCATCAAGTTTGCAGACGACACCAAATTGGGAGGGATAGCCAATACTCCAGAGGACAGGAGCAGGATTCAAAACGATCTTGACAGATTAGATAGATGGGCCAAAACTAACAAAATGAAGTTCAACAGTGACAAATGCAAGATACTCCACTTTGGCAGAAAAAACGAAATGCAAAGATACAAAATGGGGGATGCCTGTCTTGAGAGCAGTACGTGTGAAAAAGATCTTGGAGTCCTCGTGGACAACAAGTTAAACATGAGCCAACAATGTGATGTGGCGGCAAAAAAGCCAATGGGATTTTGGCCTGCATCAATAGGAGCCTAGTGTCTAGATCTAGGAAAGTCATGCTAACCCTCTATTCCACTTTGATTAGACCACACCTGGAATATTGTGTCCAATTCTGGGCACCACAATTCAAGAGAGATATTGACAAGCTGGAATGTGTCCAGAGGAGGGCGACTAAAATGATCAAGGGTCTGGAGAACAAACCCTATGAGGCGGCTTAAGGAGCTGGGCATGTTTAGCCTGAAGAAGAGAAGGCTGAGAGGAGATATGATAGCCATGTATAAATATGTGAGAGGAAGCCACAGGGAGGAGGGAGCAAGCTTGTTTTCTGCTTCCCTGGAGACTAGGACGCGGAACAATGGCTTCAAACTACAAGAGAGGAGATTCCATCTGAACATGAGGAAGAACTTCCTGACTGTGAGAGCCGTTCATCAGTGGAACTCTCTGCCCCGGAGTGTGGTGGAGGCTCCTTCTTTGGAAGCTTTTAAACAGAGGCTGGATGGCCATCTGTCAGGGGTGATTTCAATGCAATATTCCTGCTTCTTGGCAGGGGGTTGGACTGGATGGCCCATGAGGTCTCTTCCAACTCTTTGATTCTATGATTCTATGAACTTCAACTTAGCACAGATTTATACTACTACTTACTTACTTTAGCCCTCTTTGCAGATTCAATCATTTTATCATTAGACTGACTCTAAATGGCTGGCTGGCTGCCCCACAGAGTGCCTTCCTTATGGCGATGGTCCAAAGTAAAAGGAATAGGGTTTAATCACTTTATGTTCTCTCGGCTTTGCCAAAGTTGCTTATTGCTTGCTTGCTTTAGTCCTCTTTGTAGATTCAATAATTTTATTTATTTTATTTAGACTAACTGTAAATGGTGATTGCTGATGCCAGCCCTCACTTGGGTTCTTCAACCTCATTTGAGTCCAAAGCAGATTTGCATTCTGGGAAATGTAGTTTAAGGAGGGACCTTTTGCAATCTCTACCATTGGGGGCCTGGGCTTCCCAAACTACAGTTAAAATGACTTTGATTAGTCGCATCCACAGCTCCTTCCTTATGGCAGCACCAGCAAAGATGGGGTCAAAGGAATGATTTTAAAAGCACTTTGTTATTTTGGCTTTACCAAAGTTGCTTAATTGTTATAATGAAAATTAAACTGACCTTGGCAAGCATCCGAACATTACAGAACATTTACAAAACAGTGGGCAGATGATTCAAATTCTAAATCCCCCCCACCTTTCCTGCATGTCTCAGAAATTTCTTTGTATGCACAAAATTAATGAATTTATCTGACTCCCAATTTATGCACAAGCCCAGTAATTTGCAATGAATTTTATGAGGTGTAAAAATGACTAGAGGGTAACCACAAGCTTTGCAGCAAGCTTGATTCTGATTTCAAATGGTTTTGGTCAATGGCAAAATTCATGTGAAGACTGCTTTCTACCTTGTTTGAGTTAAATGCATGTTAAAACAGTATGGGAACATCAGGCTCTAAGTCTATAAATATTGGATTTGTGTAAATAGATACAGATGGGCAACTAGATACAAGGAAATAAACAGAGGCTGGATGGCCATCTGTCAGAGGTGATTTGAATGCAATATTCCTGCTTCTTGGCAGGGGATTGGACTGGATGGCCCATGAGGTCTCTTCCAACTCTTTGATTCTACGATTCTATGAAATACTGACAAGTTAACAAGTATTAGAAAATAGATAGACCAGACAGTTAACATATGAATAATCACAGAAATATCATATTGCAGAATTGCAAAAATGCTTTATTTTTAAAAAGCGACTCAGTATGATTATCATTTTACTAGGATACCCTAGTGACTTAGGTATGTTCAGGAGAAGAGCAGAACAACAACTACAGCAACAATAACTTTATATCCCACTCCCTCTTCAACAGGACTCGGGACGGCTTACAAAAAATAAATACAAGACTAAAGCATGAATAAAGAAAACATAATACATGATGACAAAATAAAAAAAAACGTAGCAAATTAAAATAACAAGTAAGACGATAGCATCTTTAAATATATGAGTGGACATCATGTAGAAGATGGAGTGATCGCTGAGAACCAGTAGATTAAAATTATAAGATAAGAGATTCCTCCTAAGTATTTGGAAAAACTGTTCAACAGTGGGACTCTTTGCTTCAGAAAGTGCTGGAATTTCCTTCCTTGGAGGCTTTTAAGCAATCTTCCAACTCTATTATTCTATGATTCTATGAATCAGCACAGGCAGAAGAGTCCTTCAATCAAGTTCTGCATCAGCACTTCATTGGATGATTAAAACTTTTGAGACAATGTATATGTCCAAGTATATAATTTTCTGCATTGTTGTTAATGTATATTTATAAGGAACTTAAATTATGATTGTGTTTGCAATATTCAGTTATATTTGGTGTCACAGAACCCAGAAAAAGGTAACTGCTAGTGGCTTTGACATTTCACAACTTTGGAGCCATGGGAAATTTTAAAATAACAAAAAAAAGTTCATATATCTTGCTTTGAGTCTCTTTATTGTCTATAAATCTTTGGGGAAGAGAGTGCTGTGGCTTGACAACACTGACTGGAGGATTATGGGAATTTTTGTCTGAAAATTACTTTTTCAAGTCTTGCCTCTTTACTCTGCAGGTGGCTACTGTAGTTGGCATGCTGTCTCCGACATTGATTTTCAGGTCGGATAAACCTTAGCTTGAAAAGTATTTGCCAATGACTGTCAACAATTGAATGAATTATATACAGTGTTGGTAAACAAAACACTACCTTGATGAATGATGGGCTGTTTCACTATGACACAATGGCTCAGCCATTCAAAGTGCTGATTAAACCCATTACAGTAAAATAATCACCATCCATTACCTCTTAGCGTTGCGACCTAACAATGTAGTTAAGGCAACGGAGGGTGTCAGCAAAATGATTTGTTGGGTTCTCTGTCCAATGACCATAAATCACATTCCTAAATCAATCCACAGTAGAAATAAAACAATACATTTTCATTTTTCATGACAGTGAATTACCAAATATGTGTATTGACTTATTCGTAAACATTGACGCCATTAAGGATGGATTCAGGAGCCATCAGCAACTAATTTTATGATTAATATTTTTAGTAATTTAGGTAAATTGTTTTCTCCTCTCATTTCCCCACAATTGCCACTATAGCAGTCTTCTGGCTATATCTGCTCTTTCCCCTGGTGCTCTTGTGTTTTTATGTTAACAGTGAGACATGCTTCTTGGGGGTAATTTGGAGGGTTGAAACCATTCACAAATATAAACCACCAACATTTATCCATTCCCCAGTGCATTTTATTCTGTTCCCTCAGAGGAGAATGGCATACATAGCAATGAATAAGGCTTAGAATGTAAAAGGTAAAAGAGGAAAGGAAAAAAGATGAATCCCAGCAAACCCCAGTTTCCCACAGTCGATTTATACTATCCAGCTGGAAGAGAAACAATTGGAGGAGAAGATGAGACAACTGGTCCTCCAGCCAGCTTAGTCAATGGTCAGGGATTTGGGGAGCTAAAGTCCAAACCACCTGAGAGTTAAAGTTTGAATATCACTGCTCTAGATTCCCACAATCTATGGACAATATGATCAATGAGAATTTTGGATTTGAGCCCATAGGCCTCTCCGTTTGGCCTCTCCAAACGGAGAAGAGGCGGAGGAAAACCCTGGAGGAGAAGCAGGCAGGCAGGCAGACCTCCGTGCTGCCTCCCTGCCCCGCGCTCCTCGCGCTGCCCTTCCAGGCCTCCACTTTGGGTGGAAGCCTGGAAAAGCAGCGAGAGGACAGCAGCAGCAGGGAAGTCTACCTTCCTCTCCTCTGCCCTCTTCCTCCTCCTCTCCGTTTGGCCTCTCCAAACGGAGAAGAGGCGGAGGAAAACCCTGGAGGAGAAGCAGGCAGGCAGGCAGACCTCCGTGCTGCCTCCCTGCCCCGCGCTCCTCGCGCTGCCCTTCCAGGCCCCCACTTCTGGTGGAAGCTTGGAAAAGCAGCAAGAGGAGAGCGGGGCAGCAGCAGCAGGGAAGCCTGCCTGCCTTCCTCCCTCTCCTCTGCCCTCTTCTTCCTCCTCCTCCTCTCCGTTTGGCCTCTCCAAATGGAGAAGAGGCGGAGGAAGACCCTGGAGGGGAAGAAGAAGGGCAAGTGCTGCTGCTGGCCTGCGCCGTTCTCTTCCTGCCTGCCGTCCTCCTTCTCCCCTGGGCTCTTCTTCCTCCTCCTTCCTGAACTATAACTCCAAGCAACTGCAACTCCCAAATGTCAGGGTCTATTTTTCCCAGACTCCACTAGTGTTCAAATTTGGGCATGTATGAGTATTCCTGCCAAGTTTGGTCCAGGTCCATAGTTGTTTCAGTTTGCTCTCCGGATGTCGGTGAACTACATCTCCCCAAAATCACTGTCAATTCCTCCCAAACCCCTCCTGCATTTTCTGTTGGTCATGGGGGTTCTCTGTTCCAAGTTTGGTCCAGGTCTGTAATTTGTGGGGGTCTCAGTGGTATGTGGAAGTCAGATCTGAATCAGTTGGAGGTATTGCAAATCCCATCATCTGTTGTCCATACTTCCCCAAGCATATTGTTTTTGTGATGAATCACTATGCTTTAAGTATGTTCAATTTGTATCAATAAAAATACATCCTGCACATCAGATAGTTACATTACAGTTCATAACTGTAGTAAAAGTAGCAGCAAAAATAATTTTATGTTTGGGGGTCACCACAACATGAGGAACTGTATTTAGGGGTCACGGCATTAGAAAGGTTGAGAACCACTGCCATAGGGGCTGGTCTACCTTTTGATTTAGATAATTGTCTAAGAGCATTTTGGAAAATGGCTGAATTTACCTATTTTCCCCTCTAAGAATATATTTACACCTGTTGAATCTCAGAGTAGATTTCACCTTGCTCCCAAATACCACCACACAAGAGCTGTAGATTTTGTAGTTTATTGAGGAAAAATCCAAGTCAAAACATAGAGTAAGAAATGCAAAGTTCCAAAGACAAAGGTTAAATGCAAAAAAACAGTTCCAAAGGTCCTCAGGTAAGAACATAAAGCATAATCCTTTAAGCAATGGTCAAACATGAGTCCATGGTAAAAGCAGTGAAATGCAAGTCCCAAAAATCACGATTCAGGAAGCCCAAAGCGAGCTGCTCTAGAACCAAGGTTATTCCATAGAAGCTTTCATGCTAAAAGCCACGTTGAACTGAAACCTCCCCCTTGTTAACCAGAAGCCTAAATACCTTTTGCCAACAAGAAAACATTACGCTCTTGCCAACATGAAAGCATTACGGTGACCTTTCACCGACCTTGGCTTCTTTCTTGCTGGCTAGCCTCAAACTCTGCCTGACCCGCCAATCTAAACGTTCCTGTCTGCTCATTAAATCACTATCAAGGCTGCTCTCTTCTCTATCAGTATCAGCATGAGATGGCTGAGCAAGTGAAGGCCTCTGCACCTGGTTGTTATCTAGTTCGCTGACATTCTTTTCCCACGAGAACTGACTTGTTGGCTCCTCTGGTGCAGTGTCTGCAAGAGACACAGAAAAAGACATAGGAACAGGCCCAGAAATCTGAATCCCATCATCCTCTTCATCAGGGAACATTTCAGGCTCACAAGAGGGTTCTGTTTCAGGCTCAGAATCAAGCTGAGCCAGGACAACACCATTCTTTTAATAGGGAAAGATGAGGACTAGGGAACATACAGTCATAACAATAACTGCTACTATTACTACATGTTCCTTGTTCATCAGTTCTTATAAATGTACTCCATAGGTGAAAGGTCTATCACAAGCAAACTGTTTTGCAGTCAGATGTGACTGAAATCTGAACTAGGTGCAGCTGGAATATCCAAGGCTCAGCAATGGAAATTAGTGTCTAGGCCTCAAGGCAAGAATGCTTATTTTATTTTTATTCAGTTTATAATGAGCACTCAGAATAGGGCAAGCACTTTTATAAATATTAAATGTTGATCCATTCATTATTTGAGGTTTGTTTTAGTTACTGCAGGAATATAAGACTGAAATGGGCAAAATAGCATTCCTTGCAGTCAATGGCCTTCCAACTGTTATCACTCTCTGGCCAAGATGCTAGATCAAGAAAGTAGGGCACAACGTTCCACTGACAAGTTTTTGTGTCCTCTCCACAACCTGAGGGTCTGCTGCTATAAACATTTATTTGAACAAGTGTGAAGAGAGAGCACGAAGCAACTCAAACAATAAAGTAATTGGTTCTGGCTGCAAGAGGGCAGGGAAATGAAGTATTCTGCCAGATAGAGCATGTCCCCCTTTTTCTTCCCCTTGCATCCTAGTCTAGAATAATTTTAATAAAATGAGTTGCTTCCTCCTTTCCTCTTGCCAAAAAAGCGGCAGTGTCCATAAAGGCAGTTGTCTGGGGAGAAAGTTTAGGAGGGAGTGCTCCCTGTTCAACTGCCTGAACCAATCAGTGGCCATTTGGACCAGGGGCAGAAATACAACTGGTTTCATATAGCTACTAGGGATTTGCAATCCACAAAAATGGTTTAGATGTCATTGCAAAACTGGGGGCCACTGGCATTTCATTTTTAAAGACTCTTAAAACATTGTTATACAGTATCTAAAATAGAGAGAAGTAGTGATGTATTTCAGCCTGCTATTTGATTGTAGGTGAACTATAAATCCCAGCATCTACAACTCCCAAATATCAAGGTCTATTTTCCCCAAACTTCACCAGTGTTCACATTTGGACATATTGAGTATTTGTGCCAAGTTTGGTCCAGATTAGAATCATAGAATCAAAGAGTTGGAAGAGACCTCATGGGCCATCCAGTCCAACCCCCTGCCAAGAAGCAGGAATATTGCATTCAAAGCACCCCTGACAGATGGCCATCTAGCCTCTGTTTAAAAACCTCTAAAGAAGGAGCCTCCACCACACTCCAGGGGCAGAGAGTTCCACTGCTGAACGGCTCTCACAGTCAGGAAGTTCTTCCTCATGTTCAGATGGAATCTCCTTTCTTGTAGTTTGAAGCTATTGTTCCACGTCCTAGTCTCCAGGGAAGCAGAAAACAAGCTTGCTCCCTCCTCCCTGTGGTTTCCATCAATCTATCATTGTTTGAGTCCAAAACTCAAGATCAATGCCCACCAAGCCCTTCCAGTATTTTCTGTTGGTCATGGGAGTTCTGTGTGCCAAGTGAGGTTCAATTCCATCATTGGTGGAGTTCAGAATGCTCTTTGATTGTAGGTAAACTATAAATCCCAGCAACTACAACCTTCAAATGACTAAATCAACCCCACCCCCAACCCCACCAATATTCAAATTTGGGTGAACCTGGTATTTATGCCAAATTTGGTCCAGTGAATGAAAATACATCCTGTATATGAGATATTTACATTACTATTTATAATGGTAGTAAAATTACAGTTATGAAGTAGCAATGAAAATAGTTTTTGGTTGGGGGTCACCACAACATGAGGAACTGTATTAAGGGGTCATGGCATTAGGAAGGTTGAGAACCACTGATCTAGTCCAACACCCTGCCGTGCAGAAGCTTGCCCCCTCCTTAATGTGACGTAATTTCAAATGTTTAAATATGGCCATTATGTTCCCCCTCAGCCTTCTTTTCTCCAAGCTAAACATACCCAGCTCCCTAAGTTGTTCCTCATAGACCTTGGCTTCCAAACCATTGATCATTTTGGTTTCTCTAGGAGAGTAAGTAGAAGCCTTTACAAGTAGCTGGTGGACAACTCACTTCTTCCAACTGATGATCTTGTTGGAATAGAGGTGGTATACCAACTAATAACATTTGGTTGCTTCCACCCAGTGATAGGACAAGATGGAAGAAGATCTTTAATGTATTTCCCTGTGTTATGAAGAGCAGAAATGTAAGATCTGAAGCTAGAAAGGCTGACTTTATTTTACATTTTATACTTTAAATACAAAGTTTCAATACAGCACATCCTATTATTTATTCCTCCTAGCCTTTCCAGTATGGGGGACCTTTTAACCTTCAAACACTATTCATTAAATTAGATACCACCAAGGTGAAGAGGGTCTCTGAGAATCTCTTTGACTCCCCTTCCCAAATGGAGCTCCCTATCTAGAGAAACGAAGTGGCTTGCTCTATGTGCCAAAAATGGATTTTCCCTCCATATTGTTTATAATCATTTCACAGTGTAGCAGTTTGTAGCTTCAGCATCTAGCTAAAGTTTATGTGCCATGTTTACAGTGGCAACATCCCTTATTCCTCCTGGAGGTCCTGTCATTTAAATCTCATCTTCCTGCAATTCTAGAAAATTAAAATTAGATATCATCATTTAATATTTATAACAACACCTGAACAGCTCTAGTTACTCATTATACACTGAGGGGTGATGAGGATATAAACAGGATTTTGCCTGAAGGTTCATAACCTAATAAGTCGTGAAAGTGCTGATTCAGCCAGGACTGGATAAAAATATACGCTAACTACACTGTCATACAGGAGACACAAGTTCAGAATATCTGCAAATATTTGTATACTTATTTAGAAATATTTGTACATTGAATAAACAGGGGGAAGTCATTAAGTTAGCTGAACAATTCAAGGGCAGATGCAACAGCAAACAACATATAATGTGTCTGCGACCCATTTAAACTTGGTATGGCCAACTGGATCAAGTAGCTGATTAGGCAGATAAATGATAGACAGACAGATAGATAGATAGATAGATGATAGATAGATAGATAGATAGATAGATAGATAGATAGATATAATGAACAGATAGGATTTCCATATGTCAGACTAAAATACCATATCCAGTTCCAGGCATTGCAGCTAAAGAAAGATATTGACAAGCTAGAACATGTCCAGAAAAGGACAATCAAAGAACTGAAAGCCAAGCTTTAAGAGAAGTGAATTGGGAATAAAGGTATGGTTAGCTTGGGGAATAGAAAATTAAGAAGGGGACATAATAGCCATTTTGAAAGAATGATATATTGAATATGAAGTAGGTGTGTTTTCTGCTGCTCTAGAGATTAGGACACAGAGCAATGGATTTAAACTTCAAGAAAAGAGGGTCCACCTGAATTTTAGGAAGAACCTTCAGGAGCTTCAGATGACAAGAGCTAACTGCAATGTCCAGAACAAATATAGTATTTCAGTCACTTTGACTCGTCTTCGGTAGAGATAAAGTGGGGTATAAATATTATATAATAAATATAACAACAACAGACAGTGTTGTTGCTTTGGACCGACTTTGGAAGTTTTGAAACAGAAGCGGGATGGGGATATGACAGGAGTGCTTTGGTTGCGTTTTCTTGGATTGCAGGGGGTTGGATTGTATGGCCCTTATGATCTCTTCCATTTCTATAATTCTGTGATTATATATGATTTAAAGGAACATTCCATTGGGTCACTAGTTTAGTAAATGATGGGAGTGCTGTGAATGCCATTTATCTGGTTTTCAGCAACGTGTTTGATAAAGTTCCCCATGATATTTTGACTAGCAAACTGATGGCAACACCATCGGATGTATCCACAATTGCTTGAAAAATTGTGCCAAATGACCTGTCATCAGTGTCTCTGCATCAGATTAGAAGGAAGGCCCAAGTGAAAGGTTTTATCCTGAGCTTGATGGTCTTCAATATTTTAGTAATGATTTTAATGATGGCTTGGAGGAAATCCTTATCAAATGTGCAGATCGGGGAGGCAAAGACATTGGAAGATAGAAACAGAATTCAAAATGGCTTGGATAAACTAGAAAATTGGTCAGAAACTAACAAAAGGAAATTCAATAGACAAGTGCAAAACTCTACATTTTGGCCACAAAAATAAATGCATGGTGTAGAATGGAAGTGTACATAGCTGGTCAGTACTACATGCACAAAGGATCTTGAGATTATTGTTGAATGTAAATTGAACATGAGCCAACACTTTGATACTGTTGAGAAGAAGGCAAATGTTATCTTAATAATGGTCCCACTATAATCTGTGCTGGTCAGACCATATCTGGACTACTGTCTTCAATTCTGGGCATCTTATTTTAAGAAAGATATAGACAAGTTGGAATGAGTTTAGAGATGGACAATGGGGATAATAAGGGAATGAAGCATATGAGCAGAGGTTGAAGGAGTTGTGTATGTTCAGCTTGGTGAAGGGAAAAATGAAGGGATGACATGACTACACTCTGCAAATGCCTCGATGGCTACCATAAAGAGGCAGATACAGAGTTGTACTTTGCTGCCTCAGAGAGTATAACTAGGTTATAATTGTTTTGAATGGTTCAACAATGGAACTTGAGAGGTGGTGTGGTATCTTCCTCTGGAAGTCTTCAAAAAGAGGCTGTATAACTACTTGCTGGTAATACTCTAGCTGTAAGTCTTTCCTTGAGCAGGATGTTGGACCTAATGGTCCATAGACCCCTTCCAGCTCAATAATTCTATGGCCCCTTCTATACTGTCCTTATATCCCAGGATCTGATACCAGATTATCTGCTTATATTGGATCATATGGCAGTGGAGACTCATATAATCCAGTTCAAAGCAGATAACCTGGGATTAGATCTTGGGATATAAGGACAGTGTAGAAGGGGCACATGACTCTATGATTTATTCCATCCACAAAATTAGCTACACTTGATAATGTAAGGAAGGAAGAAATAATCCATGTTCCCAAACCACATCCTTATCTTAGATGTATGAACCAACCTTTAACCAGGAAGTTATTTCCTTTCAAACTTTCTTATAACAGCCCTTAGTGTTCAGAGGTAGATAATTCTGGGGGGAGATTCTAGGACACAGAATGAAGTGTCCACCAAAAATATCCAGCACTCTTTCTCTTAACTTAACAGATTTTTTCCTGTCTTCTGTTGATTCTGTTCATCTCCGAGATGGAAATTCATAAGCAGATTAAAATGATTTCAGAGCCTTTGTTGCTATGGCAACACTGTGTGCTGTAGTTATATGTCTTTCCTTCAAATCTTGATTCAGAGGTGACTGGTTATATTTATTCTTGTCCTTTGCAGAATTTCACAGCATGATTGGGGGAAAGGAAAAAAAAACTTCTCACGAAGGTACAGCAAAATATTAGGTTAAGGTTTCTTGGCAAAAAAGTTCAGGTGACCTGAACTGGTTTCTGTGAGCAACAGGATAAGTGTGTTTTAGGGTTAAACATATTATCCTGTCGTAAAAATTTCTGAGTTCAAGGTTGTATTAGCTGGTAGTTCCTGGACATTTGCTCCTGCCCTCCTTCTTGGTATATTCTAAGAAGGTGCAGAGTTCAAGACAATAGGTCCTCTGATTCTTATCATTTCCAGAAGTTACCAAAGTGAGGCCCTCCAATATAATACAGGTTGAAATAGCTTCTTCTCATTGCAACTTTGAAGCTCACCCTAGACTACAATGGTTCAACAATAGAGAAACATGAAGAGAAGATGAGAAAGAATGGTTTATTTCCTACCTTCTTCTCCTCCACCATTCCAGCATGATGGAACCAAACAGAATACTAAGTAGAGAAGAAGGATCCCTCTTCTCCTTACAGAGATCGCACTTTCATGTTCTACCAAACCAAAATAAAGTTCTCTGCAAGGAGAGCAATACGGGTCAGGAAAAAAAAATAGGATAGCACCCTTCTCTCTGAATCCTATTGTTCATCTTAACTAAGATAGAGTAATTGGGTCCGTTGGCTTTATCAATGTGTCAAATAAACATTGAGATGTTGAAAGAAGGGATCTATTGTAACTGGGACTAACCAGCTATGTTTTCTGTACATACATCATTTTCATAAAGGTTTTCAATTTGGTTTGCAGGTTTGTTTGGGATGAAGATATGTCCTCTTTATTCTGTCATCTTTATCTGTGTGTCTGGTGATACAAAAGTTAATGGCTAAATATTCAGTTTGCCCAACAACAACAAAAACAACAACAAATATATAACTCTTGCCTCTTTGTGGTTCAAGGCAGGGTGCAACAGGGTTAAAAAAGAGAGATAAAACAAAAGATTATTAATATATATTAATAATATATAAAATGACACACACAGTTAAAACGCAGGCTAAAATTCACTGATAAAATGCATATTCACAAGTTGAATTTGATTGGACAGGCCTGGTAGAAGAGATAGATTTTCTGTTGGGTTTTGATTCTGATAGCTGATTTAGCTGTTGAATCTCTTCTAACTGGCCATTCCACAGTCTTGGGACAGCCAATGAAAAGGACCCTTGGGTGATGGTTGCCAGTCAGGTTCTGGCTGGCTGGAGTAACCCCCCCCCCCCCCCGAGGACCTAAGTATCTGGGGCAGATTGTATGGGAGAAGGTGATCCTATAGATAATCTGGACTCAAACCATATAGAGCTTTAAAGGTCAGAACCAACACTTTTGCAACCAATGAAGTGACTTTAGGATGGGTGTGATATGCTCACTCCTAGATGTAGCTATAATTAGTTTAGCTGCCGTTTTTTGAACTAATTGGAATGTCTAAACTTGGCACAAGGGTAGCCCAATGTAAAGACCATTACAGAAGCATGTGCACTACCATGTTTACATTCTCCAATTCTAGGAAGGAGCTCAGCTGGCATATCAGCTTCAGCAGATTGCATTTACATGAGCTTATATCTGGAGAGATGGATCAAGGAGAACTCCCAAGCTGGGTTGTTGTGGGTTTTTGGGCTATATGGCGATGTTTTAGGAGCATTCTCTCCTGATGTTTCATCTGCATCTATGGCAGGTATCCTCAGAGGTTGTGAGGTCTGTGGGAAACTAGGAAAATTGGGTTTATATATCTGTGGAATGTCCAGGGTGGAGTTAGATGTGAACTAGCTCCCAAGATGTTAACACACTCATTTCTTTAAGGCCAATCCAAAGTTTTTAATGATCTACACAATTAGGTAAGTACAGTCTTATTTTCATCTGAAATTATTTAGTGTACTTCAGGGGTCTACACACTTTTTAAACAGAGGGCCAGGTCACAGTCCCTCAAACTGTTGAAGGGCCGGATTTTAATTTGAAAAAACATGAATGAATCCCTATGCACAGTGCACATATCTTATATGTAGTGCAAAAACACTTTAAAAGAAAATGAAGAACAATTTTAATAGATATAAACTTACTAGTATTTCAATGGGAAGTGTGGGCCTGCTTTTGGCTGATGAGATAGGATTGTTGTTGTTGCTGTGAGCTTTCAAGTTGTTTCAGACACAGGTTGACCTGAGCGAAGGCCGGGTAAATAACCTTGGAGGGCCTTATCCGGGCCCCGGCCCTTAGTTTGAGGACCCCTGGTGTACTTCATTACATAATATATGTTTGCAATATGATTCTTGTGCTCTTTCTTTCCTGAACACAGTTTAGACACCTGGCATTTATTGCTCTCTATACAGCAATTGTCTTTGTTGTTGAATTTTTAACATCATTTTGCCTGCATGGGATAATAATGAAATGGTTTTATGATTACAGCAATCCCTGTTGTGCTCTTTTTAAGGGACTGAAATGTATATTGAGAGTTTCCAGACTGTGGGCCATTGTTTTATTTTTCATATTTGCTGACAAACAAAACAAAATGTTCATGTCACTCTGGTGGCACCACATGGTCTCTTAATTGTGACTCTTCTTGCCTGCTGATAACATCATTGCAGGGAATTAACGTGTACCTCCAGTTCTACTATTAAGCGTAGGGAGGTCCCCACTTCAAGTGACACATGCTAGGTAACATGTATGAAGCTCAGCTGTTCCTCTTGAGCTCCTGGGTTATTCCCTTGTCTCACAGAGCAGGTCCTATGTTCCCAAACTAGCTTGTAGTTTGGGAAATGGTGGAGGAACTTACTCCACTATCAAGCCAAAGCGCAATTCAACTTATAGTCCTATTGATTACTTGTGTATGGAAGGGATGGGTGCACTGCCTCATTCTTTGCCTCAGGAAGAAATATGTTTGGACCAGGCCCCATGTGCCTCTCGAGACTGAAATGAACTCTGCCGTCAGATCTGACCTGAAATGAATCTCAGAACAATTTGGCAAGAAATCCAATGTCTTGTTTAAGCTTTGAAAAAATAGTCAGTATCCAATGATCAAGCACCAATCAAGCACACTCTTCTCTTGAGTGGTCAGACATACAAGAGGTACATGAAAAGATCGACAGGGATGCCATATGTATCCATGGTTTTCATTTCCAGTGAAAAAAAGAAGTCTATTCTCAACTGTAGATAAGAGCCCTAATTATAGCACTAGGATATTAATTAGTTTTCATGGCTCTGTAAAAGAGAGGGAAAAACAGCTCACTTGTTGCACAAGATGATGCTGTAGAGCAGTGGCTGAGGGATAACACTGCTGGAAGTCCATTCTCTCCATTCTTTCTGCTGTCAATGCTGTCAGGAAGTCTTTGTTCACATTTCCAGTGTTCTAGTGAGCCAAACATCACAGCTTTTTGATTAGCAAGAATGGAGACAACATCTGCTATTCCACTCCTAGCTTTCCTCTGAGCTTAGCAGCAGTCATCCCAGAAACTGGGGGAGGAATGAATTTCCCTAGCAATTATACATTGTTATGAGCCATCCGTCATGCAAGCCAAAGTATTTTGGGGGGCTTTGAATGAGTAAGGTCCAATAGTTTTATCAATGATTCGCTCATGGTAGAGATGAATGCTCCTTGAACTGCTTTCTTGGAATCATTCAACATAGCTTCCTCTGATTTTGGATTTTTTTGAGAACTTCACATTAGGGACTATTAATTAATACATTAATTAAAATATTTCTATCCTATCCATTAATATTGGATTTCAGGAAGATGTTCAGGTAAATGGCAATCCATTGGAAATACTTTCAGATCAAAATCATATTTTAATTTTTTTTAAAAAAAAACCCTACAGTACAACCGTTATATCCATGGGACAGGGACCCATGCTTTCATTTATCCATCTGACAATGTCCTTTCTAGGAATGTTCTAGGTCCTCCGTGTGGTTTTCCACCAGAAGTGGAGTCACATTGAACCACAATGGAGGACCTAGAGATGTCTAGAAGGGTGTTTTTTAAAACCTTTTTAGAATTTCTATCTCTAGCTGTGAAGCCAATCAGAGCATTAGACTGGTAGGTAGGCAGAAGACAGCATTGCTCCAATGGCATTGATATAAAATACTTAATGATGACCACTGCTACCTTACTCATCTATTGAGCATCATTTGAATACATGGCTCTTCTCCCTTCTTTTAACGGCTCACCTATGCTTTCTGCTTATTCTGGGGCCAGTCTGAAGTGGCAGTGGGATAGAGTCCAGCAGGTTCAACTAGGCTAAGATCAGTTTGACCTGACTGTCCCCCTGGGCTGTCTCACCCCAAGGGCTGTCTCACCCCCTGGGCTGTCTCACCCCAAGAGCAGTATACAACATGGAAAAATTCAATGTTGTCAATATACATATAAAAGCAATACATAACATCAACTAAAATAAATAACATTTAAATATGAATTAGACCATTAAAACATTATACATAAAAACATCATCACATAAAACATAGATGACTGCACAGTTCCATGAGAGCTCCTGGTCAGCATGGGTGCCCCATGCTGACATCAGCAGAGGTGATTATATGACCAGGGAGAAGGAGGGGGATAAACAACCAAGAAGTCACATGGAATTCTGAATCTTTCTGGCAGCAGTGGTTGCAGCAAGATGGATCTTATCCATACCCCCTTTCCACAATGAGCAGAGGGAAAAGGGGGTATCAATGGCATGCAGAGCTATAGTAATAATAATAATAATAATAATAATAATAATAATAATAATAATATATTCTGGCAAAAATTGAGAGCCAAATTGACAAAGAAAAAACATGGATGTGGCTCACAAATGGAACTCTGAAAAAGGAGACAGAGGGCCTGATTCTGGCAGCCCAAGAACAAGCCATTCGAACCAATGCCATCAAAACCAGAATTGAAAAGTCGACAACAGATCCCAAGTGTAGACTCTGCAAGGAAGCATGGGGATTTAGTTAACCAGTTAAAATTCATGAGTAAACCAGTTTTTTTAAACCTGAAATTTGGGGTGGGGTGGGGGTGGGTTTGAACCACTACCCCCCCCCCCCCCGGTACAGCCCTGGCAGCCTGTGAGAAAAGCAGACCAAGTCTGTATAGAATCTGGTCATGCTCTTCATACTGTACAAAGCTGTGGGATACTCTGGAGATCAGACAGGATCTCACTTTGTCCTCCTTTTGGAGTCAACTAAAAACCTGGATGTTCGGTGTGCTTTTGATTAAGCAGCTTACCAGTAACTTCCTGTCCCTAATTGAAGTTCTGCACTTTACACCGGCCCGCACTTTACACCAGCATATGATCTACCTCAACATGTGTTATGACAGTATTTCCTGCCCAGTGTAGTGTATTGTTGCACTTTCCTGTGCTCCTATAAAAATGTATTGCACTCATTGAATCTGTACCACAGCTATGTTTCTTCCAGTCATATTGTTTTTATATTGCTTTCAATTGTGTTGTATTTGTTTTATCTGATGTTTTAATTGGTTGAAGTGTTTTAATTGTAATTTTGGGCTTGTTCCTTGTAAGCCGCCCCAAGTCCCCTAGGGGAGATGGTTGGCGGCATATAAAAATAGAGTTATTATTATTATTATTATTATTATTATTATTATTATATTATTTCAGCCAAACTCCCAGTACTTCTCTTAATGTAGAGATAAACTAGGTAAACCTGATTTATCTCACAATAAAGGCTGGAAGTGCCAGGTTATCATGGGAACAACCAAGTTGTTGGCTGCATTGTGAGTGTGGGCCCATTTCCACAAACTTAAATAAAGCTCCTAAGTAGAATATTGTGTAGTGTTATCAGATGTAATCTCTTCCTGATCTCTAGCTCATTGCCATTTCTTTCTCTTTTTTTTGAGATGTCATTCTGAGGGAGTGATTTTGAAGGGTCTGTAGTAGTATGTCTCTGATGATATAGGTGCTTTTGACTCCCCAGTTCTGCTAATGTCCTGGAGGGTGCATATTTCTAAAATTTGTTGTGGTGCATTCAAATCATTTATAACTTATGTTGACGGTCAGGCAAACCTATGACAGGTTTTGTGTATCAAGATTTGTTTACAGAGGTTTTGAAGGTATAACTTGTCCAAGGTCACCCAGTGTGTTTCTGTAGCAGAGTAGGGATTTGTACTCTGACTTCTGAAAACTTAGTTCAACACTCAAACCACTACACAGCACTGGCTGTAATTTTCTCAATTACTAGCTATATATTTGCAAGAGTAGATGTGATTCTTTCAGTCCAGAGACATGATGAAGCTCACAGTAAGATTGTTTCTTCCAAGGAGTTGATACCACGCTAGCTTACAAATTTCCCCAATACAAAAGAACCATCTCAGAGGTTGTGGTGCTTCATTCTGCCTCAACTATGACCAAGTAAGTTGTCCCATATAAAGTTCCAGGAACTAATTTATCACACTACTATCAAGGGAAGAAGAACCTAGGGTCCCATTAATTTGCACACAAACTCTAACATTGGAAGAAGGACCCTAGTAATGCTGACATTGCAGCTCCAAAAAGCTTTCTGCTTATCAATTAGACCCACAAATTTTCAGTTTACAGAGACTATATAGTTCTGATTGCTACAAACTGTCTATAATGAATAGCTCCCATCTTGATGTCTTGCTTGTGGATGACCAAAGGATGCCTCGTCAGGTACTGTTGGAATCAAAATGCAAAATGAACTGTAAATTTCATACAGTGGTGTCCTTTTGCCCATTGTCACCACCTAGTATAATAAATAGGTTGAGAAGGAAGGTGGTAAAATAAAACCTTGATTCTATTGATCAGTCCCAGCTACACCTATTGAATCCATGGCTAATGAGCCAATACATAGGTTTACCCTAATTGAGATTAACAATAGAATTCAGATTATGATCCCCTTCATGATGAGGAACTGAAAACTAGAATGTTCCCTTGCAATTGTCACCATCTGCTCCACTCATTTATCTTTCCTCTCAGACAGCAATTGAAATGGGAGTGGAAAAAGCTAGTTATACCCAGTAGGTAAGATTTGGCCCTTGAAACTGCAATGGCTGGTCGCTTCCTTATGCTTGTAGGAAAACCAGTGTTTGCAAAGCTTTTTCGACCTTCAGCTTTTTAGCTTTCTGATTAATCTGTTTGTTGGGTAATCTACTGATTAAGTCATTAGCACTTCTGAACAAAAAACCTCCAGTTTTAGCAACAAAATGTTATTAAGGGGCTTAATAGGGGTGGGGGAAGTAGATGGCTTTTTAACCTGCATATCTATCCAGTACCAGTTACTGTTAAAATGCAGCTTATCTGATTCCAGCAGAATTCTATCCTCAATATTTCTGTTAGGAACAGAGTGGTGGTTGTTTTGCATGCAAGCATTCATCTGAGTAACAGAATGGGTACACACCACAGAGAGGGTGGAGGAAGGAGAAAATGAGAGAGAGTTAATTACATTTTAATTATGAAAAATGATCTCATGATAACTATAATTTCCAGCACCAGCCACATGGTGGCAATCATGTTCTTTGCTATCAAATTAATGATGGATGGATCACAAGGTCACTTTGTGAATGGATAAACATTCACACCCACCCTGCAAATGATCTTCTTCTTCCTCCTCCTCCTCCTCCTCCTCCTCCTTTTCTTCTTCTCCTTCCTTCTCTGATTTTCTTATTTAGCAATGATGAATCACAGAATTTATCATAACATCCCACTGCCTCTGATTTCTGCTACTGTTAATCTGATTCCATCCCTTTTTTCCCCATTAGCTGGCCTTGTTCCAAGATGTTTTTGTTATTGTTGCCCCCTTTTGGTGAAAAAGAACCCTGATGGAAGTTGTCTTGTGATGTTGTGTTAGCATTCATTTCACCTGAGCGCTTCATTTAAGATTTGTCAGGATACCTTTCATGGAATACAGGTATCTGATTGAATGGCATTTGAGAAACATTAAAACCAGATGACTAAGTGGCAAAACCCACCCCTGTTGTTTCCTAGCAGCATTGCAAGGCTTTGTCTTTGAGTAGCTGGAGGAAGCTAGTTAATATTTAACTATCTCTTCGATCATTTCCTTAAAATTTATTTACCCAGGGAAGATTGCAGTATCTGGCTTGAGGAAGCAAACCAGAGATTTTCCTATTCTGGCTCCAATGTGTTCATGTTGTGAGACGCATAAGAAATTTGGATGGTAAAGCCATCCACACTTCTTATGCTTTTGTTGGTGGCATTTCAAAACTCCTTTGACAAGAACAGCATTAAAGTCTGCCTCTAGCCATCAATAAGCAGGAAAATCATTGGGTTGTAGGTTTTTTCGGGCTATATGGCCATGGTCTAGAGGCATTCTCTCCTGACGTTTTGCCTGCATCTATGGCAAGCATCCTCAGAGGTAGTGAGGATGCTTGCCATAGATGCAGGCGAAACGTCAGGAGAGAATGCCTCTAGATCATGGCCATATAGCCCAAAAAAACCTACAGCAACTCAGTGATTCCAGCCATGAAAGCCTTCGACAATACAGGAAAATCATTGCTTCCCTGTGAGAATAATAATTTAAATACAAAAATTACACAAGTTTGTTGTTTTTATTAGAATAAAAGAGTGGATCACAAACTGCTGCCATGCAAGAATACATAACCTTAATGATATTATTATTTATATGGATATGGCTTATACATTAAGATTTCAATTAGAAACATGAAAAGCCACATTAAAAGCTTGTGAAAACCACCCAATGACAAGATTTTCTGTGCAAAAAAGTCTTTTGCTCTGCAGATTTTTTTTCTGTAGTAAACACATTTCTGCAGGAAACATATTTTCTGAGCACAAAATCCCATTCCCTGGACAAAACCAAATTTCTTCTGCAAAAAGCCCCACTATTTTCTGTGCAAATTTTTCCCAAGTTTGACCACAGGCAGCCTCAAACAATTAATAATTTCACCACATTACATTTTCTCAATAGTGACGTCCTGACAGTCAGGACCCCCTCCTCTGTTTTATGCATGTGTTCAGGTATGCCAAAGACTGGAAAACAAATGAACATTATTGTATATTGTGCTCCCCCCCCTTCTATATTTTGACAGAAATTGCACCCGTGTTACAAACTGCGCAAATCAAATATCTAAATGGACTCAATAAAGATATAAAATGAGTCACTATTCTATAAAAGAGAACTCCCTTTACTATATAATTTAAACTCAATTAAAATAATATAATAGATTTGAAATCAATTATTAATGTACATAAATAAAAGAGATGCAAAACATGTACAATAAAAGCCACACCTGCTTATCCATTAAATAAATGTATGCTTGCTGATCTCATTGCAGAAAACTTGTAAAAATCTGGAGAACTTGGCAGCTAAAGCTAGCCCAAGACCACATCAACCCTTCTGAAAGGTAACCCCAGTCTTCATGTGGCTGTCCAAGCCACTGCCCATCCTAGGCACCTATATTGAAGTCAGAACAGGGGCCTGTGTGACCAGCAAGAAGGAAGAGAGATTGCCCCATCTTTCTTGCTGGGCATATGGCGGCCCATTCTGATGTTAGCAGAAGTATCCACTATGGTAGCAGAAGCATCCTCCATGGCCAGGTGGGAACAGTGGCAATCACTTACAATGAGCCCTACCTTCCCCTGTGATTTCAGCACAGGGAAATGGTGATGGTGATTATCTGGGCAGCATATTAGGCCAAAGCAGAGATGATCCAGCTGTCCAGACTACTTCATACTCTGTAATTTCCAGCAAGTACTGCAGTTTCCCACAGTTGGCAAAAGTGGGATAAACCCGAATCAAGAAAACCCGAATCAATACCAGGTGTTGGCAAAGGCTGTGGGGATTTGAGGTGAGTTCATTTGTTGTTGGAGGAAAATTCTGAGAGTGCCTTGGATCCCGAGAAGATCAATGCAATCCATATGCCAGGAAATAAAGCCCAATTGCTCACTAGAGGGAAGAATATTAAAGGCAAAGGTGAGGTACTTTAGCCACATAATGAGAAAACAGGAAAGCTTTGAAAAGATAAGAATGCTGGGGGAAATGGAAAGAAAAAAGAAGGGTGGCCGACCTGGGCAAGATGGATGGATGTTATCCTTGAAATGACTGGCTTGACCTTGAAGGAGCTGGATGTGGCAACAGGGAGCTCTAGTGTGGGCTGGTCCATGAGGTCATGAAGAGTTGGAAGCGACTGAATGAATAAACAACCACTACTTTTTCATGCCCATGTGGACCCGGAGGGTTTAGAAAAATTCCTATGCAGGGAAAACTGTCTAGAAGCCACAGCATGGACATAGCTTCTTCATTCCAAGGAGTTCCTCTCGCCCCTTGAGGATAAGAAGTGAAGCAGTAAAGCTAATCTCCTGTTCCTTTGTTTCTTTGACAGCGTGATTGCCGAGTCTACAAAAGCTTCTCTTTTGGTAAAGTGCTTAGCCACAGGCAAAGAGGGTCTCACTGCTTTCCACACAGCTTAGATGTGCCACGAGAGTGATAATAAGATTAGCTCCCAGAAATAAAAACATTTGACCTTTGTCTTTGCTACAAGACTTTATGCACCAGGGGAGTGTTAATAGTATGTCTAAATCCACCCATCTTTAAAAGATTACGTGCCAGAGGAAACTGCGCTTCCTTCGTGAAGGCCTGGGGCAACTGAGGAAGGAGGACCTTGTTGGCATCAAGTTCTGCAGTTGTAGACTGGCCTTTTCAAAAGGGCCTTCCAGCATCTTCCTTTCTGTCACCCACATATTGGCTAGAATACTGTTGGTGTCATGTGTCGGTTCTCTTACATTTGCAGTTTTACTTTTTGGCATCCACAAAATGGATGCATTTTCATGCTATTTAAAGTAAAATTTCACAGGTTAAACCACCTGCAGCTGCACTGTTTTGAATAGTGCATAACAATTCAACAGGGCATTCAGTGTACCATTCAATTCAATGAGGGTTGTGGAAACACCAGTCATGCATTCCTCATTGTGCTAGAAATGAGGGAGAATTGCATTGGCAAATTTACAATCAGCTGCATAACATTAATATTCAGCAGAAGGATGCAACAGCACAAACACTATATGTGAGTCTATGTGGGTGTCGATTCATATTGCATCAATGTAGAATATTAGCTGAAATGTGGTAAGGCTTGGCTATGTTGTTGTTTTGTTGTTGATTTGATGTTGCTGTTGTTGTTTTCCACCATTGACACCACTCCTCTTCCTCTTCTTCTTGACAGAGAATGATAGAATAATAGAGTTGAAAGAGACCACATGGGCTGTCTAGTCCAACCTCCCTCTGTCTAGTCCAACATCCAGCCTCTGTTTAAAAGTTTCCAAGGAAGGAGCTTCTAGCACACTCCAAGGCAGAGAGTTCCACTGTTGAGCAGCTTGTATGGTCAGGAAGTTCTTCCTAATGTTCAGGTGGAATCTCTTTTCCTGTAATTTGAACCCATTGCATCTAGTCCTAGTCTCAAGGGCAGCAGAAAACAAATCCACTCCCTCTTCCTTATGACACCCTTTCACATATTTATACATGGCTATCATATATCCTCTCAACCTTCTCTTCTGCAGGCTCAATATACCCAGTTCTTTGAGAAGCTTCTCATAGAGCATGGTCTCCAGACCTTTTAGTAGCCCTTCTCTGGACAACTTCCAGCTTGGAAATATCTTTTATTGAACTGTAGTGCCCAGAATTGGACACAGTTTTCCAGGTGAGGTCTAACCAAAGCAGGATAAAAAGGCATCCTGACTTTCCTGGATCTTCTAGACACTGCACTCCTTTTGATGCAACCCAAAATCCCATTGGTTTTTTAAGCTGCTGCATCACACTGTTGGCTCATGTTCAACTTGTAGTTCACAAAGACTTCAAGATCTTTTTCACATGGACTGTTGTCGAGCCCATCACCCATCCTGTTTCTTTGTATTTCATTTTTTCCCCTAAGTGTAGCATTTTGCATTTGTCCTTGTTGAAATTCATTTTGTTAGATTTGGCCCAAATGTCTAATCTGTTAAGGTCATTCTGAATTCTGATCCTGTCTTCTGGAGTATTCAGGAAATCAGAAGGCTTACTTCTTGGGAGGAGAGCAATGTCCAGTCTCGATAAAATAGTAAAGAGTAGAGACATCACACTGGCAACAAAGATCCGCATAGTCAAAGCCATGGTATTCCCTATAGTAACCTATGGATGTGAGAGCTGGACCTTAGGGAAGGCTGAGCAAAGGAAGATAGATGCTTTTGAGCTGTGGTGTTGGAGGAAAGTGCTGAGAGTGCCTTGGACTGCGAGAAGATCCAACCAGTCCATCCTTCAGGAAATAAAGCCTGACTGCTCATTGGAGGGAAGGATACTAGAGACAAAGTTGAAGTACTTTGGCCACATCATGAGGAGACAGCAAAGCCTAGAGAAGACAATTATGCTGGGGAAAGTGGAAGGCAAAAGGAAGAGGGGCCGACCAAGGGCAAGATGGATGGATGGCATCCATGAAGTGACTGGACTGACCTTGAGGGAGCTGGGGGTGGTGACGGCCGACAGGGAGCTCTGGCGTGGGCTGGTCCATGAGGTCACGAAGAGTCGGAGACGACTGAACGAATGAACAACAACAACAAGCCCACATTTGACTTGTTTGCTTTCAAGAAGGTCACGGGGACGGCCTTACTGAAATCAAGATATGCTACATCCACAACATTCCCTGCATCTACCCAGCTTGCAATTCTATTGAAAAAAGAGATAAGATCAGTTTGGCATGACTTGTTTTTGCGAAATCCATGTTGACTTTTAGTAATCATAGCATTCCTTTCTAAGTGAATGCAAACTGCCTCCTTAATGATGTGCTCCAGAATCTTTCCTTGTATTGATGTCAGGCTGACTGGATGATAATTGTGTCCTCTTTTTTCCCTTCTTGAAGACAGGGACAACATTTGCCCTTCTCCAGTCTGCTGGGATTTCTCCTGTTCTCCAAGAATTCTCAGATATTATTGCCAGTGGTTCTAAAATGACTTCTGCTAGTTTCTTCACTACTCTTGGATGTAGTTCATCTTTAAGTATTATGTGACAAGCATAACAGTTGTGCTGGTTAATCAATTAGATGTCCCTTCATGTGGACTTACCATTAAACATTGATTCATTGGGTCTACTGTAATTGTGACCAATGAACTCCAGCCATGCAGCTGTTCATTCTTAGACAGAGTGTCATTGGTGTCTTTGATGTCCAACTTTCTTAATGGAAATGTAGAAATAGCAGTTATTCATTCCACATTAAACAATGAGATGATAAGCACTTTGACAGACACAATGACATACAATGTCAGTATACAGCAGAATGGTGATATAGTCAACCAATATTGGACTACTTAAGTGTAAATTTATAGTATAATGTAGGATCTCAGCTCTGGATAGATCTTTTGCAGAAACTAAATTAATGCGTAAAGACTGATGGGAGTATAGGATTCTGTTGACAGCATCATCTGGCTAGACTAAAGTAATATTTCCCATACAGTTATTTATTTATTTATTTATTTATTTATTTATTTACAGCTTTTATATTTCATTCCTTCTCACCCCACAGGGGACTCAGGGCGGATTACAGTGTACACATATATGGCAAACATTCAATGCCAATTTTGACATACAAACATATACAGACATACACAGAGGCTATTTAACTTTTTTTCTGGCCGCCAGGGGAGCTGTCGCTTTCATCGTCCATCTGCGACGCTGATGAAGCACTTCCGCATTCCCCGCATGCTTCCCGCTGGAATCTTCTGGAGTCTTCTTTATGGCCTCATAAATCAGTTAATTTAGCCTCCCCACACTTTAAGGTGGTACCTTATTTTCCTACTTGACAGATGCAACTGTCTTTCGGGTTGCAAAGGTTGACAACAGGCTACACATAATTGGTTGGAAACCCGCTCCAACCCGGGCTGGCTTCGAACTCATGACCTTTTGGTCAGAGTGATCTTAATGCAGCTGACACTCAGCCAGCTGCGCCACAATCCCGGTGTAATTCCCACCCCCTGGGATTACTTCCATTTTTGATGCTCACTGCCAAGTTATACAATAGGCCATTGATATCTACTGGTGTTTGGTTCCAGTCTACCAAGATCTTTCCAGGATATGGGTATTTCCAGGCCATGGGTGGTTGAATCTGTGAATACAGAATCCGTAGATACAGAATCCATGAATATGGAGGGCCACCTGTATTGCAGAAGGTCCTTCTAATCTTAAGATATTGTCTGCCCCACAAACATGGCTAATTAATAGACCCAGGATTACTAACAGTAACCATCCACTGGTTTACATCTGTCATCCACTGATTTTCATCTGGAAACTATAACAACTTTACCAATAACAACTACGGAATAATGGATGACAAATCTGGATCATGTTTTTGATGATGAGACGATAGTGAATGGTTATTGTAGTAATTGTTTATTAATTATGTAATATGTTAGGTTGTTAACTGTTTTTACACTGTAGCATTGAATTTTTGCTGTTCCTATTTGTTGTGAACCGCTGTGAGTCGCCTTCAGGCTGAGAACAGTGGTATATAAGTAAAGTAAAGTAAAGTAAATAAATAAATAAATAAATAAATATTTTTATTATTTGCCTTATAAAATATTATATTTGTTGTGAACTGCTGTGAGTCGCCTTCGGGCTGAGAACAGCGGTATATAAGTAAAGTAAAGTAAAGTAAAGTAAAGTAAATAAATAAATAAATAAATAAATATTTTTATTATTTGCCTTATATACTTCATTTACTGTCACACAACAGAACAGATTATATTATGTACATTTTAGTCATATTTGAAAGAGGGTCATTTAACACACATGAATGCAGATCTGGGAGACAGACACTCTCTAATTGAACCTGATGTTCTGTCCATGTCCAATCCAGAAAATTTATTTAAAAAATAAAGCAAGGACCTTTGAATTTCCTATGCATGGTTGGGACTCAGGCTCACCTGGCAACAGTCCTGACATTATGGTGAGACACACTTTTATTTCTGGGCAAATGATGGTCCTTCTTGTTAAATGTGTGCATGTACATGTGAATGTATGCAGACCTGTCTCCCTATTTGCCTTCTTTTTGATTGGGGTGATGCCTTTCCAATGTGCAAATGGTTGTCCACATTTGTAGATATTCACCTCAGCCCTAAAAACTTTGAGGCATTTTAGAGCTGAGAGCAAATGGACATTTAGAAATGGCTGGTGTTGGGGACTGGAATTGCCCCCACTTCCTCCACATCCCATTTTCTTCCTGAAAGAGGATTTGCTTCTTCATCTTCTTCATCCTCTACTTTTTCTTTCTTCTTTGCAAAAACTATTTCACATATACTAAAAGCAACAGCTGAGGGTGCACAGAACATTTTCTACAAAGGCCAGCATTTCTCTGGGAACACCTTCTCATGTGGAGAGCTCTGTACTTTGGTTTAAAGTGGTATCTCTTATCTCTGCTGTTGCTGTTACCATTGAAAGAAACCAGCATGGGGCCCTGAAAGCCTAATGTACGTTGACTGGGAAAGAAAGCCTTCAAATGTGTATTTGTTCATAGGTACTATTATGACTTGAACATGGGTGTGCATTTTCTAATTTCACTGCTTCGGTATGGATGGCTTCTCCACCTTGCTCCTTCCCCCAGCATTCTTCTCAAAGATGTTACCAACAAAAATATTCTCTCAATTGATGCTTTCAGTCAGCTTGAATATCACAGGAGTACAGCAAAATCTCTCCTGTTCTTTGCTCTATAAATCCTACACGTACAAACAGGGAAGTCCCACCCTCCCTACATTATGTTGTTAAAGACCAGAGCATGAGCCAAAAGGATGTAGTGGCAAGGGACAATGGCACATTTCTATAAATGCTACATGCGACAATGGCTGGTTTCAAATGCAAAGAAGCCTGGAATTGCATCGAGTTTGTTTTCCCCCCTTAATCTTTTCAGCTTTGGAATATGCTACATAGTTAAACTCATCCCTTAGTGTAGTGGTTCCCAAAATTAAGAGACCAAGAACCACTGAGGCAGAAATTGGATACATTGTGGACCATCAGGATCAATCAACCCTTCTCCCCACCATCTGCACAAAAAGGGTGCTCTCTCTTTTTGGCCAAGCAGGAGAAGAAGGGGTGTGTGCAGTGATAGTGGGGGAAGATTATGCCTGCGGGACCCTTCCTCAACAGCCATGGTGCGTCGACTCAAGTCTTTTTGTGAAAGACCTCCATGGACCACTTTTCTGTTTCTTGCGTGCCACCTGTGGTCAGTGGGCCACTAATTGGGACTTTAAACTTTGAATCCACACTCTAGTGTCCCTGAACATTTGCTTCTTAGGCCTACCTTTCCATTTCTGATTGACAGCTTGGAGTAAAAGTTCCAGATTCAGATGTCTATTTTTCCTTATCTCCTGATAAAAGGACACAGGGTTTTTTGTTGTTGTTTTTTTTGCTTTTGAAGTAGACTTATGCAGGCATCCAATCAAAGAGATTAAAAGCAGCATTCCATACAAACTATGTATAGATGTGGCGTATGTGCCCATGCGCCTTTAGTTGGATGAGGGCCAATTCTCTCTCTCTCTCTCTCTTTGCTCAGATGCCGAATCCTGGAAAAGACTGCCATAGCCAATGCATACAATGAGGTGGGAAAGAAGGGAAGGGAATGGCAGTTCAGCTGATGAAAATGCTATTTGTCTGGGTCCTACAGAGAAGGAAAAAGGGAATGCATGCTGTCTGTAAGGAATCCTTCCTTTATCTCCTTGAGCTGAGACTAACTGCTTCTTCCTCATTTGTATTTTCTGGCCACTCCCTCCCCTCCCCTCCCCACCAGTAAGTAGCAGACACAGCAGATTTTCCCAGGGACACATTATGCTCCACCTGTTAGATGTAGGATCCAAGCCAAGGACTCACATTAAAGTAAATTAAATACACTTTATTATAATACCAGAACACATTATAATAGGTAAAATCGACAATGCATTCACAACCTATATTTCTGCTGGCTAGACCGAGAGATCTCAATGTGAACTTGGGAGAGATAAATGCTTTACATTTCTTTTTCAGTGGGAAAAATAAAAGCAGAGATCTTTCAGCTGAGATCATAAAAAACACAAGACAGGCCTTATTGATCAGAATGGAGGAAAAAGTCTGGAAAAGACATTCTAACTTCCCTTAGGTAGTGTGGGCAAAAGCTTTTCAGGAGGTGAAATCCAAAACAAAGTTACTTTCCTAAGCTCTGGATCCATCACATTCACCATCCCTCTTTCGTCCTCATTGGATGTTTCAGATTGAAGACTATTTTTTCCCCTGCAACTTTTACAGCATCATTTTTTGTTTATATGGCAGATGCACCCTAGTTTTATACTGTCAGTTTGATTGGACAGGAAGTGCTGAAATGCTCGATGCCATGTCTTCGAAATGATGTCACACATACTTTCCTTCATTATGCATGCTCAAAATATCACACTCTGAATTTTCAAAGGGAGGAGCAGCTCCGCAACCCAGATGCTACATTTGTGCATGACAAAAAATTGTAAGAGATTGCCACTGGGTCACATTCTAGGTCAGAGGGTTACCTTACTGTAATATGGGGTTGCAGGTCTTTGCTAATGTCATTTGACAAGAGACCAACAGGTAGTTTTTGCAGTGTTCTTCCTACTGCAATTTACATTTCAGAAAATAGTGCAGCTTTCAAAGACACGTGTTTTTTTTCTGTGTAAAAAGAGCATTGTCCGTGCATAAAATAATATTTCTGCACAGAAATATTCTCTCCTGCTTAGAAAATGTTAATCTCACTGGGTTTTTTTTGTATGTGTCAGGAGCGACTTGAGAAACTGCAAGTTTCTGGTGTGAGAGAATTGGCTGTCTGCAAGGATGTTGCCCACGGGATGCCGGGATGTTTTGATGTTTTACCATCCATGTGGGAGGCTTCTCTCATGTCCCCGCATGGGGAGCTAAAGCTAACAGAGGGAGCTCATCCGTGCCCTCACCAGATCCTCTGACCTGTTGGTCTTCAGTCCTGCCAGCACAAGGGTTTAACCCGTTGTGCTACCAGGGGTTTTGGTGTGACTATGTAATAAAGAAATAGTATAACAGAATAGCACTGCAGGGATTTGGTTAGCCATTGTTTCCTTTCTGACACAAGCCATGCAGGCTGGGCATTTCCATGTCAGTGGGGCATTGAATCATCCCCAAGTTTTAGCCTGCACTTTAAATGAACTATCCAAGATTCTGAATCCTATGAAGCCAGAATGTTTAGCCCTATTGATAGCTCCTTAAATAATTAAGCAAAATGTTGTTGCCTGCTGAAAGGCAAACAGAGATGAAGTAGAAGTCAGAAAAATCATATCTCCCCTTCTGATTATTAAGCTCGTGTTCCTCATCATGAGAAAGAAAATCCACATAGTGAAAATTTTCTTTTCTTGGTCCTCTCTTTCTGAAACACTGGATCAATTTAAAATGGTTTAGACCAGTGGTTCTCAGCCTTTCTAATGCTGTGACTCCTAAATACATTTCCTCATGTTGTGGTGACCCTCAACCATAACATGTTTGTTGCTACTTCATAACTTTAATTTTGCTACTGTTATGAATCATAATGTAAATATCAGATATGCAGGACGTATTTTCATTCACTGGACCAAATTTGGCAAAAATGCCCAACACACCCAAACTTGAATACTGGTGGGGTTGCAGTGGGATTGTTATTTGGGAGTTGTAGTTGCTGCGATTTATAGTTACCCTACAATCAAAGAGCATTTTGAAATCCACCAACGATGGAATTGAACCAAATTTGGCACACAGAACTCCCATGACCAACAGAAAGTACTGGAAGGGTTTGAGGGCCTTTGACCTTGAGCCTTGGAACTCTCCTACATCTATAGAGCATTGTGGACTCAAACATTGATGGATCTGGACCAAACTTGGCACAAATACTCAATATGCGAACACTGGTGGAGTTTGGGGAAAATAAACTTTGACATTTGGAAGTTGTAGTTGCTGGGATTTATAGTTCATCTACAATAAAAGAACATTCTGAACCCCAACAACAATAGAATTGGGTCAAACTTCCCATACAGAACTTCCACGACCAAGAGAAAATACTTAATGTTCTTTGGAGAACCCTCTGACACCCCCTCACAATTCCCCCAGGGGTCCTGTCCCCCAGGTTGAGAAATGCTGGATTAGACCATAAATGGCTATTTTAAATTACAATTAGATATTGTTGTTTGATACCATGAAGCTATTATCAACTTAGGGTGACCCCATCATGGGAATTTCTTGGCAAGATTTGTTCAGAGACTTCCATTGAGGTTGAGTAAGTGTTACTTGCCCACCATCACCCTGTGAGTTTCTGTAGCTGAGTGAGTATTTGAACCCAGAGTCATAGCACCAAACATAAACCAAAACACCATGCTGACTCATTGGTTAGATGATACCTGCAGCATTAGATGTCTCTGAATATGAAAAGAAACATGGGAAGGGGGAGGTAAGCTTCCTGTAGATATCTGGTTGATATTACTAGGAACAAAAAACAGATCTAGTGTCTAGACAAAGCTTTGGTTAAATCCAGTAGGGTTCTATGTTCTTAGTTTCCCAAAACAAAAGAGTTCCCCACTCATGCTAAAACTAAAAATTACAGATTTAAAAAGGCTCTTGCAGATTAATCAATTGCACATTGCTTGTAACTTATTAATCTTCAGTTGATGCATCCATCACATGAACTGATTACAACTCACCACCCTTTGAGCTATCCTTAAATTTCCCTCCCCCAAAGTAAAGACTCATCAGTTGGATTTGGCCCTTCAGAAGCTGAACAATAGGCTCCTTTCATCCATATTCATAGGAAAAATGTTAATTAGTTGAAGAAAACAGAGCTATCTATGGAGGTGTCATTCACTGATGTACAAAGAGAAACAGGGAGGAAAAGAGAAAGTATCTCAGTTGTCACTGCTTCCCTGTCTACCCCAGGCTGGATGCCATGATGAATAGCTTGGCTGCAATTCTCCCGTGGACTATGTGTCGCATTAGGTTTCAGAAACTCATTACTTTGGTCTCTTGATGCAAATATTGACTTTCATCCACTCTCCATGGGCTAATCCCTCCTGCCATCCACCTCGCTCCCCCTAAAAAATTGTGTTCATATATCTGGCAGATATGAGTCGTGCTTTCAAGGCAGAAAGGTATACAAAGATATACGTCAAGTCAAGACAGGGACACTTTGCTGACAGTTTGGCTCTTGCTGCCTGAGGACATAAGCCTAATTCAAATTGACCACCTGCCTTTGAATGACTATCAAAACATAGAAAGAAATCTACAGTGAGGATTTGCTTTTATTCAGAGTGTCAAGGATTACCTTTCATGCCTTGGCAGATTAGCTGTGATGACACACGTTGTGCAAAACCTAACACATAGCATCTGTTGTGTTTACTGAGTTGTGCCATTGTGAAGAGTCCTCAGTAGAGTGAAGGATGTGAAGGAGTAAAGGGCCAGCACTCTTGGCGATGACCTTGCTGTGAGGCAAAGTGACAACAGCTAGGAATGTGACATGAAAAGTTCCTGAGAACAGAACTGTCTACCTTGGTACTCTATTTCAGCGGCAGCTGATGACTTTCATAATAGCCAGGTGGTGAACCTGCTCCAAGTTATTTTGAACTTTAAAGCATTGAACACTGTCCCTCACACAGGATCGGCACCTTGGATGGTGGTTAAAAATGTCAGGTTACATCTGGATTAGATTCACTTCCCCACTGAAATAAGAACCATTAGCCACAGTCTTTCTTTTCCTCAACACTGCAATAGCATTAGTGAGGAAGTCACAGGTTTTACTAAGCACATTACTGCAACAGTGAGGTCAGGTACAGCCCTTCCCTTCTTTTTAACTGTTATCCTTTGGACTACAACTCGCAGAATCCCCCAGCCAACAGAGCCAGTGGCTGATTTTGGCTGTCAAAACTACGATATTCTCGCACCTGAAAATCCCACATTTTTTCACTTTTGTAGCAATTGCTTCTGCATTTACTACATCTGGCCACCCTCATGTTTGTTGCAGAAGCTTCTTGGATAAAGGTACTGTCTGGACAGGTCCATAATTACGAACAGGGTGAGTCAACAGGAAGTGAGAGAAATCTACCCCTTGGAAGGGAAATCCACTCCTGAAAGAGGAATCATGGGGGAAAGGTGTATCCACTGAAGCTTTCTCACCAATCCTTGTTTCCACAACAAGCCATTTTTTTTCAAAATCCAATCATCACAGGAACAGAAAGTAAGGTGAAATTTTCTGAACAGGGGCACAGGCAGCAAAACAAATACCACAAAGGTGTTAACCCTTCTCTATGTTATATCTATCTATCTCTATATAAAAATGCTCTGTGCATAATGAGTAGCTTAAAAACAAAAGAATCAATGAACGAAATCACACCAAATTTGGCAACAAAACATCTCACAAAACAAGGAGTGACCATCACTCAAAAAATTATGATTTTGTCATTTGGGAGTTGTAGTTGCTGGGATTTATAGTTCACCTACAATCAAAGAGCATTCTGAACTCCATCAACGATGGAATTGAACCAAACTTGGCACACAGAACTCCAATGAGCAACAGAAATACTGGAAGGGTTTGGTGGGCATTGACCTTGAGTTTGGGAGTTGTAGTTCACCTACATCAAGAGAGCACTAAACAATGATGGATCTGGACCAAACTTGGCACAAGCACTCAATACACCCAAATATGAACACAGATGGAGTTTGGGGGAAATAGACCTTTACATTTGGGAGTTGCAGTCACTGGGATTCACAGTTCACCTACAATCAAAGAGCATTCTGAACCCCATGAACGACAGAATCGGGGCAAACTTCCCACACAGAACCCCCATGACCAACAGAAAATCCAATCCAACTCTCTTCCTCATGGCAAGAAAATGTAATCAAAGCCCTCCTGACAAAGAGCCATCCAGCCATAGATATAGATAGATATATATGATTCACACACACACTGATAGAGTATCATAGATTTGAAAGAGACCCTTAAAGAAGGACAATGATATGTTGCATGTTCCAGGGTGGGCAAACCAGACTCTCTCCACATCAACACTTACAAAGAAACAGCAAGAAACAGMAAGAAATACTGTTTACCCACAAGCATAAAGAAATTACATATATTAGAAACCAACACTTTCTCATTATTTTATTTTCCAGATCAACAGACTGGGCCACAGCAACGCATGGCAGGGGACAGCTAGTATGTGTGTGTGTGTGTGTGTGTRTATATATATATATATATATATATATATATATATATAGAGAGAGAGAGAGAGAGAGAGAGAGAGAGAGAGAGTTAAYACTTTAAAATGTACCTGTTCTGACATACATAAATTYATAATCTGACTGGCTGTTTTCAAGATTTTTTAAAAAATATTCTCAGCTCCCATCAAGGATCTACAACTACTACAGATCTTTTGAGTTGTCAACTACAGGGCATAGTTAGTAATAGTGTGACTACAATTTAATCAGTCTTCAAGACAAAAGTGCAGTACTGCAAGATACGCTTCAAAATAAAGTGGAATCATGGTGCATTAAATGATTCCATGGTGCTATACTATTGGATTAATAGCAACAACTTCTTTCAAATGAAAAAAAAAAGAAATGTGATAGCAAATGTTTTCTCCTCCCCCTCCCTTTAAGGTAATCCAATAATTGCCGTGTGCTCTGACCCCATTTTTTCTTTCTCTGAAAAGACAAACCTACTTATTGAAGGAAGAAATATTTAGTACTCACATCACTGTGCAACCAAGCTTTGATCTTTGTAATGGGGAAAGTGCCTTAGGGACACTAGTCAGGATGGTAGCTCAGTTTTTTACCCTCCTATAGACACAGGAATCATAGGGTGCACCTACACTGTAGAATTAATGAGATTTGACACAGCTTTAACTGCCTTGGCTCAGTGCTATGATCTCACGGGAGCTGTAGTTTTGTAAAGTCTTCCGTCTTCTCTAACAAAGATTGCGTCAACAGATCATAGCTCCCAGGATTCCATAACATATATTTTTAATGTACCATATATACTCAAGTATAAGCTGACCCAAATATAAGTTGAGGCATCTAATTTCACCACAAAAAAACTGGGAAAGTGTATTGACTCAAGTATAAGCCGATGGTGGGAACTACTGGTGAATTTCAAAATAAAAATAGATACCAATAAAATTACATTAATTGAGGCCTCAGTAGGTTAAGTGTTTTTGAATATTTACAGAAAACTGTAATTTAAGATAAGACTGTCCAACTCTGATTAAACCATTATTCTAACGTCTTCAGTGTAAATGTGCTTACGTATCCTTCCAATAATAATAAAAAGAGTAAAATAATAAATGTAATAATAAAAACAGAATAAAATAATGGAAATGTAATAATAACAGTAATAATAGAGTAAAATAATAAATATAATAATAATAAAGTAATAAAATAATAGAGTAAAATAATGGAAATGTAATAATAATAATAAATAGAGTAAAATAATAAATAACTTTGACTCGAGTATAAGCCGAGGGGGGCTTTTTCAGCCTTAAAAAAAGGCTGAAAAACTCAGCTTATACTTGAGTATATACGGTAATTTCAATTGTATTTAAATTTCAATGCTCAGGTTTTAGCAGATACTATGGGGAAGCGATGCCAACCATTCAAACCTTGTAGTAGTTCATTATGAGGAATTGCTCTCGCCTCTTTTTCTAAATCTCTAACCTTAACTGAACCTTCAGAAGATAACAAGGTACACAATTATTTGCAAATAGTAACACTGGCATTCAGTTGCATTTCCTAGCATAAAAACTTTCCCTTCAAATTTCAGCAAGCCTTTCAGAGTTAAGCCCAAATCTAGTGCTATTGTAACATAATACAAACAGGGGCTCATTTGCAACAAACACAACACAAGTCCGGGAAGGAGAAAAGAAGCCAGTTTCCTTCCTGTCATCTCCTTAACAACTAGGACGATAAATTACCAGCATTTGAGTTCTTTCATAAAGATACTGGTTGCAGTGCAGGCCTGGATGCTAACAAATGAATAGCTGATGCAAAGCAAAGTCAGTGGCATAAGACATTTCCAAAACCATTTGTAAAAGCCCTGAAAATCCTTGGATTTGCCTCTTCTTGTTAGAGCTACAGTTAATTCTGTTAGTTGAAACCCAAGTGTTATTTTTCTTCTGCTTTTTTACTTTAAAAAATCCCACTACCACCAAAACCCAAGACCCTCTGCCAAACAACAGGTGCAATTATTTTGTGGTAGTTCATCAGTTTCAAGATTGTTCGTTTGTTGGGGGACTTGCTTCTGTGTCCCCAAGGCATGCTCAATAGGGCAGCTGTTATACTTGGAAGTTGATGGCTGTTCATGAAATAATTTGCCATCAAATTTAGCAAACATTTCATCAGCTCAGGACAAAAGTGGGAAAATGGAGGATAAAAGGTTGTCTGACTAGGCATATCCTCTTTATATTTAAGATGGCTCAAACACAGATTATTTCCATTTGGGAAGCTTCTGAGGCTGTATCTACACTATCATATAATCCAGTTTCTGATGCCATATTATCTGCTTTGATCTGGAGTAAATGAGTCTACACTGACCTATAATCCAAATCAGAGAATGTGGGATCAGAAACTGGATTATATTCAGTGTAGAAGGAACCTGGGATCAAGAAAAAGCTTCTAACTCTGTGTTCCTCAACCTGGAAGTCGGGACGTGTAGGGGGTCATGAGGGGGGTGTCAGAAGGGTTACCAAGGACTATCAGAAAACACAATATTTTCCGTTGGACATAGGGGTTTTGTGTGGGAAGTTTGGCCCAATTCTATCATTGGTGGGGTTCAGAATGCTCTTTGATTGTATATGAACTATAATTCCCAACAACTACAACTCCCAAATGTCAAGGTGTATTTACCCCAAACTCCATCAGTGTTCACATTTGGGCATATTGGGTATTTCCGCCAAGTTTGGTCCAGATCCATCATTGTTTGAATCCACAGTGCTGTCTGGATGTAGGTGAACTACAACTCCAAAACTCAAAATCAATGCCCACCAAACTCTTCCAGTATTTTCTGTTGGTCATAGGAATTCTGTGCACCAAATTTGGTTCAATTCCATCATTGGTGGAGTTCAGAGTGCTCTTTGATTGTAGATTAACTATTAATGTAGGTTAACTCCTAAATGACAAAATCACCCCCCCCCCCAACCCCACTAGTATTCAAATTTGGGCGTATGGAGTATTTGTGCCAAAATTTGGTCCAATGAATGAAAATATATCCTGCATAGCTTATATTTACATTACAATTGATAACAATAGCAAAATTTATTAAGTAGCAATAAAAATAATGTTATGGTTGAGGGTCACCACAACATGAGAAGCTGTATTAAAGGGTCTCAGCACTAGGAAGGTTGAGAACCACTGTTCTAGCTGGAAGAAATTGGGAAATTGGGTTGTTCCTGTTATTAATTGCAATCAAGTTGACTTTGATATTATGTGATCGTATGAATAAGATATCTTCAAGACACTCTGTCATCAAATAACCCCGCTCAGGTCTTGTAAACTCAGGCTTGTAACTTTCACCAAGCATTACTGTGTCTTCTTCCCATGATATGCACAATGTATGACACTCTCGGTTATCTCTCATCTTGGATTCTAGGAAGAGTTCAGATTTGATTTGTATTATTTGCCATTTTTTAGTAGTACCTGGTATCTGTGGTGCTCTCCTGCAGCACCACATTTCAAATAATCTTATTTTCTTCCTATCAGCTGTCTTCCCTGTGCAGCTTTCACAACCATGCACAGAAATCAGAAATATAATGACATGGACAATCCAGGCTTTGGATTGTGATGTAGCTTGAAGAACTTGTCTAGTTTCTTCATAGCTGTCTTGCTAAGTTCTAATATTTGGATTTCTTTATTGCAGTTTCCAGTCTGAGAGAACCAAGTTATGAAAATTCTTTACCTTTAATGTAAATCATCTGTGGCCATTATCTCTCTACACCTCCACTATGTTTAATAGTAACTCTAATTGGAGGGAGGCAATTTTTGTCACTTTATTTTCCTTTCTATTCTCCATTGTCTCCTTCCATTCTATCTCAGAAGGTCAGCAAATCTTCAATGAGTCAGCATCCTTTTCCCCTTTCCCCAGTGAGTCATTGTAATACTGCTAAAAATTGTTAATTATAAAACTAATAATTTTGCATTTAAGATGCTGTGATTTGTTTCTGCTGTAGGGCAGAGGAGCCATTGTGGTGTAGTGGTTTGAGCATTGGATTACAACTCTGAAGACCAGGGTTTGATTCCCCCTTTGGCCATGAAAACCCACTGGGTGGTCTTGGGCAAGTAATACACTCTTAGCCTCAGAAAACCCTATGATAGGTTTGACTTAGGGTCATCATAAGTCAGAAACTATTTGAAGGCACACAACAACCAAGAAATCTTTTATTAAATCTCAAGGCAGAATTACTTAGGAGCTTCCTACTTCCTTTGGGCACAAAAAATATTCTGGTTTTCAAATGTTGCATTGAAACACTGTTAGTGGAAGGATTTTTAAAAATCTGACTTTCCAGTGGTAGTTTTCAACTGGCCTTGAATTCCTCAGACAGAGTCATTTGACCATTTTGATTGCAATGGTGTTGTATACTATGCAGCTGTTGACAAGCCTACATAGAGATCACCAAATGCACCATTACCCAAACATGAATCAAGGAACATGAAAGGCAACCCAGACTAAGTCAACCAGAGAAGTCAGCCATAGATGAACCAACCTGGACATAGAATATTATTTGAGAGCACAGAAATGCTGGACCACTCTAACAACCACTATATCAGACTACACTAAGAAGTCACTGCAATCCACAAGTATGTGGACAATTTCAACAGAGAGGAGGAAACCATGAAAATGAACAAACTCTGGCTACCACTTTTAAAAAACACTGAAATCAGTAAATAAGGAACAACACTCTGAAAACAGGGGAATCCCAAACAAGAAACAATCAGGGCCAGCTATTATCTACCAACAAAGGACTCGTCCACAGCTACATGGTATATGATAGACTCCTGCAGAGGTGAGAGGATACCTCTTGTCCTTTGCTGAATGAAGCATTTGTTGGATTTTCTTAGTGGGTTTGTAGATAGTTTGTAGGTTGTATTTCTTCATCAGTGTACCTATGTGGTCAGTGGTTCCCTTGATGAATGGTAAGAACACTTTTCCTATGAGTGGATCTTTGTCTAAAATCAGACAGTAAACAAATAACAACACTCAAAAAACAAGGGAATTCCAGACAGGAATCAGTCGGGGCCAGCTAACACCTACCAACAAAGAAGTTCCTTGGGCACTAAGCAGCCAGGCTTTGAAGCTGCAAGGACATTTAGTGCTAAGCAAGGTGGTCAACTGCAACATTCACACTTTCCTCAAACAGACAAGAGTTCTTCCTCCCACTCTGGATATTCCATAGATATATAAACCCCACTTGCCTAGTTTCCAACAGACCTAACAACCTCCGAGGATGCCTGCCAAAGATGTGGGTGAAACGTGAGGAGAGAATGCTTCAGGAACATGGCCATACTGCCCGGAAATCTCACAGCAACCCAGTGATTCTGGCCATGACAGCCTGTGATAACACGTTACTAGCATTTCTAATTACCCTTACAGCTATTTGCATTTGGTATCCCCCCGCCCCCACCACAGGAATATACTGGTAATAGACTTCTTGCGAATGCATACGTACACACAAACACACACACATGAGGGGGGGGGGGGGGGAGAGAGAGAGCGAGCGCATGTCTTTTGAGGTTGGGATGAGCAGATTTTAAATAGATGCTCATTTTGTACTTCTTTTCGCTTTATAACTTAAATGTGGGAATATGTAAGAGGTGATTTCAGATTGAAAGGATTAGTGCCAGTGGCTGCTTCAGCTATTTCCAAAGCTATGTGGGTGATGCTTTTGTGTGATTATACCTGCTTTTCCCCGCCATGGAGACAGCTTTCACTTCCTGCCACCTGCAAACTGTGAAAATTAGAACAAGGACATACTTAACCATTCGCAAGGGAATTGGGACTTTCTAGCAGAAACAGTGCAAGAGCTTAATTGCAGGCAAATCTTGTCAGGAATATTGAGACAGATCAGAAGGCTTTCTTACCATTTTTTTAAAAAAAACAACAAACCTCTTTTCTTTTCCAGGATGCTTCCTGCAAAGGGTAACAACATAGGTAGCGCCCATTATTATATGTGCAAGGAAGAGAAATGTTAAAATGTAGGTCAATAAGAATCTCAGCAATGTTTAAAGGTTTGGTTTTGATAATACGAAATCATCAAATGTGTAAAAGGAATGTCTCAAGAGTAGTTGATGGCCTTTTAAAAAATGACTTCACAACTATAGTTATAAATTCTCAGTTTACTCATGTGTGCATAAAATTACAGTAGACCAGAAGAGATTAATAGATGGCAGATAAATGTAGTTTGACACCACATTAACTGTCATAGAATCACAGAATCCTTGAGTTGGAAGAGACCTCGTGGACCATCCTGCCAAGAAGCAGGAAAATTGCATTCAAATCACTCCCGTCAGATGGCCATCCAGCCTCTGTTTAAAAGGATCCAAAGAAGGAGCCTCCACCACACTCTGGGGCAGAGAGTTCCACTGCTGAACATCTTTCACAGTCAGGAAGTTCTTCCTAATGTTCAGATGGAATCTCCTCTCTTGTAGTTTGAAGCCATTGTTCCATTACGTCCTAGTCTCCAAGTTCTTCCTAGTGTTCAGGTGGAGTCTCCTTTCCTGGAGACTAGGATACGATTGTTCTGCATCATAGTCTCCAGGGGAGCTGAAAACAAGCTTGCTTCCTCCTTTCCTCATATATTTATACATGGCCATCATCATGTTTCCTTTCAGCCTTCTCTTCTTCAGGCTAAACATGCCTAGCTTTTTAAGCCACTCCTCACAGGGCTTGTTCTCCAGAACTTTGATCATTTTAGTCACCATCATTTGGAAACATTCCAGCTTGTCAACATCTCCCTTCAACTGCGGTGCCTAGAATTGGACAGCGTGATTCCAAGTGTGGTCTGACCAAGGCAGAATAGAGGGGTAGCATGACTTCCCTGGATCTGGACACTAGACTCTTATTGATGCAGGCCAAAATCCCATTGGCTTTTTTTTGGCCACTGCATGACACTGTTGGCTCATGTTCACCTTCCTATCCACAAGGACTCCAATATTTTTTTCACACGCACTGCTGTCAAGCCAGGTGTCCCCCATTCTGTATCTTTGCATTTCATTTTTTCTGCCTAAGTGGAGTATCTTGCATTTGCCACTGTTGTTAGTTTTGGCCCATCTCTCAAATATATTGAGATCATTTTGAATTCTGCTCCTGTCGTCAGGGGTATTGGCTAATGCTATCCCTCACAATTTGATGTCATCTGCAAACTTGATGATGTCATGGTTCAATGCTGTGGAATTGTGGAATTTGTAGTTTTGAGAGATATTTGCCCTTCTCTGTTAGAGAGCTCTGGCCAACCATCTACAAATCCTATGGTCTGATAGGGTGGAACTGTGATGGATAGAGTTGTGTTAAACTGCTATAATTCTGCATGTGGATGCTCTATTGGTGAAACAGAAAGGATAGTGATTGTAATTACAGATTTACCACTGCCCCAGAACACAAATGCGACATCCCTCTTTATGAGCTTCTAGGAACCTGAAGCACACGAACCACAAAAACATTTCTTTGTGGTCAAAGGAAAACTATATGAATAGATGTCAGCTTCAAGCTGCGTCATTTTTTTTTCAAGGAGGAGGGAGAAATGAACACCGCTGTTAGTTTGAGATGAAGTTTCCAGAGTCAGTGACCCACTTTCTGTTTTCCCCCTTCTGTTAAGGCTGTTAAGATGAAGGAGAGAAGTAAAAAAGAGAATGGTTTCTTTTAAAAGAAACCAAATGTTTTTTCTACCTTTGAAATGAGCAACTCTTTGGGAGCAAGATTTTGTACTCAGCAGCTCCTAACTTTCATTTGCTCTCCTAATGCAAGGCATGGGATGGGATGCTGAGATGCAGCCATATTTCTGGGACCAGAGAGGTCAACGGGGGCAGATTCAAGGTGAAGGTTTCTTCCAGCACCTTCCAAGACCTTACATTCTGTCTGATGTGTGGGAACATTGCTCTGTAAAGAAGAATCTAAGAGCTTTTCATCTTCCTTTTCAAGGCATGAGAAGGTAGGAAGAACAATCGAGAAGTGGTTTATTAGGTAAAAATGAATAGAGTTCCCCACTCCCTCTAACCCCATTCTTACTATTTCCTTTGGTATACAATATTCTTTACAAAACTAATATTCCTTACTAAACTATACTTTGGAAACACTCCTTAAAACAAGAAAAAGTAACCAAATGTGTGTTGGTAAAAATAACACAGCTTTGTTACAAGAATAGCCTAAGGGGCCTGAGAAGTAGACTTGAAAACCAGTATGGTTATGGTATAATAGTTTGGTTGTTCGACTAGCGACCTCATCAGATGGGGCAAATGCAGGTTGAGCCCTAGATTATCCCAGAAACCTACCGGCTCCCATCTCACAATACAGAGGAACCTCTGGTGGGTCTCTGTGGGTCATCTAGAGCAGAGCTGGCATATTCTGCCATGGCAGCAACACGGGAGGCTTCCCATGTTGCGGAGGAAGCAATGGGGAGGAACCAATGCACTCAATGCTTCTTGCACAGGGACAGCTTCCTGCTGAGCTGGGCGATGCAGGGCATGAGGCAATGGGTTCCCCACACCCGCCTACAATGGTTGCTGAATTTGCTGCAATGCATGGTAATTCCAGCGGTCTGTATGATGAGATCGTAGGACTCTGGGAGACCAGTGTTTGAATCCTTGCACAGCTATGGAAACCTACTGCCGGCCATTGGTTGACTGGCTGGCCAGCAGGAAACTTTCCCACCAGCCAAGGGGGCTTCTGGGAAGGAGAAGCCCCCCCGAGGTGAGAATGGCGACAGAGGACGCCCCGCGCCACAACATCCCTGGCCCGGTAAGTCGGGCCATGCTTTTGTCTGTATATACAATAGAGTCTCACTTAACCAACATAAAAAGGCCAGCAGAATGTTGGATAAGTGAAAATGTTGGATAATAAGGAGGGATTAAGGAAAAGCCCAATAAACATCAAATTACGTTATGATTTTACAAATTAAGCACTAAAACATCATGTTTTAAAACTAATTGACAGAAAGAGCAATACACAGTAACGCTATGTAGTAATTACTGTATTTATGAATTTAGCACCAAAACATCACAATGTCTTGAAACAGCTGTGGATCTGGGCAGGAGGCATACTGTGATGGATAATACAGAACATTGGATGAGTGAAGGTTGGATAAGCGAGACTCTACTATACCTCTACGCATGCGATGCAGGTAGAAAAGGTAATGTACAGGATTTGGTTTCTGAATAATTGCTCTTATAGCAAATAAGATTTTCCCCCTACCTTCAGATAACATCACAAGGAGGAAGGAAATATTGTTCTGACAAAGAAAAGAGAGCTAGATTCACAGGCTTTCCCAGACCCTAAACATAGGTTTCCTCCACACCTCCTTTCTTGGTTTTCTAACTGTCCAACTTCTTGTTTAGAATTCAGAATTGTGCAACACAATAACCAGGGGGTTTGTAAAAAATATGAGAGAAGAAAGTCGGGTAGAAATGCAACAAGAATACAGAACAGGCATCAGTAATTTGTGCCAAACCCCTCCGAGGCACAGGTGTGTGAGAATCAAAGAAGATTGCAAATGTGGAGAGCTACAGCTAGGTGGTTCTTCCCCACTTCTGTTTCTGGCAAATATTCTTACATATTTCAGAATCAATGCAATTGGATCATCTCAATCCAGTACTTCTAGAGACACTATCAATGCACAGGTGAGTCACAGTGTTCATCCAGGCTAAAGTGGCTAGAGCTTTTTATTTAAATTTATCACCTGGGGCCAATAGCTATGTCACCGGGTATCAGTTCTTTTATGGTTTTGAATTTGTAGCAGAGCAAAGAGCAAAAAAGTGGAAGGGTTTTGCTTCCTCCAAGCTTCAAAAATATAGCTGTCTATCTCTACAAACACCCAGATATTCCACCAAAACATTAGGAAAAGCCTCATGGCATTAAGATCTGTTCGAGCTGGGCCACAATTGAAGGGAGATGTTGACAAGCTGGAATGTGTCCAGAGGAGGGTTACTAAAATGATCAAGGGTCTGGAGAACAAGCATTATGAGGAGCGGCTTAAAGAGCTGGGCATGTCTTTGTCTTGTGAAGTCCCTCAGGGTTCAGTACTGTCTCTGAGATTGTTTAATATCTACATGAAGCCGCTGGGGGAGATCATCCGCAGTTTCGGAGTACGATGTTATCTGTACGCAGATGACGTCCAAATCTGTCACTCCTTCCCACCCATTACTAAGGAGGCTGTTCAGACCTAGAACTGGTGCTTGGCGGCTGTGTCGGACTGAATGAGGGCTAACAAATTGAAATTGAATCCAGACAAGACAGAGGTCCTCCTAGTCAGTCAAAAGACCGAATAGGGCATAGGGTTACAGCCTGTGTTGGATGTGGTTATTTTCCCCCTGAAGACGTAGGTTCACAGCTTGGGAGTGATCCTGGATTCATCGCTTAGCCTGGAACCCCAGGTTTCGGCGGTGGCCAGGGGAGCTTTTGCACAGTTAAAGCTTGTGCACCATCTGCGACTGTACCTTGTGAAGTCTGATTTGGCAACAGTGGTTCACGCTCTTGTTACATCCCGAATAGATTACTGTAATGCACTCTACATAGGGCTGCCTTTGAGGACTGTTCAGAAACTTCAGCTAGTCCAACGGGCTGCAGCTAGATTACTAACTTGAGCGACATACAGGGAGCACACCTCTTTTATGCATGTTTTAGATGTTTGAACTCTGACCATGAAATAAAGAGACCAAAAACGAGAAAATTGACCTAAAGGGACATTTGGGGGGGGGGGGGGGGGCTCATGGTGGCTTACAAATGGCACTTACACAGTGCCTCAAAACATACAAAATTCACCTAAAATGGTTTGGATTAAAATTACAACATAATAACCATGATTAAAATACATTCAAAGTTAAAACATGCCATCCAGAGTTCAAGGTCTAAAGCCATTCTGTGATCAATTGCACATAATTCCACATTAAGATTACTGCACTGCCCTACTTCTTGAAAGACTGCTCCCAGAGCCAGGTTTTGACTCTCCTCCTGAAGGCTAATAGGGAGAGGGCTGATCTGGTGTCACTGGGGAGGGAGTTCCACAACTGAGGGGCCACCACTGTCTCTTCTCCCCACCAGCCATGCTTGCGAGGAAGGTGGGACTGAGAGCAGGGTCTCCCCAGACGATCTTAGTCTCCAAGCTGGTTCATAGGGGAAGATACATTTATAAAGGTAGCCTGGGCCAGAATTGTTTAGGGCCTTATAGGCTACAGCCAGCACTTTGAATTGTGCTCGGTAACAGACTGGCAGCCAGTGCAGCTGATGTAACAGGGTGGTTGCGTGGTCCCTGAATGCCGCTCCGGTGAGTAACGTGGCTGCCACTCACAGGACCAGTTGAAGCTTCCAAACAGTCTTCAAATGCAACCCCACATAAACCGATTGCAGTAATCTATATGGGATGTAACCAGAGTGTGTACCACCGTGGCCAAGTCAGACTTTCCAAGGAACTGCCTCATCACATGCATGGGCCAGCAAACAGGCCAGCTCCAACCAAGCCTGCCACCTCCAATGGGTCATCCAAACTGCCCTCCCCCCTGCAACCTAAGCTTTGCTTGGCTACGAGTGGGGAATATAGCTATTGCATTGCCTTACAGTTTGTTGACTGTAATAAAGGCATACTGTACTGTATGTAAACAAGTATTTCTCTAAACCTTGCTTCAAAAATGTAGAAGAGCAACTGGGATGACAACTATTCTGTAAGCTCCCAGTTGTTCATCCACAATGGGGGTGCTTGTTGGAGCAATATCATCCAGGTGATTCCAACCTTGCCAAGTTCCTTGAATGATTTATTACACTCAGAAAAGCTCCAAATCCAACATCTGTATGCACTATCTTTCTCACCAGCTGGGTCTATGTTGCTGTATTCATTTATGATTACCTGTATCCTCCAACAAATCTAGGGGAAACAAAACCAGGATATTTGACAAAATAGGTACAACATAATCCATAATATATTTTACAAATGTGACAAAAGTTTCCTTCCAGCTTAGCAGTCTTAATAGAGTAGGTCACTGAGCTATTAAAAAGAAAAACCCTTCAAGGTAACGGCTTACATTCAATTTTTGCCAACTGTTTGGTACAATAAGAAGCTGTCAGACCTGTTTATCAGCATTTATGAACAGGTGCGAAATAATGTTTGTTAATATGTATTATGTCCCTCTGTGGGATCTCATGCTCTCCTGATTCCACTAAAGTTACTAAGCAAGTCACATTGTTTTTGTCATGATATGGTAATGGGGGGAGGGACACACATTATTTTATTATATATATATATTTCCATCATACTTTTGAGTAAAGCTTAACATTGACCAAGCAGGACAGGTTTTTTTTTTTTTTACATTTCAAAGACATTTAGGGAGATGAAATATCATGATAATAGGAGTTTGGGATTACACGTTCCAGAATCTTCCAGCCAGCATGATGAGTGGTTTTTTTGGTTAGACAAATTCTGGAAGATGTATTCCAATCTTAAATGTTCCATGCACTCATTACTTTTGAAGTTATGGTAACTGCAATGATGGGGTTGGCCCCTTTCTTATGGTTCTGTTTCAACAATTCCCCAGGTATGTTGGTGTGCTGTGGTTCTCATGGCACTAATTTGAGGTACAATTGTATCAATGCCCCTGTTTCCACATTTCAAGTGGTTTGGATAGAATTGCAGATGAATTGCAAATAGAATGGGAAGATGGATTCTCCACATGCTTGTGGATTTTAGTGGCTTCTCTGTGTGGTCTGACATGGTAGTTATGAGAGTAGTCCAGCATTTCTGTGTTCTCAAATAATATGCTGTGTCCAGGTTGATTCATCAGGTGCTCTGCTATGGCTGACTTCTCTGGTTGAATTCATCTGCAGTGCCTTTCATGTTCCTTCATTCGTGTTTGTGCACTGTGTTTTGATGGTCCTTTTGTAGACTTGTCCACAGCTGCATGGTATATGATAGACTCCTGCAGAGGTGAGAGGATCCCTCTTGTCCTTGGGTGAGTGTAGCATTCATTGCATTTTCTTAGTGGGTCTGTAGATTGTTTGTATCTTGTGTTTCTTCATCGGCTTCCCTATGCTGTCAGTGGTTCCCTTGACCTATGGCAAGAACACTTTTCCTCTGTGTGGATTTTTGTCTTCACTCCTGTGGCTTGTTCTTGGTATTGCAGCTCTTCCGATGTCTGTGGTGGAGTCTCCATTGGCCTATAGAGCCCAATTTAGGTGGTTCAGTTCACCTTGGAGTAGGTGGGGTTCGTAGATTCTGTTTGCATGGTCTGCCAGGACTTTAATTGTGCTTCTTTTTTTTACTTTGGTGATGGTTGGAGTTTTTATTTAGGTATCCATCAGTGTGTGTAAGTTTTATGTAAACACTGTGGCTCAATTGTTGATTGGGTTTACAGATGACTAGGACATCTAGAAATGTCAGTTTTGCTTCATTTTCTTTTTCCACGGTGAATTGGATGTTTGGGTGGATGCTGTTGAGATGGCCCAAGAACTTGAGTTCTTCTTCTCCATGGCTCCAAATGGTGGAAATGTCATCATATAGCTGAAGCATACAGTGGGCTTTTTGTTGTTGCTTCTAGGGCTTGTTTTTCAAATTGTTCCATGTAAAAATTTGCTATGACTGGGCTGAGAGGGCTCCCCATGACTACTCCATCTTTCTTGAAGCTGCAAGGCTTTTCAATGCTAATCAAGGTGATCAACTGCAGCATTCACACTTTCTCCCACCCTGGACATTCCACAGATATAGAAAGCCCACTTGCCCTTTTCCAACAAACCTCACAACCTTTGAGGATGCCTGCCATAGATGTGGATGAAATGTCAGGAGAGAATGCTTCTGGAACATGGCCATACAGCCCAGAAAACTGACAGCAACCTAGTGATTCCAGCCATGAAAGGCTTTGACAACACTTTAAATCCTTCTTTGTGGCCTCAGTTACTTTTTACAGAATTGTCACTGCCAAATGGATGAGGCTACCCAATCACTACAAAGAATAGAGTATAACTGATAGAATTTATTCTCAGTTGTTTTGAAGTATCTGTAAGTCCTAGAGCACAATACATGCATTTCTCCTCCACCGCAACTTCCGCACGCCGGCAAGAAGGCTGGTCTTTTGCCCTGTTTTGAAGCAACACCAGATTAGTAGGAATTAAAATACAATACTCATTTGCAACTTGCATGCCAAAGATGAATTCCGCTCATAGGGACAGCGTGGTGTCACAACAATATGAATCAAACACAGCTTTGGGGGTGAGAATAACTAAGTGGATTTGTTTACATACATTAAGTTTCTCCTTTGGCAGATTTTGTTTTACCCTGTGGCAGATGAGGAATCAAGCTAAGTATGCCACATTTTCCAGTTCTAATATGCCATCATTATGCTGGGAGGAAGAAGCGGGTGGGGTGGAGGGAGACCGTCTGCCAGCCTAATGTACGACTTGCAAGCAAAAGAACAAATGTTTGCAGATTTGAAGTCAGGGCTATGTTGCAGTTTTTTTTAAAAAAAGCTTTCCCCATTAAGCAGCAAATCCTCTGTAGTTGATGTTAACTCTGTAGTACTTTTCTTAGTGCTCACAATATTCAGATTACATGATATGAGTTTGCCCTCTTAAAAAGATCAGTGCCACTGCAGTTGTGAACTGAACGTGTTGTCCCTGCAGAGTCTAATTGGGTGGCCCCCTTTGTGGATAAAAAAGTGGTGGTAGTAATATTTTTAGGAGCTCCCAATGGCACAGTAGGTTAAATCGCTGAGCTGCTGAACTTGCTGACTGAAAGGTCGGCAGTTTGAATTTGGGTAGCGGGGTGGGCTCCTGCTGTTAGTCCCAGCTTCTGTCAACCTAGCAGTTAAAAAATGCATATGTGAGTTGACCAATAGGTACTGCTTCTGTGGGAAGGTAATGGTGCTCCATGTAGTCATGCTGGCCACATGACCATGGAGATATCTACAGACAACACTGGCTTTTTGGCTTAGAAATGGAGATGTTCACCACCCCCCAGGATCAGACATGACTAGGCTTAATGTCAAGAGGAAACCTTTACCTTTACCTTTTTAGGCATATTTTGGTGAAAGAAATGGGGGCATGTTGGAAAAGGCAGAGGCAATGGCTTTCTAACAACTTGCCTGAATGTGGTTGCTTAGGGAAGCCTGTCCTTTAAGTAGAGCTTTCCCTAAGTAACTTTCCTCCATCTCAGTGGTCACAGTTCTGGAGTCAGAGGGAGAAAACAAGAGGCAATGACAGCTTCATCATGCCTAGGGCCAGAAGCAAGCCAAAGGCCTTCCCTCTTTCCTAACTGCCACTGTACGGCCTCAAAGGAAAAGAAGAGATACTGGCCATGGCAGTATTTTCTGGATTTAATTCTCTACTCCCATTGCCATTAATGTCTTAATTGGATTGTAGGCTTTGGGGACAGAAATTTGCTTTGATGTTCTTTTACTTGTACAGTAATGGCGCTATATAAAATAGCAACAACAACAACAACTGAGACAACTGTCATAAATCCCAACAATATTTCACCTAGAATCTTTCACACTGCAGTTATAGTATTACGATTCCAGTTTAATTGCAATAGTAACAATCTATCTGAGGAGATAGGGACTTCATAGATGTAATCAAAGCAAACAAATAGATTCTATTATTTATTTATTTATTTGATGTATTTATCTACCACCTTTCTTACCCCTGAGGGAACTCAAGATAGTTTACAAAATACTAATGGCAAAAATTCAATGTCAACATACAGTACACAAAGAAATCATAATAACTAATTACTACATGTAACTATGAACTTAAAGTCAATCAAAACCATTAAACATAAGACATACAGCCCTAAATAGTTTGGGCCCTGCCTATCTCCGCGATCGCATCTCCCTCTATGAACGGGCATGGTACCTAAGATCTTCCAGGGATGCCCTCCTCTCGCTCCCACCACTGTCTCATGCTCGGCTGGCAGGGACGAGGGAGAGGGCCTTCCCGGTGGTGGCCCCCTGCCTCTGGAACACCCCTCCCAGAGTTAAGACAGGCTCCATCACTTCCTCCGTTTTGCAAGAACTTGAAGACTTGGTGGTTTCATCAGGCCTTTGAGAATGACTACTTACTAGTCTCAGTCCTCAGGCCTTAGCTAGGTGTCAGCCTTGCTCATCATTCTCTTTCCTGTCATCTTCGAGTACCCGTTCTGCCCAGTCTCTTTCATAGGTCCTGGAAATGTAGCCCCAGGCCCCACTATGGTCACTGTTAGGATTGGTTCTGTGCACTTTCTCCATCTCCCTGGCCCTATATTGCTCTTCACTAACCTTGGCCCAGCCCCCCTAGATGGTCTAGGTCAGCGTTTCTCAACCTGGAGGTTGGGACCCCTGGGAAGTCACGTGGGTGTGTCAGAGGGATTGCCGAAGGCCATTAAAAAACACAGTATTTTCTGTTGGTCATGGGGGTTCTGTGTGGGAAGTTTGGCCCAATTCTATTATTGGTGGGGTTCAGAATGCTCTTTGATTGTAGGTGAACTATAAATCCCAGCAACTATAACTCCCAAATGTCAAAGCCTATTTTCCCCAAACTCCACCAGTGTTCACATTTGGGCATATTGAGTATTTGTGCGAACTTTGTTCCAGATCTATCATTGTTTTGCGTCCACAGTGCTCTCTGGGTGTAGGTGAACTCCAACACAAGGTCAATGCCCACCAAACCTTCCAGTATTTTCTGTTGTTCATGGGAGTTCTGTATGGAAAGTCTGGTTCAATTCCATTATTGTCGAAGGCTTTCATGGCCGGAATCACTAGGTTCTTGTAGGTTTTTTCGGGCTATAGGGCCATGTTCTAGAGGCATTTCTCCTGACATTTCGCCTGCATCTATGGCAAGCATCCTCAGAGGTAGTGAGGATGCTTGCCATAGATGCAGGCAAAACGTCAGGAGAGAATGCCTCTAGACCATGGCCATATAGCCCGAAAAAACCTACAAGAACCTAATTCCATTATTGGTGGAATTCAGAATGCTCTTTGATTGTAGGTTAACTATAAATCCCAGCAACTACAATTCCCAAATGACAAAATCAATCTCACCAGTATTCAAATTTGGGCATATTGGGTATTTGTGCCAAATATGGTCCAGTAAATGAAAATACATCCTGCATACCACATGTTTATATTATGATTCATAACAGTAGCAAAATTACAGTTATGAAGTTGCAAAAATAATGTTATGGTTGGGGAACTGTATTAAGGGGTCACGGCATTAGGAAAGCTGAGAAACACTGGTTTAGGCCCACTCAACTACCCTGGCCCCTAGCAGCTTATTCCATATGATGGAATAGTGTTTGAGCTGGCTTTAATGTATATGTTTTTTCTTTATAATTTTGTGTCTATGTCTTGAATATTCTGCATATCCTTTCTGTGTTATTGCTTGTGTGGAAGCCGCCCTGAGTCCCCTAGGAGAGATAGAGCGGTATATAAATAAAGTTCTATTATTTTTATTATTATACATAAAATGTAAACATTCAGACAAGCATAAAATCATCCTAGTATAAACATTAGAATCCCATGATCCAGAAATCGTATACCATAGCCATTACTATACCACACCAGCACATTATACAGATCTGTTGTTGCAGGACTGCTCGGATCCTACCTGAGTTTTCCCACACCAGAATCTGAGCCCATTCTCAGCAGTCCTGAATACACAGACATACCTGCTTGTGCACACATCCAATCCATTTACCCTCTTACCTAACTGGTTTAATGAGAGAAACTCTCCCTTGGTTGCTGCTCATACCTGGATTTCAATAAATTTCACAGAGAGATGTGCTGTTTCCTTAAGATTGACTTTTAAAAGCTCCATAGGGCCCATCTCATTAGTGCTGAAGGCAGTAGGACTTTAATTGGCACAAATGCTTGTGGCTCCATTCAAGATTAAATGTATATCTTGAAGTAAGTACAGCTATCTGTTTTGATCATTTTGAAATCACTACGAACAACAACTATCCCAGGAGAATATCTGCCTCTTATATTTGCTACCTGATTCTGGATATGTGAAAAGGGAGGTATTTTGGCTGTTTTCTAAGAAACATGGATTTCAAGTGTAGTTTCCTTTGTAACGCTGATATGTTGCAGTGTGAAGGAGCTGGGGAAAATGTTCATGTGTTTTACTTAAATTCTTTTACATTCAAATAACAGTCACACAAAAGATACAGGGAATACATTTTCCACCAAAAGTAATAACACCACTGCACTCTGGTATTTGGAAAGTACTTGTATAATATGACCTCCTTACCCAGTGGTTCTCAACCTTCCTAATGCTGTGACCCCTTAATACAGTTTCTCATGTTGTGGTAACCCCCAACCATAAAATTATTTTCATTACTACTTCACAATTTTAATTTTGGTACAGTTATTAATCGTAATGTAAATATCTGATATGCAGGATGTATTTTCATTCACTGAACCAAATTTGGCACAAAGACCCAATACGCCCAAATTCGAATACTGGTGGGATTGGGGGGGATGTTGATTCCATTATTTGGGAGTTGTAATTGCTGGGATTTATAGTTCACCTACAGTCAAAGCACATTCCGAACTCCACCGATGATAGAAGTGAACCAGACATGGCACACAGAACTCCCATGACCAACAGAAAATACTAGAAAGGTTTGGTGGGCATTAACCTTGAGTTTTGGAGTTGTAGTTCACCTACATCCAGAGAGCACCGTGGACTCAAAACAATGATGAATCTAGACCAAACTTGGCATGAAAATCAATATGTCAAGTGTGAACTCTGTTGGAGTTTAGGGAAAATAGACTTGACATTTGGGAGTTGTAGTTGCTGGGATTTATAGTTTACCTACAATCAAAGAACATTCTGAATCCCACCAACGATAGAATTGGGCCAAACTTCCCACACAGAACCCCCATGACCTGCCTGCAACGCCTCTCCTTTAGAGTAGTAACAGGTAAGAAGCCCCCTTAAAGCATGTGTGCTTGCCTGCAGCACCTCTCCTCTAAAACTTTAAGAAGCTTCTTTGAAATGCCTTGGAAAGAGTGTGTGGTGTGGTGCAGGGCTTGGTGAGGAATCATGCATGCCTACCTGCAACACCTCTCCTGTAGAGTAGAAACAGCTCACAAGCCTAAAATGACAGGAAGGGGAGCCTGGAGAGCCTCACCCCCCCAATAATGGGCTGAATAGAAAATGAATATTTCGGCACCCCGTAGCGAAAACAGATATCTGCCTTCCCAAATTTTGGGAGGCTCCTGAAAAATAGACGGAGGCCCCCACTGAAATCTGGGACACAAAAACAGATTGTGGTTTACCCGGATTGCACAAGCCTATTATGATATACTTCCAACTCATGTGTAGTCAAAATATAAGGTTGGCTATTATCCATAGTTTCAACTATCCATCCTGGATGTGTGTGTGTCTTGGAAGTATCTCCCACAGACATGGGAGGGATACCATGAATATTCCAAAACTAACCCAACAATGGGAATTAACATAGCTGATAAGTAAGGTAGAGCAATATATTATACAGGGCTTTTTTTCTCAGATTGTCCTAGAACAGTGCTAAGCTTAGAGGAATTTATTAGCTTTATAAGACAATAACTTTTTATATTGCTGTACTGCGTCTATTATTCGATTCAAAGCAATATTTTAAATGATTCTTAATTTTACTGACAGTTTAATATTGTTTCAACCTCAATTTTTATGTTTTTAATCACATATACTTTTTATTGTGATTCTTTCTATTTTGTAAGCCACCTTCAGTCCAGATTTGAGAAAAAAGTGGGCCATAAATGAATGAATGGATGGATGTCCCAGGTTAAATAAGTGATGGATGAATAAATGCTTGTCCCAGAAATTGTGGCAAGAAGATGGTGGTTAAACAAGTACACCAAAAAGAGAAAGTTATAAATATATCACCTTGCCCCTAACTGCTGAACTCCAAGCCCACTTTAATTCTTTTGTTTAAATGTTTGTTGTAACCCCTAGACTTCAAGGGACTGAACCTGATCCCAGACATGGGAATTTGGCATTCAAGAAAGCAAAGTAAAACTTTAAAAGAAAAACAGGTTATTTATCATCAGCTGCCTCAGATGGCAGCAAGGGAGAGACCATCTTCACCATTAGAAAGTAGATAGCTATCAAAGGTCTCCAACCAAATGCATCAGTTGTTGGGATGGTGTTTGGCCAAGCCTGGATATTACAAGTTATGTTGATGTGTTTTCAATGTGTGTATGTTTAACCGAATCCTTAGACTGAATCCTATTGGTAATTCCAACTTGACAACTTGGATCAATTATTGAATCAGCACATATGCAAATTCAATTGATTCACTTGGTCTAACTCGAATCAGAACTATCAATAGGATTTAGGACTTATTTTTTTTACATTTTGAATGGACTAAGGATTGAGAGATGGGTGGAATAAGATTGTTGTGGCATCCTCTCAATACATGCAAAACAACCATACCAAAATACTTCAAAGTAAGAAGAAAGAAAGAAATGTGTTGAATGGCAGTTAGATGGGTGGGGACTCTTGCCAAATGACACCTAGAATCATAGAATCAAAGAGTTGGAAGAGACCTCATGGGCCATCCAGTCCAACCCCCTGCCAAGAAGCAGGAATATTGCATTCAAATCACCCCTGACAGATGGCCATCCAGCCTCTGTTTAAAAGCCTCCAAAGAAGGAGCCTCCACCACACTCCGGGGCAGAGAGTTCCACTGCTGAACCGCTCTCACAGTTAGGAAGTTCTTCCTCATGTTCAGATGGAATCTCCTTTCATACACTGTTCCCTGACAGTGTATGATATATATCCATATGTGATCCATATGAACCTAAATGGCTAGTCAAATGCAGTGGGATTCAGGGGCTAAGCAAAAGGAGAGAGACGGCTCACTTGACATCTTTCCCCCAAGAGCTATGGAGATTTTATTTTGAGCACCTCATTATGGGATGCATAAGTTGCAGCTTCCCTCGATTATTGGAGAAGGGTAAAGAAGGTCATAAACGTTCTTCTCTGCTCAATGATCCGTAGAGTCAGAGCAATATCCACTGCAGGCAAATTTCAAGGCAGGGATATGCTGAGATGTGCAGCACAGCAAATACCTTAAATGAGTTTAGTTAGGGAAGTGAAGTGTTCACTGAAGCAGTCAACAAGGTCAGGTGTGTGCGTCTAGAGGGGCCCGATTCCGAGCCTGAGGGATCCTAAGTAACATCTGGAAAAATAACACGAGGGGCACATAACTTAGCAGCAGAACATCGAGGTGGGCCACCTGTAGCCTTTGGGAATATTTCAGACTCTTCTTGAAAGGGGTCATTTTAGATCTATAAGAAAAATGACCTCTATCTTCCATGGCACACCAGGCCTGGAGAAAGGGCAGCAATGACAGAGAAGGGGTGACAGAGGAGGGGCTATGGCAAAGAAAATGAGAGAAAGAGAAGAGGCAGAAAGAATGGCAGAAAGGGTGTTGATGTGTGTGAGAGAAAGAGACGACAGTGGCACAGGGAGAGAGAGACTAAAGTGGTGGCAGGGAGCTAGAGAAACAATAAAAACTGAAAGAGAATGGCACAAAGAGAAAGTGACGAAGAAAGAGACAGGGAACAGAACGAGTGTTGGAGATGATTTTGCAAAAGAAAGGAGCGAAGTGGGAGGCACAGAAAGTTGGGTTCAGGTAGAATCCATCCATTATGCTCTTTTACCTCATAGACCACCAGATAATTCACTCCAATAAGTTTATTCACTTCCGGTGAATAGGGTCCCAGCATCAATGGGAACTATAGTAGGAAATGCTAAGCAAGGCCTTTGCCAGTTAGACCCAGCTACTGTGATTGAGAACACATAGTACTGCTAGACGGATGAGAAGTTTCAGCTATTGTGAGTCATGCTCATTTGTTTATTTTTATTTAATTTATATCTTGCCTTTCTCCCAGTATGGGACCCAATGTGGAATGTTTGTTTGTTTACAGTATTTATATTCTGCTCTTCTCACCATGAAGGGGACTCATGGCAAATCACGGAACACATATATGGCAAACATTCAATGCCATTATACACTGATAAGATAGGAGTATATATAGGCTTTCCCATCTTTGGCATCTTGGAGGTTGTGATCAGTTCCGGCCACTGGGGGTGCTGTTGCTCCATCTCCCCACCAAAGAGCTTTGTTCGTCACTTTCTCCTTTTGGTCGAATCGCCAGCATTCCTTATGGGTGCCTCAGTACCTATTTATCTACTCACATTTGCTTTCAAGCTGCTAGGTAGATGGAAGCTGGGCTAAAGGCCAGGAACTCACCCTGATATAATAAGGATTAACGTAATCTCAGGCAGGGGGGGAAAGGCTATCCCACCGCTGCCACCAATATAACGAAGATCAACTATCACTTGGGCAGGAGGGACAAGCAATCCCACCTCTAATCACCAATATAATAAAGATCAACGACAACCTGGGCTGCCACCAGTGTAACAAAGATCAGCATACAGGCTGGGCAGGGGGGACAAGCAATCCACCCACTGCCCACCAGTGTGAAGATATTAACGTTCAGCTGGACACTACTTTAACAAGGATAAAATGGCTATGACAAAGGGGGAAAGACTCTCTTCTCCCACCTCAGTATTACTATCAAGTGACCAACTGTATTAACGATGTTAATTACTGATGTAATTGGTAGTTTCGCCGCCACCACCTCAATTAATGTCTGAGGAAAACATAAGTGTGAATGTGAAATAGGTAAAGTGGATTCAAGCTCTTGCTCTTCTTTAAAGACTGCTTCTCTTGCTGACTGGACTGAAATTAAGTTGACTTTAGGCTTGCTGAGATCTATTGAGAGTGACAGACCAAGGCAGACACCAGTTTAAGATGAAAATTAGAAACAGGTTTATTTTAAACTTGGTGAACAAATCAACTCTTAATAAGAGTGGTACATAAGCGTAATGCGTTTCAGAGGCTTAGCTGGTTAGACAAACAGTCTTCTCTTAAGACTTTAACTTTTGTTTCTTGTGAGTTCCTTGCTTCACACTGTTCACTACACTGACACAGTGTGTCCCTGAGAACAGCCCACTGACTGCCTCACAGAGCAAACCAGGCTTTCCTTCACTGACCCTACTATGTACAGTGACTCAGGAACCTTTGCCTTTCCTATGCTCTAACCCCAAGGCTCACTTCAAAAGTTCTCTCTCCCTGTCTAAATTCCTCTCAGCTCCCTCTTCCTAAAATACTTCTTCACTCTACGATGTTTAAAGCTCTTTCCCCAGCTTGTCAAAAAGACACAGCCTTTTTTCCCTCTAAAACCTAACTCCTCCCCTGACTGCTCTAGCCAATCAGGAGTCGGCTGACTCCTCCCTCTTGCCTCTTAGCTCTCCTGCCTATCTCTCAACATGTCAGCTACTGACTTCAGGCTTCGGCCTTCCTGGCAAAAGGTTAGATTCATCACACCAGGCTTCGAACTGGTAGCATTTCAACTGTCCACAAACAAATTTCAGATTTAATCTCCTGTCCAAAGTCTCTCAAATAGCAAAGCTAGAAAATGGTCCCACACAAGGGAGGACTCTCAAGACACACTGGGACAGATGGACTGGTCTTGTGATTTACTTAGTATGGTGGGTTTCTTTACTTATGTTACACTCTACAATGTTTCTTTGGGGAATACAGGAGCACACTTTGGGCACAAGTGATTGGACTGTTTCCAGGTTGAGGAATGACAGGATGAGCTATATATGATCAGTGAACCATGCCATACTCTTGCCCTTTTCCTTTTCCTTTGAATGGGGCTTATGCAGGAGAACCCCTTTAGAGACTGTGTCTATTATTTAAAAAAAATGATTGATTGTTTTCAGCAGCAGCAGGAGTCTTCTGACACTTGAGGATTCTCCTGGTTTATGTGAGTGCTATGCCTATAAATCTCATTTAGCATGCTTTATCGGCTTACTGAAGCCAAATCAGGCCCTTAATTCTAAATTTCCCCATCTTGCTGCCCTCTGAATACACAGAACCCACCCTATTTTTTGCAGGACTGGCTTTACCATTAGACAGAATAAGCTTACTCCTCAGGCATTAGACATTAGTCCTTCTCTGTCACTTCTCTTTCTAGATGTGGTGGATCAAGCAATATAAAGCCCAGTTGGATTTTAAAGCTTAAATCCAATTATATTTGTAGCTAGAGTGGGCTCATTTTGGGACTACTCTTATCACACTTCTAATCTATATGATTTAATGCTTTATAGGATACAGGAGGAAGGGATCATTTTGGCTTTTACCTCTAGTGGCAATATCAGCAAAGAAATAAGGACCCCCCCCCCCCGGTGGCGCAGTGGGTTAAACCCTTGTGCTGGCAGGACTGAAGACCGACAGGTCGCAGGTTCGAATCCAGGGAGAGCGGGGGATGAGCTCCCTCTATCAGCTCCAGCTCCTCATGCGGGGACATGAGAGAAGCTTCCCACAAGGATGATAAAAACATCAAAACATCTGGGCATCCCCTGGGCAACGTCCTTGTAAACGGCCAATTCTCTCACACCAGAAGCGACTCAAGTCGCTCCTGACACGACCAAAAAAAAAAAAAAAGAAGAAGAAGAAGCAAAGAAATGGATCAAGCTGAAAAAAAGGGAAGGATTGTATATGGCGAAGGCTAGCAATTGAAAGCCTGGCTGTCCTAGATATACCAACATGCCCTCAAACTAATATAAAGTTTTTAAAATGCAACTCTTTGGATTATAGATTCTATAAACCTTCAGCCAATATTTCTAGGTTTGGTTCTTTTTCTAGACACAGAAAAGTACACTTAGAAATAATTATGGTTGTACCTGTTTCATTTTGGATGAATCAGTGCTCCCAATTCATTTCTTGTCCAGTATCTGCTGCCTGAGACAGTTGCTGCATGTTAACTTAATGGCAGAACTGGCCCATGGTGTTGTAAAAGTAGAGTTCAGATCCAGCTTTAAATACCTGGGAGTATTCTATCACTGCACTGGAAACAAGAAAGTACATGTGGATTATGTAGCAGAGGCAGCGCAAAAGAGCTCATATGCTATCCTAAAGTTTCGCAAAATGGGAGGAGGCCACTATATACCAGCAGCACTTAAGCTCTTTGAGGCAAAATCCATAGCACAAATGATGTATGGAGCCCAACTTGGTCCCTTCTCAAACTATGCCCCTCTGGAGCAAGTACAAACAAAATTTCTAAGATCGGCAATGCAGGTCCCCAGATGTGTCTCAAACGCCACCCTGCAATTGGAGACAGGCCTCGTGAGAGTGGAGGCGAGAGTGTGGACAGCCACCTTCAATTATTGGCTGCATCTGTCTTTCTCAACATGTGGCCTTGCTCCGTTAACTCTGAGAGATAAGGTAGTGGCAATCAAAATCGCAACTCTGGGCTTCTCTCAAGGACAACTGCTAGGTATGGGATGGGACCAAGCCAAGGATCTTATTAGACAACGGATCCTGGATATAGAGCGACAATCAGACTTAGCCTGCTCTCCAGCATTCACCATTAGCGAAGATAACAGATATCTCATCGCTCCCATGGCTTACTTAGCAAACACCGAAGAGCTTTCACTTTGGCAAGATGTCATGCCCTTTCATCGGCAGTACTGGAGGGGAGGTACCGGAAGACCCCTGCACAGGAGAGACTTTGCCTGTGTGAGTCTGGCTACATTGAAACAACTGAACATGTGCTCCTCCAATGTGTATTCTATAGAGACATTAGAGCTAATTTCATCACTCCATGGCTTTTAAAACATCCAGGGCGCACTGAAAGATATTACACCTCCCTGTTGCTCTCGGACTCTTGCTCTGCGACAACCTACAGTGTTGTCAAGTTCTGTGCAGCAGCAATTAACATTAGATGGCTGATGACCGACTCCACCAGGCAACTTTCTGCCGGGAATATAGTTAGAATGATTTGTAATAACTGAAATGCTGTAAATACTCCCCTCTCATCCCTTTTTAGAGCTTCCCAGTTGTCTGATATTTGTTATTAGCCGCCCCCTATTTTAGATTCATACATGCACTTTAAACTGTAAGTTTAGTCTGCTTTTTTAATGTCTCTTTTATAACATGTTTTTAATCTGCTTTTTATCTGACCTACTTGGGAACTGTGATTCCCTTCCTTGGGCACCTGTGCCCTATTCTATACTGTGCTGGTCAAAGACCATAATAAATCATTGATTGATTGATTGATTGGTTGAGTTCAGATCCATTTATGAAGTCTGTTGGATTTCCTTGAATTGCTTTCTATCACTTAACAAAAACAGCAACAGCAACAATAACAACAACTTTATTTCTTACTTGTCTCTCCTCATGGCTCAATGTGAGTTACAATATAGCTAAAACACATAATCATCATAAACATTATATAGAATACACATGGTAAAATGTATTTCTGCAAAATACATGTATTGAAATACACAGAACAAAGATTTAAATATACAGAACACAAGATACGAGTTTAAAATTCATGATTAAAACTGACTGCCAGAAGAGATAGATTTTCAGATGTGTTTTAAATTCTGACAGCTCATTAAAATTTCTGACCTCTTGCGTGAGGTCATTCCACAATCTTGGGGCAGTCAATGAAAATGTCCTCTGGGTGATGGTTGTCAGTCAGGTTGTTGCAAGCTGGAGTGGCCACCCCCCAGAGGACCTAAGTGTTTGGGGCAGATTGTGTAGGAGAAGATGATCCTGTAGATAACCTGGACCCAAACCATGTAGGACTTTAAAGTTCAAAATCAATACTTCGTACTTTGGCCAGAAACTAATGGCAGCCAGTGGAGTGATTTTGGATAGGTGTAATATGCTAACTTCTGGATGTTCCTGTAACCAACCTGGTTGCTTTATTTGGAACCAACTGGGGTCCAACCTTGAGGGTACCAGGGCATACACTGCCATCTTTAGGTACATGAAATCTAGGAAAGGGTGCAATCAAAGATGGTAGTAAGCACTTCTGAAAATTGTATTTCCCTGGGATGATATTTGGAGGGAGAGATCCAGAAGCACTCCCAAGCTTCAAACACAGTCTTTCAGGGGGACTGTAACTCCACCCAGAACTGGTAGACACAGCTCCATCTCCAGATTAGGACCCTTGATAGAAAACACCTGTTTTGTCTCGATTCAGTTTTAATTTGTTTTTCCTGATCCAGTCCATTACCTCCTTTGGGCATTTCATTTAGAGGAGACACACTCTCCTCTGAATTAGCTAAAGTTGTTTTTGCAGGCATGGGGAAATATATTTGGTTGTCTTCAGCCTACGATTTGAGTGTCTTCACCCCACCCCATACCTAGGAATGATATATCCCAGTGGTTTCATGTAAATATTTTAAAAACATTGGTGATAGAATGGCTCCTTGTTGGATGCTATGCCACAGCTCCTTTTTTTGAGGAGCAACTGTTCCCAAGCACTACCATCTGGAACCTGCCTGAAAGGTAATAATGGAACCACTGCAACACAGTGCCTTTGATTCCCACCCGCCCCCCCAGGCATTCCAGAAGGATATCATGGTCAGTGGTATCAAAGGCCATTGAGAAGTATAGAACCACCAACAGAGATACACTCTCCCTGTTGGTGTTAAGACAGAAATCATCCACCAAGGTGACCATAGCAGTCTCAACTCTATATCCTGCTCTGAAACTGGTTTGGAATGGGTCAGGGAAGTGGCATAACCTCACAGGATTCTTGTGAGAATAGAATGGGTTTGAGACCACTCGGATTTTCAGAGGAAGGGTGAAGTGAGACCATAGAAATATTTCACCACCTTTTCCACTGACAAGAATAATAGAATCATAGAATTACAAGGTTGGCAAATAACAGAATCTTAGAATTACAGATTTGGCAAGGAGTTGGGCCATTAGGTTCTTTTTGAAGACATTCAGAGAAGGAGACCTTAGCACCTGGTTCCATTGCCGAACTACAAGAAGATTTCATTATCTTAAAACACACACAGAGAGAGGACCAACGCTGCTAATGAAAAGCACAAACAAAAATGATGCCATCTGAAAGCTGCACAAACATGTTTTTTTTTTAAAAAAAAAAACCCGCAGAAAGCCATAATGTTCCAATGGCCTCAATTATGACCATCTGTGCTTCTGTAACATTCTTATACCAAAGCTTTATGAAATTAAAAAAATCCTCCAAAATACTCATCTTGTTTATTTTGGAACACAGATGCTGTTCTCATTGAGCCTAATAGAAATGGTGATCTAGGTGGCATGCTTTAAGCTAAAGGGAACAGTTAATCTGATATAGCATTAGTACCATCAAGCCAGGAAATAGATGATACATGATTTTATGCTGTTATGCTAAATGTTATTTCTCTCCCTATCAGTCTAGCTGTCTTCTGTTACCATTTGTGATTCACAACATACCTTCTGTTGTCTGCCACTTGAGAGGGGTGGGCAAATGGTGGCCCATGGGCCACATGGGGTCCCAACACTTGGCCCCAAAGCCCTCTGAAACCCCACTTTTATTTAGACAATGTCTTGAAAACTACCCAAAAGTCACCATAACTGTCAGGAAGTTTTTTCCTCACAACCCCTAGATGAGTGGCTTCCAACCTGTGGTCCATGGACCACCAGTGGTCCACAAGAACTAAAATATGATCAGTAGCCTCACCATTACTACACTGTTGCAATGAGAGCAATTGGTCTCGCAAAACCCTTTTATAGTGTCAAGGCTTATTAAATATTTATTTATTTATTTATTTATTTATTTATTTATTTATTTTATTTATTTCGGGCACTTCTACCCCACCCTTCTCAACCCCCTAGGGGGGACTCAGGGTGGTTTACAACCGGCACAATTCGATGCCAACAATTCATCAGATAAAATAAATGACAGCAATAACCACAATAATTAAAACATTCAATTAATATAATAACAACTAAAAAGCCAATCTAGTGGCCAACGTTCACCAAGTTCTAAAATCCGTAAGTCCATTCAGCATTACCATAGTCCATTTATTTACTTCATTTATATACCACTTCCCCGGGGGGGGGGGGGGGGAGACTCAAAGCGGTTTCCAATATATTCACGGCAAAAAATTAATACCTTACAACATATAAAAACCTAGTATGATAGCAAATGTAACATATAACTATAAATTAAATCAAACCATATTAAATAGAGAAACAACCACATCTAGACATTTAAACATGGAATTAAAAACATATTAATATAAACATTAAAATCACATAATCCAGAAGCCGAAATTTGAGGCCTTTCGAAGTGTCAATTGCACATAATCCTGTATTTCTTGCATTGCTTACTGCCCAAAGGCTAGGTCCCATATCCGTGTCTTGTTTTTCTTTCTGAAGACCAAAAGGGAGGGTGCTGATCTAATTTCGGTAGGGAGAGAGTTCCACAGGTGGGTTGCCACAACTGAGAAGGACTTGTCTCTTGTCCCTACCAGTCATGCTTGCAGAGGAGGGGGGATTGAGCAGGTCCTCCCCGAATGATCTTAACCTCCTATGGTTAATATGGTTTTTTGTGGACAAGCAGATGGTGACTATTGTATGGCATATGTTCTGTATCAGAAATTAGAGCTGATGTGGTCTATCCAATGCAGTTTTCTGAATCAGCATCGTAAATAACCAAACTGGATCTAAAGTTGACCAAAAACTGATTTGTAACCCTTACAGGATCCTTGTGAAAATAGAATGGGACATAAACTGCACATATCTTCAAAGGAAGGGTGAAATGAGACCATAGAAAGAAAATTTCGCTGACTTTTTACTGGCAAGAATAATAGAATAATAGAATTACAATGTCGAAAATCAGCTATAAATTGGCCCAAATGTTGGTGGCAAGTGTTGTTTTGTGACTCTTGTCATATCCAGAAATACTGGAGTAGCCTGGCCAGTGGGCATGGGGCAAGGACAAAATGGCCTTTGATCTTGTATAGTTGATGGCAGATCCAAGGCAAGGTAGGCAGCATGCTTGCACTTGAGGGCACTGTTTGAGGTCTGGAAACTACATAACAGTTATGGACATTGCTGAAAGGTGATCATGGGAATGTCCGGCCTGGTTGTTTGGTAGAGATGGCACCAGATTATTGTGTTGAGTTTTGCTTTTACCTCACCTTTCCTATATGAGGAAAATGAGGGGGGAGGAGAGAAGAGAATGACCCAAAACCTCAAGTCCACAGCTCTTTTGCGATCAGGAAAGAACAAACTAAAGCCCCTTTCCACACTGCCCCTATATCTCAGCATCTGATTCCAGATTATTTGCTTATCCCAGATTATCTGGCAGTGGAGACTCATATAATCCATTTTAAGGCAGATAATCTGGGATCACCTCCTCGAATATATGGCAGCGTAGAAGAGGCCTTGATGAAAGGTGCTTCAAAAAAAAAAGAGTTCCTCAAACAAAGCCCTGCATAGCACATACATTATGTAACCCAGCCTCACATGAATGAGTGATGTGTGTGTATGTGTGAATGTGGAGAAGGAGCATGCTCCGTGAAAATCACGGAACACATCAATGAGAAAAGAATATCATACTGAATATGGATCAAGCTTGTTTTCTGCTGATCTGGAGCCTATAACACTGAGCAATGGATTGAAATTGCATGGAAAAAAATTCCATCTGAACAATTGAAAGACTGCTCTGATGGTAAGAGCTGTTCAACAATGGAATATGCTGCCTTGACTTATGGTGGAGTGCCCTTCTCTGGAGGTTTTAGAACAGAGGCTGCATAGCTATCTGTCAGAAGTGCTTGGATTGTATATTCCTGCATGGCAGCATTTGGTTGGACTGGATGGCTCTGTGGTCTCTTCCAACTCCATGATTTTATCATTCTTTGAGGGTTTACACATATCTACCAGAAGGCTCTTTTATATATGTGCCCTGACCCCCTGTATGAATGAAAGTACTGAAAAGTAAATTTCACATGTTTCAGAGGTGGTCTGAAAAATTATCCTAAATCATGTTCGGATATGGCTTGCTATACTATTTTTAAAAGGTTCTTCTTCACCTAAGAAAACACCTGTCTATGAATCTCTAGGTCTTTCCAGCAAAAGCTGACCTGTAGAGTGACACTGGAGGAACCACAAATACCTAGAGATTTGTAGAGCTGTGGTTCCCAACCTGTGGTACATGGACCACCAGTGGTTTGCAAGAATGAAAATATGGTCTGCGGCCTCACCATTACTACACTGTTGCCTCGAAACCACATGGCAACGAGAGCGACTGGTCTCATGAAACCCTCGTATAGGGCTGAAGCAATGGGGATGTTGGGAGGGGAGAGGCTACCCATGAAAGATTACTACTACCACATCAGCTCTAGATTATTAAACATGGTTTTCTGTGGGCGAGCAGATGTTCTGTATCAGAAATTAGAGCTGATGTAGTCTATCCAATGTAATTTTCTGAATCAGCATCCCAAATAACCAAACCGAATCTAAAGGTGACCAAAAACTTATTTGTAACCCTTTTGGTACTAATGTTGTAGAGTGGTTCCTGGTCAAAGTGATCCCTGTCAAGTGGTCCCTGTTCAAAAAAAAAAGGTTGGGAACCACTAGTTTAAGTCAAAATATTAACCAAATCCATAAATGTGAAACCCACAAATGTGGAGTGATGACTCTATTAGCAAAAGTTTTCCTATACAGGATTGAAATTATTCAGAGTTTCCCATTCCTACTAACATTCCAGTAAAATTGTTGTAAACAAATCCTGTTTTTGCTGAGCTGAAATAATAATAATAATAATAATAATAATAATAATAATAATAATTTATTTATATACTGCTCCATCTCCCCAAGGGGACTCAGAGCGGTTCCCAGGTAACATCACAAAACATACAAAGTAAAAAACAACATAACCATAAGATTAACAAAACAAAATATAAGCATAAAAATTGTCGCCATAACACACATATATTAATAGAATCTTGCCTGTTCAAGGCAATTAAAAAATTTAAATTACCATCAGGATATTATTTTAAGGAAGCTTTCTTCAACATTCACTCATACGGCTAATGCTGGACACTGAGACCAGATGCTTTTCTGTTCCCAGGGGGCGAATTTCCACCTGAGCCATCTGCGTTCCAAGGAGCTGTATAATTTGGTGGCTCTTTTGTAGCTTGGTTTACAAGGCAGCTGATACAACCGGGGAAATCAAACCCTTGGAGCTCCTAACCTCCCAAGTGCCATATTAATTCAAATTCTGTCAAAACTCTAGAGATTTGTATTGTAACAAAGCTCTGGATGAGATAATGATTGCATTGCAAATAAATGAACCAGGGGAAATGTAATTCAAAAACGCTTGCCTTCAGTGGAAATGGCTGTTCAAGAGCTGCCCCGACACAGAAGAAAGGTCTCCACACAATGATTATACACTGTAATTCCAGCAGATCAAAACTTGGGAAAGCTACTTACTAGGGGATTTCTGGGAAGTGTAATCCTCAAGCCCTGGTGCAAACAGATCCACTGTGGAAAAAATGTACAAAATGGGCTATATGAAATCAACCTTCCAAAAAATTCCACACCTGATGGTTAAAATGGAGGACAGGGATACTTCAAGGATCGGTTCTTGGGGGTTCAGCGTTGAACTTATACCTCCGGATGTTACAAGATGATTGGTTCCAACAGAAGTTTTATTTGGGCTTGTTGAAATGGATAAGAAAGTCCTGACTTACCTTGACCTCACTGCTGGTTGTCTCCATGATGCACGAGGATTTCTGGTGAGTACCCTGAGTTTTCTGGTCTTAACTTGACTTTGCCCTACTCTGGATAAAATCAGAGAATATGCCGGAGTTTGTCGAGCTTCATAGCAGCCTGGACAGTTGAACTGGATCTATTTTAATCCTATCTCGAGTCCAAACATATACTGCTACCATCACCATTTTCCTATGCTTAAACGAAAAGGATGGCTCGTCTCCATGTTGCCATAGCTATTCCCAGGAATTCACAGAGCTCACTGTGAATTCCTGGTGGTCACCTGTTGCATCTTCCCAACCAGCAAGAAGTAAGGGTCACTCTACCCTCTCTTTGCTCATCACAGAGGTGCCCCATTAGCAATGTGACAGACAGTGACCAGGCATTCACAGTGAGTTCTATGAATGTTGGTGAGCAATGATACGGAACACGAAATGACATCCTAGCTGAAAATATGCAGTCCATCTTGGTTCTGATTAACCATTTGGACACCGACCCCACATTTAGCACCAGCCCTTGGGACAGATACATGAGAGTAATCTGCTCAGTGGAGATATAAGCTTACTCTTCTTGACTCATTTGACATTTCAGAGTTGATTTTTTAAATGTAAATTCTCATTGAGAAGGGAGGAATGACCCCTTCCCACTTACTGAAACCCCTATCATCCCCACCACAGTTAAGTTAGGATTGTTTTCCATAACATATTCACCATGTGTCCTGATTTTGTACAGACAATCCTGGGTTGCATCTACATAGAACCCATTCAGTTTGACACCACTTTAATTGCCATGATTCAACGCTCTGGAGTCCTGAGATTTGTAGTTTGATGAGCAGTCTTCAACAGAGGCTAAAGACGTTATGAAACTACAACTTCCACGATTTCATAGAATTGAGACATGGCAGCAAAAATGGTGTTAATTCTGGAGTGTAGATTCAACACTAGTTAATCCTCTACCATTTCAATTTTTGAGCTGCTTTAAAATGTTCCAGTTTCTCTCTACTCCTCCCACTTTCCCTGCTTTGTCCTCAATTTCCACTTCCACTGCTGCAAACAGAGCTCGAAGTGCAAAAATAGTTTCCTTAGCATGAGGAAAGGACAGGATGTATGGAATCTTGTTCTTCTAGTAGCTTCAGAAAAAAGTAATTTGTGTATTTTGGTATGCCAATTTCTTCATTGGTTGAAGTACAGGCAGTCCCTGAGTTACAAATATCCAGCTTACATACAACTCATAGCAAAGAATGGTGGTAAGACAACATGTCTCCACTGAAGCTTTATCACCAATTCTTGTTACTACAACAAGCCACATTTTTCAGAATCCAATTATCACAGGGACAGAAATTGAAGTGGAGTCCTCTTAACAGGGGCACAGACAGCAAAAGAAACTTTACAGGGGTGTTAACCCTTACACTTAAAAATGTACCTGTTCTAACTTATATACAAATTTAACTTCAGAAAAAATCTACAGAACTTATCTTGTTCATAACTTGGGAAGCACCTGTGTACTCACCTTATACACAATCACCATCCCTGAGTGTTTGAGTGCCTTTTTAAAAATAGAGAGATCTTTAAGGTAAAGGTAAAGGTAGTCCCTTGACACTAAGTCCAGTCATGTCTGACTCTGGGGTGTGGTGCTCATCTCCATTTCTAAGCCAAAGAGCCAGCGTTGTCCGTAGACACCTCCAAGGTCATGTGGCCAGCATGACTGCATGGAGCGCCGTTACCTTCCCGCCGGAGCTTTACCTATTGATCTACTCACATTTGCATGTTTTCGAACTGCTAGGTTGGCAGAAGCTAGGGCTGACAGCGGAAGCTCACGCTGCTCCCCGGAATCGAACCTGCGACCTTTCGATCAACAAGCTCAGCAGCTCAGTGCTTTAACCCACTGCGCCACCGGGGGCTCCAAAAGAGAGATCTTTAGCCATGCACAATTACTTTCATACGATTTGAAAAAGAAAAAAAAAGAAAAGAAAAAGAAAGGCATCTGGGGTTGTAGTTTTTCTTCATTGATTGTAAATTAAAAGATAGACATGTGCTTCATTAATAGAATGACAGCTCTTGAGTTGGGATATATTCATAAAATCACATTAATGCCATTTTCCCCATCCCTATTTACACATATTGGAACAAAGCATGCCAGTCGATCCTTCCACTTAGTTCTGGAAATGCTGAGAATAAGAATAGATGCAAGTATTTACAACATTAGCAAAGAGTACACAGTATGCTGAAACTACTCGTGCTTACACTTAGCATAAAATGTAATTAGCACTTACGGCACATGCCATAAGTGCTTCTGATGCACATTTTCTTTTAAATGACCCAATAGATACACATTTCTATGTACTTATCAATGGCACTCCAGGCCTTTTGCTACATACAGCACTGTAACTCACTGAAGGCAACAGGGCTGTTGTCAAAACAGGGATGATCTATTTATCAGACTTGAAAAGTGCATTAGGTGAACATCTCTCAAGGGACAGTATATTTATCATTTAGTGCTTCACGTTACGTTAATATGCATAATAAAGTCAATTGAGCGGACACAGGTAATTGGCCATCAATTCCAGTTGCTTAACTTGGAAAGGAAAGGCATGCATGAGGAAGTCTGATGCACATCTGGTCCTTCAATTGATCCTTTCCTCTAGAGATGGCTGAGCTCTTTGAAACTGAACCCAGATTAATATGGATATTATCCAGGTTTTCTGAGGGATTGGGAATGGGAGATTTTTTTAACCAACCAAGAAGCACAATAAAATGTACTTGTTCATTCCTGTATTGTTGTTGTTAACTGTTGTCAAGTTGACTTTGACTTACAGTGACACCATAAATGAAAGACCACCAGGTCGACCTATAATCAGATGCACTGCTCAGGTCTTGTAGACTCAGGGCAGTAGAGGCTTCCTTGATTCAGTCTATCCATCTGGAATGCAGTCTTCCTCTTTCCCTAATGCCCTCCAGTTTACCAAGCATTGTCATCTTTTCTAGTGACTCATCTCTTGTCACTCTTGCTGCAGGGTTCCATCCTGGCCCCGGTCCTGTTCAACATCTTTATTAATGACTTAGATGAAGGGTTAGAAGGCATGATCATCAAGTTTGCAAGATGACACCAAATTGGGAGGGATAGCCAATACTCCAGAAGACAGGAGCAAAATTCAAAATGATCTTAACAGATTAGAGAGATGGGCCAAAACTAACAAAATGAAGTTCAACAGGACAAATGCAAGATACTCCACTTACAAAAAATGAAATGCAAAGATACAGAATGGGGGACACATGGCTTGAGAGCAGTACGTGTGAAAAAGATCTTGGAATCCTCATGGACACCAAGTTAAACATGAGCCAACAATGTGATGCGGCGGCAAAAAAAGCCAATGGGATTTTGGCCTGCATCAATAGGAGCTAGTGTCTAGATCCAGGGAAGTCATGCTACCCCTCTATTCTGCCTTGGTTAGACCACATCTGGAATATTGTGTCCAATTCTGGGCACCACAATTGAAGAGAGATATTGACAAGCTGGAATGTGTCCAGAGGAGGGCGACTAAAATGATCAAGGGTCTGGAGAACAAGCCCTAGGAGGAGCAGGTTAAAGAGCTGGTCATGTTTAGCCTGAAGAAGAGAAGGCTGAGAGGAGACATGATAGCTATGTACAAATATGTGAGAGGAAGTCATAGGGATGAGGGAGAAATCTTGTTGTCTGCTGTCCTCAGACTAGGGCATGGAACAATGGCTTCAAACTACAAGAAAGGAGATTCTGAACATTAGGAAGAACTTCCTGACTGTTAGAGCTATTCAGCAGTGGAACTCTCTGCCCCGGAGTGTGGTGGAGGCTCCTTCTTTGGAGGCTTTTAAGAAGAGGCTGGATGGCCATCTGTTGGTGGTGCTTTGAATGCGATTTTCCTGCTTCTTGGCAGGGGTTGGACTGGATGGCCTACAAGGTCTCTTCCAACTCTATGATTATATGATATTTTCAACCTGTAATAGTCAAAGTTTAGTCATCTCAGTTTCTAAGGAGTATTCCGACTTTCCTTATGGTTCAGCTTTCAGAACCATACAAAGAAATGGGAAACACTATGGCCTGGTCAATCCTAACTTCAGCATTCAATTATACTCAAGAACTTGTTTTGTTCCTTCCTAACTGTCCTTCCAAGTCCTAGTCTTATTCTGATTTCTTCACTGAAGTTGTCATTCTGCTTAATGACTTAATATGAAAAATCTTGAACTACACAACCCAAACAAAAAAAATCTTGATGTCTTCATTTTTAGGCCTGTTCCTGGGTTATTTGGGGATTCTGATTCAGAAATTTGCATTGGATAAACTGCATCTGCCCTAGTTTCTTAGATAAGGTTATCATTATTTTCTATGGGTGATCTGATGACGAGTGGTATATAGCATATGTTCTGTCTCTCAAAAACTGGAGCCAACAGGGGAAAACTGGTTCTATTTTTGGAATCAGCAGGCCAAATATATCCAGAAACAGGTTTAACATTTGAGGCAGCAAAATGTTAAGTGTTGGCCAGTGCTATTTCAATGTATTCATTATTTACTTCAAAGTTCCAGTTACCCTTCGCTAGACTCACAAGTCTTCTCCTCAAGGTTTCATGCTAGTGCCCTCACCTCCTGTTCCTTTTGCTTACAAGCATGTTCCCGTCTTCTATTCACCACTGTTGACTTGGTATAGGTAGATTGCAAAACCCAAAGGATCATGCAGCTGCCTGAATTTTGTAGGTATTCTTCTCTGGATTAACCATCTGGTGCAGATGATGGTGATAGGAGAAGTGGCCATGAAAGGATTAAGGGATTGGAGAAATTGTCTCTTTGGGGCGAGCAAATGTGTGTAAGTGTTGCTTCATTGTTCAACAATAGAGTCAGTAGCTCCACATGAATTAGGGCTTCTAACAGCATTTCATTCTTTCTTTGCCTTCTCTCACCTTATTACACACTGCACCAATAAGATTCTGGTTGTTGTAACTAATTGACCAGGGCAACAAAGATGGGGGGAGTAAAAATAGTAGCTCCTCTCCTCTCCTCTCCTTTTATTCTTCTCAGATCTCATTGCAAGAGGTAAGGGAAAGACGGAGGAATACATTTTGGAATACAATTACTGATAGGAGCACTTTGTTATGAGGCAAACTTTCTGGTGTTGGAGACGAGTTCTGCAGCTATCAAGGACATGGTATCCTCATAGGCCATCTTGATGGGAGGCACTGTTTTATGGTGGCTCCTTTCCTTTCTGGAGGGCCGTACTGAGGAGATGGTGTTGGGGGACTCCGAACCTCTGGAAATTGTCCTGTGGGGTTCCTCGGGGTTCCATTTTGTCTCCCATACTGTTTAACATATACATGAAACCACTTGGAGAGGTCACCCAGAGTTTTGGCATATGGTGCCACCTATATGCAGATGATGCCCAACTCTACTACTCCTTTCCACCTAAAGCCAAGGAAGCTGTCCTGACCCTAAACCAGTGTCTGTCATCAGTAATGGACTGGATGAGGGCAAACAAACTGAAACTTAATCCAGACAAGACAGTTGGAAGGCAGATCATGGAACAAGGATCCAGCCTGTGCTGGATGGGGTTACACTCTCCCCTGACTACACAGGTCCACAGTTTGGGGGTCCTTCTGGACTCAGCGTTGACTCTGGAACTCCCTTCTTCCCAGGGAAGTGAGAATGCCCTGCTGTTCTTCCAGGTGCAGGCTAAAACCTTCTTATTCAGACAGACTTTTAAAGAAGAAGGTTTTAAAGATCAAGTCAGGGGCTGCTGTGGTTTTTAGTTTTGAATATGTTTTTATGGGTTTTAATTGGATTTTTAAAATACTAACAATATTAAATTCTGTTTTAATGTTTGTAGATTTGTGAGTTTTAAATTGTATTGAAATGCTTTTAAAGTACCTGATTTGAGTCTTTTTGTGGAGAGAAAAAGCAGAGTATAAATAAACATAAGAAGACGACAAAGAACAAGAAAAATAAAGAAGAGAAAGAGGAAGACGAAGAGGAAGAAGAAGAAGAAGAAGACAAAGGGGCAAATCATGCCTGAACTTTCCATAGCAGTGTCATGCTTTGGAGATATCATAAGAAGACTTGACTCATTAGAAAAGACAATAATGCTTGGCAAAGTAGAAGGACTAGGAAAAGAGAAATACTCCATTGTAAAGGGATATATTGCATCAAGAAAGTCACTGCCTTGAGTTGTAAGACCTGAACAGCACTGTTGATGACATGTGTGACTTGTGACCTTATCACAAAGGCCGCAGGTGAAGCATCCCACATGTAGGAAACATTGCCCAAGTGGCGAGGATTCATGCTGGCTCTATTGGAGCCAGCACAACACGGGCAGGTTCCCATGTTGGAAAGGAAGTGCTGTATGACAATCACTTCACTTGTGGATGGGGTCTCCACTGGAAGTCCAGTGGTGTTGTGGGATGGTCAGCGTGCCCATCGGTTGCTGGACTGGTGGGGAAGCATGCTAGGATTCTTCCCAAGACCTGTTTGATGAGGTGGTTGGAGGTCTCTCATTCATAGGATCATCATAAGTAGAAATCAAATTGACAGCAGTCAACAAAAACAGCAATAAAGATCTAATGAGAAAAAAATCATTTTACTCTAGCTTGGATTTTGATTTGAAAGTTTTAAAAATATCTTCTCATTAGTCTTTTATACTTTTTCTATCAGTCCCTAAAGCTCATATAAGTCTGAGCATGGCTTAGGAGAAGGCTCAGGAGAACCTCATTGACATTTCTAATTTTCTCACTGACATGTTTTAAAAATTTCCGAGTTTATAGTACTGGTCAACATTTTTAATTCCATTTGATTAAGTAACCATGGAGAGCAGCTCTCCTGGACTTGAGTCCTTGTTATGATTTGCAGATTTTAATCTGTGCTGCAGTCTCTTGTTGTTTTAGTTGTGTGTTATTATGGTGGTGTTACTCTGGTGAATTTATGCATTACACTGTGCATTTTCCCCTTCTTTTGTGGGGGATGGTTTATATTTTAACAGAAAAGATAAACATTTCTCAGATGAAGAAAACAACAGCAAATCAAACCATATGCCTTCTCCCAAACATATCACCTAGAAGTAGGCTTGATATTATATATTAGCTTTGCATTGTTTAGATGTCTCACCTCCTGTTCATTCTCATTAAGGAAAGCAATGGTCACTTTGGATCAACCAGTCAGCTTGTTTTCAGGCTTGTCTATATGGACTAAAATAAATTCTACTTGGCATCAAATTTTTCCAGTGACCCTGTTTATGCCATATACATCACACATAGCATAGTGAAATCACCATAATTGGCTATACATTTCTCCTTGTCAAACACATCTCACCAATAGGGACCTGTATACATTTCTAATCCTTCAAATGATTTTTGACTACATGCCCCCCCCCCCCAGCTTGCATGACAATAAACATATCTGTTAAGACAAGGTGTGCTAATCTTACTACACACAGTCACCAAGTTACAAACAAAATAGGTTCTGTATGTTTGTTCTTAAGTTGAATTTGTATGTAAGTCAGAAAAGGTACATTTTTAATTGTAATTCCAGCTACATATAACAACAACAACAACAACAACAACACTTTATTTATATGGCGCTCCATCTCCCCCAAGGGGACTTGGTGCAGCTTACATGAGGCCACACCCAACAATACAGTAACACAATATAACACAAAAGCATAACAAAACCAGAAAATAAAATACACAAAATGCAAAACCAATATAATAAACGAACAGCAAAAGCAAATCAAACATTAAAACACAGAGGATTAGGCTGGGCAGGGCCGAACTCAATGATAAAATTTTAAAACACTGGGAGATAGGACAGTATAAATTATCGGGAGGAGGATCTGGGGATAAGGAAGGATTTAATTGCATGAACCATAAACTAAAGTGCTTCTGAGGTCATTTTATGCAAAGTTTGGTCAGGGAGTATCTTACATTCAAACACTGAAGGCACATTGGAATAACCAGGTTTTCAGGTTCTTCCTGAAGATTGCCAGCGTGGGGGCTTGCCTAATGTCTCTGAGGAGTGAATTCCAGAGCCAGGGGGCCACCACAGAGAAGGCCCTCTCTCTGTGGTGGTTTATTTATACCCACTTTTTCTCTCCACAAGGAGACTCAAAGTGGCTTACATTAAAAGCATTTCAATACAATTTAGAATCTACAAATATATGAACATTAAAAGAGAATTAAATATAATTGGTATTTTAAAAATCAGTTAAAATCCATAAAAAACATATTCAAAACTAAACATTTTGAATGGCATAGGGAAGGTTTAACCCTCCTGTGATGTTTCTTTTGCTATCTGTGCCCCAGTTCAGAGGATTTCACCTCACTGTCTGTCCCTGTGATAAGTGGATTTTGAAAATATTAGGTTTTTGTTGAAACAAAGATTGGTGATAAAGCTTCAGTGGAGACACCTTTTCCCCATGATCAGTCTTCCAGAAGTGCATTTCCCTTCCTAGGGGTAGATTTCTCTCACTTCCTGTTGTCTCACTCCAGTTTGTAACTAAAATGCCTTTTTAATGTGTTCTTGAAGGCTTTCATGGCCGGAATCATTGCGTTGCTTTGATTTTTCTGGGCTGTATGGCCATGTTCCAGAAGCATTACCTCCTGATGTTTTGCCCACATCTCCTCACATAAACCTCACTTGCCTAGTTCCCAACAGACCTCACAACCTCTGAAGATGCCTGCCTGTGGGTGAAACGTTGGGAGAGAATGCTTCTGGAACATGGTCATACAGCCCGGAAAACTCACAGCAACCTAGTCCTTTGTAAGTCAAATGTTTGTAACTCGGGGACTGCCTGTTTACTGATATGTGAATATCACATGAGTCTTCTTTAAAAAAATAAGTGAGGAATGCTGAGAGATGCAGTCCTCAAACTGGAAGACTACAGTTGCCCAGCTTGGAAGGAGTGTTGGATGCAAAACTGACAAAAATGGTTTCAAACTCTCTTTCCCTCTCTCTAGTTCTCTCTTTTTCTTGCACCACAAAGAATTGCAAAGTAACCATAGAAAACAATTTAACAGGGTTTTTATTAAGAGGAAAGGAAAGTGTTACTACATTAAAAATGAGGTGTGGTGGATTACAATTTCTCAAAAGACCTGGAATCCACCTAGATGTGATATATTCTCCAAAAGCTACATAGACTTGGTTGTTTGTCATCAAGTCAGTTTTGCCTTAATGGTGACCTCATGAATGAGAAACTTGTCATCAACTCCTGTGTTCTGATTCTGTGAAGTCAGGACTATGGCTTCTTTGACTAAATCAATCCACTTGCAGTATGCCTTACTCTTTTCCTACTGTACTCAACTATGCTTAGTATTATTGTATTTCCCAGTGAGTCTCATAATGTCTCATGATGAAGAGCTTCCTCTTCATCTTGGAAAGAAGTGACGAGTGGAGTGCCACAGGGTTCCGTCCCGGGCCCGGTCCTGTTCAACATTAATGACTTGGATGAAGGACTAGAAGGCATGATTATCAAGTTTGCAGACGACACCAAATTGGGAGGGATAGCCAATACTCCAGAGGACAGGAGCAGGATTCAAAACGATCTTGACAGATTAGAGAGATGGGCCAAAACTAACAAAATGAAGTTCAACAGTGACAAATGCAAGATACTCCACTTTGGCAGGAAAAATGAAATGCAAAGATATAGAATGGGGGACAATGCCTGGCTCGAGAGCAGTACGTGTGAAAAAGATCTTTGAGTCCTCGTGGACAACAAGTTAAACATGAGCCAACAATGTGATGTGGCAGCAAAAAAGCCAATGGGATTTTGGCCTGCATCAATAGGAGCATAGTGTCTAGATCTAGGGAAGTAATGCTACCCCTCTATTCTGCTTTGGTTAGACCACACCTGGATTATTGTGTCCAATTCTGGGCACCACAATTCAAGAGAGATATTGACAAGCTGGAATGTGTCCAGAGGAGGGTGACTAAAATGATCAAGGGTCTGGAGAACAAGCCCTATGAGGAGCGGCTTAAGGAGCTGGGCATGTTTAGCCTGAAGAAGAGAAGGCTGAGAGGAGATATGATAGCCATGTATAAATATGTGAGAGGACGCCACAGGGAGGAGGGAGCAAGCTTGTTTTCTGCTTCCCTGGAGACTAGGACGCGGAACAATGGCTTCAAACTACAAGAGAGGAGATTCCATCTGAACATGAGGAAGAACTTCCTGATTGTGAGAGCCGTTCAGCAGTGGAACTCTCTGCCCCGGAGTGTGGTGGAGCTCCTTCTTTGGAAGCTTTTAAACAGAGGCTGAATGGCCATCTGTCAGGGGTGATTTGAATGCAATATTCCTGCTTCTTGGCAGGGGGTTGGACTGGATGGCCCATGAGGTCTCTTCCAACTCTTTGATTCTATGATTCTATGATATGTCCAAAGTACGACAGTCTCAGTTTAATCATTCAACTACTGGAGAGTTCAAACTTGGTTTGCTCTAGGATACATTTATTTGCAGTCTATGATAGCGGCAGAACTCTCTTCCAGTGCCACATTTCAAATGAACTGATTTTCTTTCTACATTGACCAGCTTTCAAAGCCATACCTAGAAATTTAAACTATATTGAATGATTCGGATTAGTCATCTAATCATTGCTGCCCGACAGCTCATTATTAAACCTGTTTACTTCTATTAGATTAATAGAATGACAGAAATATTTAACACTAAATTTACATAAAATATAAAATGAAATTTTAAAACAACACGCAGACTACATTCTGCAGTCAAACAGACTACAGAACATTTCAGGATTTTGAAAAATGTATTTCATTTTTAGTCTTATCCTTTTTTGGTTTCTTCCTTGGTCTGGATGTTAAAATGATGAACTGGCAGGAGTCACAATATAATATAATGCATTTTGTTAAATTTCTGAACTGACAGTATGTTCACTTTGGAAAAAGGTAGTTCAGCAATGAAAAATGTTCTGTTGTGTCATCTGTTGGGTAGTTCTCTCTTTTTGGATTAGAATTTCATTGTGTTTGGTATAAAATTATACTTTTTAAAAATCCCAAAAATTCAGACTGAGCCTTCAAGGCCATTTCAATGCTTGTGTTTGCAAAAACAAATTATAACACAGGTGAAGGATGTTCCTTTCTAGAGCTTGGGAAACACCCTTTGTTGGACTGTAGCACCTAGATTCCTCCAGCCATGGTTCACTAAGCTAGTTATGGACCACTTTGTGGTCTCATTTCTTAAGGTTGGCTCTGCATCTTGTGGTGCCAGAGCTCAGTCTGTTTAGTGGCTTCCAAGTCGCCCAATCTTCAGTGTGTCCAGGGGGGAGTTTCTCATTTGGTATCAGCCATGGCTTGAAGTTCCGGGTTTTAACCTGCCACTTTTGGACTCTCACTTGCTGAGGTCTTCCTGCAAGTGTCACTGTAGATCTTACAAAACTATTTCTTGATTTAAGGCATTGGCATGCTGGCTGATATCCAAACAGGGGATGGGCCGGAGATGTCACTGTCTTGGCCCCTTCATTACAGGCTGCTACTTCACGGATGTCAGGTGGTGCAAAACCATCTAAACTGTATAATTTCTCTAGTGGTGTGGGGCATAGACATCCTGTGATAATGCGGCATGTCTCATTAAGCGTCACTTCCACTGAGATGTGTTCAGCACTGGGCATGCGTATTCAGCAGCAGAGTGGCCAAGCGCAAGGACAGATGTCTTCACTATATCTGGTTGTGATACCCAGGTTGTGCCAGTCAGCTTTCAAATGACATGAGAGAAGCCTCCCTACAGGATTGCAGCCCATCTGGGCATCCCCTGGGCAACGTCTTTATAGACATCTGATTCTCTCATACCAGAAGTGACCAGAAGCGTAAAATTATACTGAAAAAAAAAACCCTGCTCTGGAAAGGGGAAAGGAAGCATTGTTGTAGACAACTGGATCATTTACATTGAGATAGGATGGGTAGATGATTGGCAGTGAACTGTGGAGAGAAATAGTGGCCATAAATAGCCTCCACTTTACAGAAGTATCTAAATTTAATATTTATTTATTTATTTATTATCATATCAGGAGCAAATCAAGGGTGTAGTTGTAATTTATTTTTAAAAAACAAAACAACCCCCCCCCCCCCCAAAGTTTGAAAACTTAGCATTATACTAAATATCCTTTGATCAGTAGCTGGCTACTTGGAGTGCCTCTGGTGTTTCTATAAGAAGGTTCTCCATTGTGCATATGGCAGAGCTCAGGCTGCACTGTGGCCTCATTTCTTAAGGTTGGCTGATATTCTCACACCAGAAGCGATTTGCAGCATGCAACCAAACCAAAAATAATTGATATTCATTCTAGTCTATTTTAATGCAAACATCTCTTATAAAGAAGCCAGTCACAAATACAATAGGAAGGAGATTCTCTCCCAATGGTAATTATTTTCACAAAAAATTTTTTTAGCGGTTTCTCCTCAGGTATTAACTCGCAGGTGCTGCTGCTGCTGCTTCTCTTCCTCCTCCTCTCTTTCTCTTTTTCACACACACACAACCATCAGGTGACAATGTTTTCATTAAGGGAAATGCAAAAATCTCCAAAAGAATCCATCTGATTAGGTTTCAAAAGCTGTCACTCCGCTATGCCAAAGTAACTTTTTCTAATTAAGTATTGAGCACTCGGCAGATTACACCAAAATGGCATAACAGATGAAAGCAATGCATTAGAAATGCAAAGTGAGACTTTGAAAATAAATGTTGAAAGACATGCTAAGTACAATTAGACTCCGGCTCCCCCTTTCCTCACCAGTTCCACAATGCTACAAAAGAAGACATCACCGTAAAGAAGAGGGAAAGAGGTTTTGGCTACATCTGCAAATGAATAAATAACTCTCAACCTGCTCCTTCAAATTGTGTGACCAAGACTTTTCAAGCAAGAGCTATTGAGTTACTGGGTGGATTCGCAACATCTGACGCTAGCAGAATCACACCTGGGGCCTTCTGGTTCACTGAGAGATGCCTCTACCATATAGTAAACTTGGGATATCAAGTACCATTTTGGATCCCCCTCCCACCTGATCTGTTAGTCACAGGAAATACTGGCAATTTATTGCCTATCAAGCTAAACTGGATGGAAGTTCTTTCAAGTCAGGTTATCTCTTAATAGGGTTGCTTGTTTTCATTGCAGTGATTTTCTCTTTCTTCACAAGACTACATCCATTATCTTCTCACTTTACTCCAACATCCCTTTCCCTTCTCCACTGTACCATATATTTCATTATATGGTACAGTACAGTTGGGAGTATAGATCTTCACAAAAGTGGAGAAACGGTTCATATCTTGATCCCCCGATCCACATTTAAAACAAAGACAAAAGGACAATACCATCATGTATCATGTAATCATCAAAACAGCAGGTTTTCACCAGTTATTCTTGCCTATTGTGATTCAAATTGGACCACTCACGGATACATGTGCTTCTTGCAAAATGAGCTGAGAAGTAAAAAAAGGCACCAAACTCATAATCTTTGGGTCAAGGTGGACAGTAACAAGGTGGAGCAGTCACATTTCTTCTGTCCTCTTCCCCAAAGTTGGACAGGCTGGCCTCTGAGGCTCCTATTACACTGCCATATAAAACTCAGATTATCTGCTTTGAACTGGATTATATGGCAGTGTAGACTTTTATAATCCAGTTCAAAGCAGATAGTGTGGATTATCTGTTTTGATAATTTGGTTTATATGACAGTGTAGAAGGGCCCTGGAAGACTTCAAGCCTGGAACAGTTTCCTGGATTCCTTTTTTCACCGTACATTTCCTCACCTCACCCAGATGCCCTTCCATCTAGCAGCACAACTGCCTTGGAAAACCATCCAAAGTGATCACCCAAGATCAGTCCACTGTAAGTACTGAAATGATATTTTTGTTACAAGAAAAAGCCTCTAAAGCAGGGGTCCCCAAACTAAGGCCAGATACAGCCCTCCAAGGTCATTTAGCCAGCCCTCATTCAGGGTCAACCTACGTCTGAAATGACTTGAAAGCACACAAAAACAATAACAACAAGAATCCTATCTCATCAGCCAAAAGGAGGCCTACACTTCCCACTAATAAGTTTATATTTGTTAAAATTGTTCTTCATTTTAATTATTGTATTGTTTTTAAGTGTTTTTTGCACTACAAATAAGATATGTGCAATGTGTGTAGGAATTCGTTCATTTTTTTTCAAACTATATAATCCGGCCCTCCAACAGTTTGAGGGATTGTGTTTAAAAAGTTTGAGGACCCCTGCTCTAAAGGAACAAATTGATCTTGTCATTTGGGAGTTGTAGTTGCTGGGATTTATAGTTAACCTATAATCAAAGAGCATTCTGAACTCCACTAATAATAAAATTCAACCAAACTTGGCACACAGAACTCACACAACCAACAGAAAATACTGGAAGGTTTTGGTGGGTGTTAACCTTGAGTTTTGGAGTTGTAGTTCACCTACAGCCAGTGAGCACTGTGGATCTAGACCTAACTTGGCACTCAGTATGCCCAAATGTGAACACTGGTGGAGTTTGGGGAAAATAGACTTCACATTTGGGAGTTGTAGTTGCTGGGATTTACAATCAAAGAGCATTCTAAACCCCACCAACAATAGAATTGGGCCAAATTTCCCACACAGAACCCCCATGACAAACATAAAATACTGTGTTTTCTTATGGTGTTTTGCAACTCCTCTGACACCCCCTCATGATTGAGAAACACTGGGTTAAATGAATCCTGAAGTATTAACCATGAGCCTAGGTTCACAGGAACAGAAATTGTGCAGAAACATCCATTTTCCCATAATGTCAGTCCCTCCTATTTTATTTCCAGTTGTAAAGGTAATAATGACTTCTATTGGAAGAGTCACTTATATTCAAGGCAGAATGACTGTGAAACAGAATGCAGTTTGGTCTGACAAAGTTACCTAGTTATGTAAGGCTCAAATATCGAAGTGAAGTGGCAGAGGGTCTCTAAGAATAGGTACAATTAGCCAAGTGCAAGGAGCCCTGTGCACGCTACCTGTTTCTAACAAGAGGCAGGAAAGAGGTTCTCTTGGTTTGTGCCTAATTACCCTTTATTAAACTTCATTTCTGTATGTTTCTGATGGAAGGAGACACATGCTTTGTGCTATGTCAGGTCATGTCAAGTTACATTGAGCCATGTGATATAAGATCGTCTGATGCAACCTGACACGGCACATATTAGTGCCAATGGAGAAGTTGAAATGCCAAGCCATTTTCAATATATAGGGCTGGGTCTAAATCAACAAGAACCAGATGGGGATTTATTCTGAAGCCCTGCACAAATGCCATGCAACCGAGGGAGACAGAAACATGTTTTTTCCCTAAGGACTGGGACCCCCCCCCCCCTCTCTCTCTCGATAGTGGAGAAGGAGCCTTCTGCATACTCCATAGAATTAGTGATTGTAGATTTGTAGTAGGCTTGTGCATTCAGGGTGAATCACTATCCATTTCTGTTTATGGATAACCTCCCCCYGCCCACCATATCAATTTTCCAGCACCTCTCGAAAACAGGGGAACTGCTGAATGCGGTTTTCATTCAGCATCTGAAAAAATTGTTCTTTTCAGCCCATTAGCAGCAACGGGTTAAGAAAACACCCATTATTGAGGGGGGGGGGGGAGGCTTTCCACAGGCTCCCCTTCCATATCCTTCATTAAAGACCTGAATTTTAGAAAGCATCAGTTACCAGTCTTTCAGGATGCTTTCCCTTTGTAGAGGAGGAGACTGGGTTTAATGTTGCTTAAAGCTGTTCAACTGTAGAGGAGAGTCAGGATGCAGCTTGGCTTTGAGGCTCCTGTGATGCCGGGCCATCTCCCAGAGAAAGAGAAGCAGAGGGAGGAAGGGAGAGGAAACTCCTTGGTCCTTGACTTCATGCACTTAGCCTTGGTCTCCTCCTTCTGCCGATACAAGTTGGAATCCTGGCTTTTGCTGCTGCTAAAGTTTTCTGTGGTGATGGTGATGGAGAAGGAGGCCAGACCTGTGAGGATTCAAGAGACCCCTCTTTCTGGGATTGTTTGTTTGTCCTTATCCAGTCTCCTGTGGCATGGAGAGAGAGGATGAGGGAGGTATGTGGGCCCTCCTTGGCTGCATATTTCAAGGAGGCCCAGGGAAGGAAGAGACTATGACCCAGAGCTCATTTGAGCTAGGAGCACCACATGGTCACGAAAGCAGAGGGGGAGCTGGTTATTGGCTCCTGCTTGCTTTCATGTCAAGTTGATTTTTGTACCAGGAGAGGGCTTCCTGTTCCGTGCTCCCAAAGAAAACAAAAGGAATGAAAGAACGAACAAAATGGGAGAAACTAATTCCATGCACAACTCTAGTTTGTTGGTAAATGCCATAAGGTATTCCAACAACCTCTTTGAAACTAACTAAAAAAAGCTTTGGTATTCCACCTTATCCATGAAAGGAGTTTGATTCCTCAAAAATGTATGCTAAAAGAGGGCCTTCTCTGCTGTGGCTCCCCAGCTCTGGAACTCACTGCCTAGTGAGATTAGGCTAGCCCCCACTCTGGCAGCTTTTAAGAAAGACCTGAAGACCTGGCTTTTCTGATGTGCCTTTGGCGAATGAATATATATTCCAGTTTTACTTTGTTCCCACTTTAGCACTGTCCTCATGATGCATTCTCTCCTTGCCCTATTTATTTATTGTGTCATCAGCAATCAGACATTTGTATTACATTTTTTACAAAAACAAACAAACAGACAAAACACAGAATTTGCAAGCTTGGTAGTTGATTAAATGTCCTTTGAACAGTATCTGGCCACTTGGAGTGCCTCTGGGGTTGCCGCAAGGAGGTCCTCCATTGTGCATGTAGCAGGGCTCAGGTTGCAGGTGGTTTGTAGTTTGCTCTTCTCCACACTCGCATGTTGTGGATTCCACTTTGTAGCCCCATTTCTTAAGATTGGCTCTGCATCTCGTAGTGCCAGAGCACAGTCTGTTCAGCGCCTTCCAAGTCGCCCAGTTTTCTGTGTGCCCAGGGGGAGTCTCTCATATTGTATCAGCCATTGGTTGAGGTTCTGGGTTTGAGCCTGCCACTTTTGGACTCTCGCTTGCTGAGGTGTTCCAGCGAGTGTCTCTGTAGATCTTAGAAAACTATTTCTAGATTTAAGTCGTTGACGTGCTGGCTGATCCCCAAACAGGGGATGAGCTGGAGATGTCTCTGCCTTGGTCCTTTCACTATTGGCTGCTACTTCCCGGCGGATGTCAGGTGGTGCAATACCGGCTAAGCAGTGTAATTTCTCCAGTGGTGTAGGGCGCAGACACCCCGTGATAATGCGGCATGTTCCCTTGCCCTAATTGAAGGTTTAACCCAATGGTTTTTTCGGTCCTGTAGAGTCCGCCCCCCCCCCCCCCGCTAGAAACACATTATCCTTCAGAAACATAGTGTACTCATCTCATCCAGGGTTTTATCAAATTCTCTCAATTTCACTTTTAACATATCTGGACTGCTCACTGTGTCTTATTTCTTTTCATGTCATTTTAGACCTGTTATTTCGTTATGTTATAAATTGATTTTGATGGTATTTTGCTTGTTTGTATTTTATTTGCTATATTATTTGTCTTGTTATAATTTTGGGCCTGGCCTCAAGTTAGCCACCCTGAGTCCCAGTTGGGGAGATGGTGGCGGGGTATAAATAAAGATGATGATGATGATGATGATGATGATGATTATTATTAAAATGTATTCTTCCCATGTAGTTTCAAAGCTGTGTTTGAATTATTTTATGGCATTCTTTTGCTAAAACAGGCTAACAGATCTATATCTTTGAATAATAGTACCAAGTAGGAAAATGGTGATTCTACCTGTAACTATTTTTAATAGGAAGACATTTCATAATGGTTCCTGTTTTTCTGAAATGTTTATGGAATACATAAAGGCAACATGAAATATACATAGTCACTTTCTAACCTGTGTTGAAGGAATATTTGGGGAGGCTGTTTCAAATTTCATATACAGTACGACTGTCAAGTCCATAGGAAATATGTTTCAAGACCCCTTGGAGGTATTTGAAACCCTAGGTAACAGCAAACTCTAAATGTTGTTAACATTTAGGCAAAAAGCAAAGCACTGAGTTTCACTGGAAGACCTAGGCTGAGTCTACACTCTATAATAATAGCAGTTGAACGCCATTTCAACTGCCATTGCTCAATGCAATCGAATCATGGGTTTTGTATCGGTGAGGCACCAGCTCTCTTTGGAAGAGTGCCAAAACCTTGCAAAACTACAACTAGATTGATTTCATACTTTTGACCCATAGCAATTAAAGTGGTGTCAATCTGCATTAATTCTATAGTGTAGATCAGGGGTCCCCAAACTATGGCCCGCAGGCGACTTCCGGCCCGCCAAGGGCACTTATCCGGCCCACGGAAGGGGAGCGCCCCCCCCAGTGCCCCTCCCTTGGCTGGCTCATGCTATCCATCAGGCCTGATGGGCAGCATGAGCCAGCCGAGGGCAGCTGCTCTGCGTGGCCTACTCTCTGTAAAGCACCTCGCGAGGTGCTTTATGTGAGAGTAGGCTGTGTGCGCTGCTTGCTGGGCCCGATGGGCAGCGTGAGCCAGCCAAGGGCAGCTGCTCCCGTGGCCGCGTACAGCACCTCGCGAGGTGCTTTACTCATGAGTAGGCCGTGCGGGGCCTGCTCTTCCCTTGGCAGGCTCACACTATCCGTCAGGCTCGATGTACAGCGTGAGCCAGCCAAGGGCAGCTGCTCCGTGTGGCCTACTCACGCATAAAGCACCTCGTGAGGTGCTTTACTCACAAGTAGGCCATGTGGGGCTGCTCCTCTCTTGGTAGGCTCACGCTGCCCATCAGGCCCGATGGGCAGCGTGAGCCAGCCAAGGGAGGCTGCCCCGGCGCTCCATGCAATCATGCCGGCCACATGACCTTGGAGGTGTCTACGGACAACGCCGACTCTTCGACTTAGAAATGCAGATGAGCACCACACCCCAGAGTCAGACACGACTGGACTTCATGTCAGAGGAAAACCTTTAACTAGGAAAATTGTGGAAGATCCAGGGTGGGAGAAAGAACTCTTGTCTGTTGGAGGTAGGTATGAATGTTTCAATTGGCCACCTTGATTACCATTTCATAGCCTGACAGTTTTTAGGGAGAATCCTTTGTTGAGATGTGATTAGCTGGCCCTGATTGTTTCTTGTCTGGAGTTCCCCTGTGTTTGAGTGTTGTTCTTTATTTACAGTTATAATTTTAGAGTTTTTTTAATACTGGTAGCCAGATTTTGTTCAGACTAGAAATAGGAAGATTTCCCATTCTCTGCTCCTGGAATTACTGCCTAAAGAGGGCTAGAAAGAACCCCCTCTAAGGGCCCTTCCACACAGCAAAATAAGATATGTGCAATGTGCATTTTTTTAAAAAAAAAAAACTATAGTCCGGCCCTCCAAAGGTCTGAGGGACAGTGAACTGGCCCCTGGTTTAAAAAGTATGAGGATGCCTGGTGTAGATGCGCCCCAGAGCAGCAACAGGCGAGGCTTGGGGGGGGGGGGGCAGGGTGGTGGAGTTGCAGTGGTCTATTGTGATTCTATACCCCTGACCAGGTTCGCCATCCCATAGTCAATAGCTTTTGAGTGTATTTACTCCCAACAAACATGTCTGGGGAGGAATATATTTTGGGAGTGTGAAACCATGGATATAGAATCTGTGGATAAGGAGGTTAAATAATACAAATGTTAGGGTTTATCTGAACATACTGATTCTATGGGTGTCCAAGGCACTCTTAAACATGTAACCAACATACGAGGGTTGAATGAAAAGTAATGCCTCCACCTCCGTAACTCCTCAACAGATGGCAGCAGAAGGTGTCACACCCAAGGAGATTCATCAGAGAATGCAAGCTGGTTATTGTGTCGATGTGAGTACTGTCCATCATTGGGCAAGTAAGTTTAAAGATGTTGAGGTGACACCTTCTGCTGTCAAGAATACAGTGACTGCACCTGCGCATTGCTTAAGTTGCATTGACTTACTGTCTGTGTAGGGTTCCATACTTTGCATGTTAACAATACAACCATTCAATACTAAGGCTTCCCGCCAAAATGGAACTGTAGAGGAGAGTCTATGGAACAAGCCAGTACACATAACAGTACTGCCATTTGTTGAGGAGTTACGAAGGTGGAAGTATTACTTTTTATTCAACCCTCGTAAATATAAGTAAAAAATTTAGAAACTTGTTTTGATTCAGAGTGGATCAATGCGTTTTCCTCTGAGAGGCATTAAAACAGAACTGTACCAGGAAATGTTCTCAGCAGAACTTCTTTTTTTCCTCCCCTTTCTGCCTGCTTTTACAACAGGTTCCTCTGGATAGGTTTTTATTGCTCCTAAAGCAGCTCAGGGGTTGTTTTAAAACGGAAGCGATTCTCTTTTGTATTCAGTGGCTAGCAACGCTGAGGACAACTAGTCCATTAAATCTTTAATTCCTTGAGACTTGCAGTTTAAGTAAGCCTGTCTGGAAAAAAAAAGACCCTTTGGAGGATGAACAGCTAGTGCTTAAAGAAAACCATACACGATTTAGGAAGAAAACATCATGGGCAAATTGTTTAAGGGGAGAGAAAGGTGGGGTTGTGAGGATGAAAAACTCCATCAGGGGTGATTTATTCCAGCCAGGCAGTTTAAATACCCGCCATGCATTCCTGTCACTTTGTCAGCTGTCAAAGCCGCTTTGGCCTCTTATAATCACTTGTTTCGCTGCCGACTGTCAGCTGCCATCAATCTCTGGGATAAGCTTTATAAATATATTTTAAAAAGCAGATGAGTGCAAATGGCCACCAGCCAGGTCAATGGTTAAGTGCAGTTTTTCATCTAATGCCATTGATTGTTTTCTGTGCTGTCCAGTTCTTTCAGTATGAAAAGTACACAGGAAAGTGAAGGGAGACATATGCATGGGGGACGGGAGTGTCTGTGGAGTACAAAGCAGCAGCAGCAGCAGCAAAGATTAAAGGAGTCATGACAGGGGGTGAAGGAAAGTGCACGCGTGTTGGATCAAGTGTCTGCGGCTGCATCTACATTGTAGAATTAACACAATTTGAGACCAACAACATATTGTCGAAGGCTTTCATGGCTGAAATCACTAGGTTGTTAGAGGTTTTTTCGGGCTATATGGGCATGTTCTAGAGGCATTTCTCCTGACGTTTCGCCTGCAAAAGGCGAAACGTAAGGAGAAATGCCTCTAGAACAGTGTTTCTCAACCTGGGGGTCGGGACCCCTGAGGGGTCGCGAAGGGGTGTCAGGGGGGACGCCAAAGACCATCAGAAAATACAGTATTTTCTGTTGGTCATGGGGGTTCTGTGTGGGAAGTTTGGCCTAATACTATTATTGGTGGGGTTCAGAACACTCCTTGATTGTAGGTGAAGTATAAATCCCAGTATCTACAACTCCCAAATGTCAAAGTCTATTTTCCCCAAACCCTATCAGTGTTCACATTTGGGCATATTGAGTATCCGTGCCAAGTTTGGTCCAGGTCCATCATTGTTTGAGCCCACAGTGCTCTCTGGATGTAGGTGAACTACAACTCCCAGACTCAAGGTCAATGCCCACCAAACCCTTCCAGTATTTTCTGTTGATCATGGGAGTTCTCTGTCCCAACTTTAGTTCAATTCCGTTGTTGGTGGAGTTCAGAATGCTATTTGTTTACAGGTTAACTATAAATCCCAGCAACTACAACTCCAAAATGGCAAAATCAATCCCTCCGCCAACCCCCACCAGTATTCAGATTTGGGCATACCGGGTATTTGTGCCAAATTTGCTCCAGTGAATGAAAGTACATCCTGCAGATCATTATTTACATGGTGATTCATAATGTTAGGGTTCTAGTTGGGGGTCACCACAACATGAGGAACTGTATTAAGGGGTCGCGGCATTAGGAAGGTTGAGATCCACTGCTCTAGAACATGGCCATATAGCCCGAAAAAACCTACAACAACCCACTTCAACAATCTTGGCTTAATGCTATGGAATTTTGAGAGCTGTAGTTTCTTGAGGCACTGAAACTCTTTGCCAGAAAAGGCTAAACACATTGTAAAACTACAACTCTTATGATTCCATAGCACTGAGCCATGGCTTTTAAAGTAGTGCCAAACTGCATTAATTCTGCAGTGTAGATGCAGTCCATGTGCCACTAGAGGGCAGTAGAGGGAGAGATGTATAGCTAAGCTATGGTAGGGCTGTGAAGAAATCTTGCTGAATTACTGTTTCTTGAATTGGCATTTCTCATTACAGTCTTTCTCCACATTTTCAGGCTAAGCAATCAAAGTTTTAATTATTTGTGGATTGCTCTATTTATCACCAACTCCACTGCTTCCCTTTCTCTCTAAGCATTTGTAGGTCTCTAGCATGATTTTATGGTCAGTTGTCTATAGAATCACAAATGCCTAAACAGAACACTTCCCTAGGCATTTATTGAACCTCTAGCACACTGGTTCTCAACTTTCCTAATGCCGTGACCCCTTAATACAGTTCCTCATGTTGTGGTGACCCCCAACCATAAAATTATTTTCATTGCTACTGTAATTTTGCTATTGTTATGAATCATAATGTAAATATCTGATATGCAGAATGGTCATTCACTGGACCAAATTTGGCACAAATACCAAATTTGCCCAAATATCAATACTGGTGGGGTTGGGAGAATTGATTTTGCTATTTGGGAGTTGTAGTTGCTGGGATTTATAGTTCACCTACAATCAAAGAACATTCTGAACTCCACCAATGATGGAATTGAACCAATCTTGCACACAGAACTCCCATGATCAACAGAAAATACTGGAAGGGTATGGTGGGCATTGACCTTGAGTTTTGGAATTGTAGTTCACCTACATCCAGAGAGCACTGTGGACTCAAACAATGATGGATTGCACCAAACTTGGCATGAATGCTCAATATGCCCAAATATGAACACTGGTGGAGTTTGGGGGGGGGAAATAGACCTTGACATTTAGAAGTTGCAGTTGCTGGGATTTATAGTTCACATGCAATCAAAGAGCATTCTGAACCCCACCAATGACAGAATTGGGCCAAACTTGTCATACAGAACCCTCATGACCAGCAGAAAAACTGTGTTTTCTGATGGTCTTTGGCGACCCCTGTAACACCCCCTCGTGACCTCCCCCAGGGGTCCCAACCCCCAGGTTGAGAAGCACTACTCTAGCATGATTCTACAGTTAGTTGATTATATCATTCTCTGGAAGATGCATATATTCCATGACAGAATACTCCTTTAGGCACTTGTAGGTCCTCTAGTAATATTCTGTAGTCAGTTGATCATAGACGTGGTCTGTGGGACTCACAAATTCCTAGACAGAATACACTTCCATGCATTTGTAAGTTCTCTAACATGATTTAATGACAGTAGAACCACCTTGGAAGATCTATAAATGACTAGACAAAAACTGGAAGTCGACCATAGAATTGCACTGGAGGACCTACAAAAGCTTAGAGAAGTGTTCTCTATGTTGGGATTAGGATTCCACTTTACCTACCATGTTTCCATTTTAGGGAACCCTGGGGGGGGGGGGGGGGGGGGGGGGGGGGAGGGGATTTAGAATTCTCAACCAAAGAACTTTTATTCCTATTTAAATGGAAATCCCAGGATTCCATAGGATGCAGCCATAGTAGTTAAAGTGGAATCACAATGCTATAATTATTTAGGGTGAAAGGGCTCATGGTGCACTGAAAGGCTGAGTCATCTTAAGAATTTGGTAACCCTTGCAAGACCTCCTGCTCAGGCACTATACCAAGATGTGAGACTTGAGGCTGAGGTGCCTACAATTTGTGAAATATGCCTCTGAACAAGAAAAGGGAAGTTTCCCTCCACCTTTGTGATAAAAAGGGCACAGAGATACACAGATTGTGCCACCAATCTGAACTTTAAAAGTACATGCAATTGTGCAATAACCAGCATAGTTTATCTATACAATGTATGTATTGTCAAAGGCTTTCATTGCTGGAATCACTGGATTGTTGTGAGTTTTCCAGGCTGCATGGCCATGTTCCAGAAGCATTTTCTCCTGAATGTATAATGTATGCTGTTTATCAGTTTGTGCAGAAACAGTTCTTGCAAATGTGAAAACTGTCCTAAGAGTGACAATAACTCTTTTGCCATTTTAAAACACAGTAAGAGCTATCCCAGTTCAAATCAAAGGTATGTCTTGTTCAGCATTCTGTTTCTGCAATGGCAGTTGATCACAGGAAACTATGTTGTGCTTTCTAGCAATTGATATCTGAAGGCATACTGTTCCTGATACTAGAGGTAACATATAACCATCCTAACAGGCATCAAAGGCCCCAATTTCTATGCATTTCTCTGACTTTCCTTCCAAGACATCAAGGGGTGCCTGCACACCAGGCATAGACAAACTTTGGCCCTCCAGGTGTTTTGGACTTCAACTCTCACAATTGTGGGAGTTGAAGTCCAAAACACCTGGAGGGCCAAAGTTTGCCTGTGCCTACTATACACTTTGACACCACCTTAACTGTCATGGCTGAATGCTATGGAATCCTGCAAAGTGTTGTTTGATGAGACAGTACAACTCTTTGCAGAGAAGGCTAACAACTTTGTAAAACTACAGCTCCCAATATTCCATAGCACTGAGCCATCGTGGTTTAGGATTAAACCACTGAGCTGCTAAGCTTGTTGACCGAAAGCTCGCAGGTTCGAATCCGGGGAACAGCGTGAGCTTCCACTGTCCGTCCCAGCTTCTGCCAACTTAGCAGTTAAAAAACATGCAAATGTGAGTAGATCAATAGGTACTGCTCCAGCAGGAAGGTAATGGCATGACTCCATGTAGTCATGCCATCCACATGACCTTGGAGGTGTCTACAGACAACGCCGGCTCTTCGGCTTAGAAATGGAGATGAATACCACCCCCCAGAGTCGGACATGACTGGACTTCATGTCGGGGAAAACCTTTACCTTTACCTACCTAAACTGCATTAATTCTACAATATAGATGCACACTGGCTCCTGAATAAAACCCTTCCTGACATGGGAAACCTTACCGGCAGTGCTGCTGCCATCAATGTAACCTCTTGCATCACACAAGAATGCAATGCTAGCAACATGAAGAAGTAATGCCATTGGTGGGATAAATCTGTAAGGCTCAAAGGAAAGAGATACCTGAACACTAGTCAAGGAGGCAGAAGGTATAGCAGCTATTGCCTGTTGCTTTACCTGTCTACAGAGATACCCTCACTTCTGCCTCACAAGATAGGGTCTAGATGTGCTACCCACACAGATATATTGCTACAGTGCTCTTGGCCAAAACCAATAAAAGCATCCAGTGTGTTACGCCAATGATTTTTTGTTTCCTCAGGACCAAAGTCAATGGATGTAACACTGCTGCAGCCCAAGGAGAAAAGAGTTTTAATATCTAGCTTCATATGATGGAGATTACTAAAATGTCCTCAGCAAATAGATTCTCTTTGTCTTCAGAGACTTGCCACTGTGTTGTAGCCAAAGCTCTCTGACTGATGGCGGAGAGCGATTCAAGCCCATTGCTGCATTCTTTGTGGTCTGAACAGCTTACAGCATGATGCAAAATGACAGCTTTCAGATAATCCAGAGTCAGTCGTTGTAAGGCAATGTTTTCTTCCCTCCCCGATTGATTAACCATCAAACCCCAGACCAAATGGAATTCATAGTGCTTTGACTTGCTCCAAATTAGTTTTGGCAGGTGGTCGTCTACTTAGGACGCACTAGAAATGACTCACATTTTTAGAAGTATGGTGCCAAATGTCCACTCATTTCAGCTTTGTACTGAAACTAACTGGTTGCAGTGGACCCTTGGTATCTGCAGGCATTTGGCTCCAGAATCTTCAATGGATACCAAAATCCATGGATCCTCAAGTTACATTACATACAGGGATGTAGTAAAATGCAGCCACTTAAAACGAGGAACAACTCAATGCTGGAGAGAGTCAATTTGCGAAATGGTGGGAGCTTACAGCAGGGCAGATTTTGCACATCAGTGTAGTGCTTCATGAATGGCAAAATCAAGGATTATTTTTGGACCTTCCCCCCAGTTTTTCAAGCCATAGTTGGTCTAATCCCTGGATGCAAAACCCATGGATATGAAGGGCAAAATGTATATTTATCTAAATAAATCTTCTACATTGTTGTTATAATTCTGGATCTTGTCTAATGCTTTTGCTTTTCTTTCAGGTGATTGACTTGATGCTAGTTTTGCTACATTACCTTGGTTCCTGTTTTATGGCAGAGCTCAGAACATTTACTTTTTTCTGTGTCTCTTTCCTACTGTCCAATCGAATAACTTTGAAACTGCAATATCTGCCAGGGCCAGAGATTTGAAGCTGTTGAATCATGAGGCTTCCTTGGCAGAGAATTCTAACTATCTCACCAAACTATTTGCTCACTCATCGATGAAATAACGAGACCACACAACTGTATGGTATAACTTTGGGCAATGTTACCTATTTAACTTTGTGAACTGCATGAACTTATTAACAACTCAACTTGGTGAAGGATAGGCTGAGACAGTGGCCCTCTTTGACCATCTTCTCAGCCAATTTGGGCAAAACACCTGAGTCCCCGCCAGGCTTTTTCAGGGTGCCTCTTTAGGGAAACTGCATAAAGTATCCACCCCCAAATTGTGAAGTTTCGTTGGAGAAAGAATTTCCTCCACAGCTCCAAGGCCATTACCATCCTCACCCCAACTCGTTTGTCCGAACTCACAGGTGGGGGTTCCTGTTCCTGGCCTTCACCAAAATAGGGTACACCCTGGGAGGGAATTCCACCCCAGCCTTACACTGACAATCTATTTAAGTTGACCTCTGAGCCTTTTCCCTTCCTTGACATTGTAGGGTAGGGAACACTGCAAGCCACAAAACAGGAGGGGAAAAACTTCCTACCCAGCACTAAAGCGATTGAATTAGTACACTGCTCTTGGGTGGATAGTGCTCTGTTTAGACCCTGCCCATATAAAGTATTCCTGGTTGGAACTATTTGACTGAGGTCTCTCATCGGGAGGTGTGCGTGTGTGCAGCAAATAGCCATCCTCTCCCAGCATGCAGTGAGGGGAAATCTAAAAATCCCATTATACAAGAGCATGGAGCCATTGCATATAAAATACTGTCAAAGTGCAATAATTGTGGAATGTGAAATGATACAATTTCCCAAATTCCCCAAGCCAGCATAGCCACTGGGAGCTGTAGTCCAAAACAAAACAAAACAAAACAAAACAAAACCACGTTTTCAAAGTTCTGGTCTTTCTTGAATTTGTCAATCAGTGGAAGCAATATCCGGATTTTTGTGACATAAGGACAGTATTTGATGTATGTTAAGGACAACATTACTATTTGGAAATATTCAAATGATAAAACTAACTTTCTGTTCCATCTTCCTAACCATGTGTTTACATTACCTCCAAGGTTATTATTATACACAGCAAAAGTAGTATACAGCAAACAAGATCACTATGCTGGCTTTTGTATTCGATCACACTCCAGACACTTCCCAAGTGTGTGGGACTGCATGATGTATCGGCGAATAATGCACGCAGATCCAAGTAAGGTGGTCTTTTGCAGCTGACAGATGGTAGTTTTGTCAGCATTGTTTGTTTTTAAGTACAAGCCAAGCTCTTTAGGCAATGCACTCTGTGTGCCAATCACCACTGGGACCACCTTTACTGTTTTGTCTTTACAGTTCAATCTTCAAATCCTCATATTATGTAAGCTTTTCCAGTTGTCTTGTCAATTATTATTATTATTATTATTATTATTATTATTATTATTATTCTCTTTTATCTCTCCCGAAGGGGACTCAAAGGACCCTTCCACAAAACCATATAACCCAGAATATCTGCTTTGAACTGGATTATCTGAGTTCACACTGCCATATAATCCAGTTCAATGTGGATTTTATACAGCTATGCAGAAGGGGCCAAAGCGGCTTGACATAAAAGCATCAGCACACAATTTAAAATATACAAATATGCAAACATTAAAACAGAATAAGATATTAACAGTATTACAAAATTCACAGTTAAAATCCATTAAAACATAATCAAAGTTAAAACCCACAGGCTAGGCATCAAATCGACTTTCCGTAGATTTCCTCCAGACTTCCTACTATTAGAAGGCCTTTAACTCTTATATGCCAGAGAGGAAGAGATATGTTGGGTATACATTTAGTCTGAGTAGTTAATTTTTCTGAAGGGAAATCTCAATATTAAGGCACATGATTCTAAAAAAAATAAATGCAAGCATAATTCTAAGTTAGCCAAGAGAAGCCATATTCACGACTCTCCTCCTTCATTATGTTAGTAATCCTCTTTTGTTATTATCTGGTGCCAAAGCACAACCTGCTTGAGGACTAGAGGTCATAGGAGGCTGTGTGAGCCATACGTAGCCCATGGAGCATACAACCCCACCCTTATTCTTTGTGCTGTATGGTGACGGAACACAGAAAAAGCAGGTAGACAGACAAGGATTTTTTTAGAGCTAATTTTTTCCCTTTCCTTGATAAAAGAAGGCATCCCTGTCTTCTAACTTTGCTCTCCTTCCCTCACATGAAGCACCCTTATTAGACAGAAAAGCAGGATTTGTCATCATGTGCGTGACTCTCACTCTTCTGCCCTGTGGCACCGTGATGCTCAGTGTACTGAGGTGCCAGAAAGAAAGGATATTTCTTGACATGGTTCTCCATGTTGAAAGAACTGGGTCAGAGATTGTTTTTAGAAGCATCTGATCATGTTTTGCTTCCAAATGCTGCTCACAGAAATGGAATTGTAAGCTTGTGTTCACCAACATTGCTATGGTTACCCACTTCTGTTCTGAGCCAACCGTAGATTGGGAGCATTCTGACTTTCCTGAAGCCCAACATGCTGGTGAGCGCCAGAATTTGGAAAAGTTACATGTTAGTTAGAGATTCTGGAAGCAGTACTGCCCCTAAATAAGGTTCCCATGTGTTGCATGGGAACTGCAATAGGCAACCCAATCTCAGTACCACAACACCTGGAGTCCAGAGTTTGAATGATCCCTCTGGCATTTGGCATGAGCTAGACACGAGTAGGGCAAGGTGCCATGGTATTATGTAACAGCTGGCTTTCAAAAATCTCAGATGGCTGGAAATCAGACAGAGACAGAATGAATGCCCAGAAGCCCAGAGCAGCAACCATATGGCAAAGAAGTGAGTACATCCAACTTCCAAAACAGCCAAAGGGCCATGTATTCTCTGGCATCAAAAGTTTTCCTTGCTCAGATATCACATTGGAAATAATGCTGCTTTCCTAGTCTGTATCACTAGCTCCATCACACAACAGGAAATGGAAAGAAAGCAGAGCTCAGAAAAGTTGCCTTTTTTGAAAGATATCTCCTAGAAGTCAGCATGGAGGATTCTAGAAGCTATAGTACAAAAAAGTTTGCAAAGTCTATAGGAGAACACAGAGTACAAAATACAGCAAATCCCATCATAGAATCATTGGGTTGGAAGAGGCCACAAGGGCCATGCAGTCCAACCCCCAGCCATTCAGGGATACTCAATAAAGCACTCCTGACAGAGGGCCATCCAGTCTCTGTTTAAACACCTTCAAAGAAGGCAGTGTATTCCACTGCTGAGCAGTTCTTCCTAACCTCTGAGGACGCTTGCCATAGATGCAGGCGAAACATCAGGAGAAATGCCTCTAGAACATGGCCATACAAAAACCCACAAGAACTTAGTTCTTCCTAATATTCAGGTGGAATCTGTTTTCCTGCAGTTCGAATCCATCAATTAACATCTTCCATTACTATTTTCTGTTTACATCTATTGGTGCTTCATAATAATTGCATGAGCTCTGAGAGAGTGACAATTAATAGGATCAAAGCAGGCATAGCTGAGGAATTCCCTTGCTATCAATCTGAAGAATAAAATCTCTTTGTTTTTATGCCAGATGGGGAGAAGGAATTTCCTCTTGTATCCCATGTATCTCTTGGGATGATGATCATGGTTGCTTAAAGATAAGAGAAGCAGAGCAGAAATGGAGAGAGAGGGAAGGACTATGCTCTAAAACAGCCCCACTACTCCTAAAGATACAACAGTCCTATTCTAAAAAGAAAATAAAAAGCAATCTGGCCATATGCCACACTAAATAGTTCACTGCATTCCATGAAGGAACAGCCTATCCACATTCTTGGACTGTAGAAAGAATTGACAGTGTTAGTGGAGAATTCACATTGCAAGAGAAACAATATTTATAGAATTTTAACATGATTTAGTACTTGATGACATGGACCTTAGGTCATGAAAACTTATCCCCCCCCCCCCCCTATAAAAGATACCAACACACTCAGCTTTTCTTAGGTGGGTTTGTTCTGCCACCAACCAACTCCCTTTCCAAACATAAGAAGCTGGTGTCTGAAACACCCAGTCTGAGGGACTTCATAAATGCTTAAGAGAGCTTACTCACTTGAGGTCCAGCTCTGAGAAGAGAAACATCACAGGAACAATCTATTAAACACATGAAGCTAACAAATCAAATACCTGTGGTTCAGAGGCAGCCACCTATAAACCTCACAGAAACTACCAGTAGTCCTCATCATTTGCAACTATTCAACTTCTGCTCTTAGTATTGTCGGAGGCTTTCATGGCTGGAATCACTGGGTTGTTGTAAGTTTTTCGGGCTACATGGCCATGTTCTAGATCCGTCTCGAACCACATCTATGGCAGGCATTCTCAGAGGTTGTGAAGTCTGTTGGAAACGAGGAAAATTGGATTTATATATCTGTGGAAAGTCCAGGGTGGGAGAAAGAACTCTTGCCTGTTGGAGCTAGCTGTGAATGTTTCAATTGGCCACCTTGATTAGCATTTAATGGCCTGACAGTTTTTATGTATGGCTTGTTACTGCCTGAGGGAATCCTTTGTTGAGAGGTCACTGATTATTTTTTGTCTGGAGTTCCCCTGTGTTTGAGTATTGTTCTTTATTTGCTGTTATAATTTTAGGTATGTTTTTATTATTCCTGTGTTTTCTGGAATTCTTGACCCTTGAGCTGGCTACACTGAACAGATCATTGTCTCATATCCTTTTGGTTTTGGATATCTCAACTACTATCTTTGGGTGAAGACCTCTGAACTGACTGAGACATGGCAATTGCATCTCTCTTCATCTTTTTGGATTACCTGTGTATGACCTGAACTAGAATGAGTTTCTTGTAGCTGCTACCCTTAAGTGAATCTATTATTTTGTGCTCTTGCTTCCGAAAGGCATAGGGCAGTAGGATACATAAGTAATGACACCTGGTAGCTACCATGTCAGGGTAATGGGGAATGAAGATCAAGTTTTAGTTCAATTATTTATGAAGCCACCCAAGGTGTGGAACCTAGTTTGGGGAGAAGTTTCAGCAACTTGACTAGATTTGCTTTTCAGCTGGCATAAAAATCACCATCTATCACTGAAAATAGATAAGTTAAGCAAGGTAAATACAGAAGCCAAGTCAGGGAACAAATGCTACATTTTAGGTCAAAATGCCACATCTTGCCACAGAAAAGGTCAGTCTAAATGGCAGTAGATCCAGAGGCAAGGTCAGCAAAAGACAAAGCACAAAAAGACAAAATCGCTTGCAAGAAATTTCTACAATAAAAACAACATTGTCCTTAGCCAAGACACAGACCAACAGTCACAAAAAAAGAAAGCACAGTTTGCAAAGGGCAGAGGGCAATACCTGGAGATCATTAGAGCTGTTGCTTCCACCAGCCTTAGAGTTCTAAGATTGTGACCTATATTGTTGAGCTGCTAGGGCTCTACTCAGAGCTCACATGGAGGCATTTAGGATCTGGTCTTTCTAAGAAAAAAGATTTATTTTGAGGAGATGCTTTACTCCCGAGAAAGCCCTTGTTCTTGGGAAGTAAAAACAAAGGACTTCATCTTCTGCAACTGGAGACTATGGGTGAATCTACTGTTTGACAGCATGTTAACTGAAAACAACAACATGAAATCAGACTTAAGTGGGGTTTAAACATACTAGATAAGTTGTCATTCCCACCTGAACGCTAGAAGTACTATGGGGCTTCCTTGCCAGAGATGTTCTTGAGAGTTCCTGAGGGAGGAATATGAAGTCACATCCACACTGCATACAATAATGGGTCCATTCATGGAAGAAAGTCTCATAGACATCCACACCCGAATACAGCAGTGAATTTCTTTGGGGAAAGAGGATCAGTAATAGGTCATTTCCAGTGTGGAAAAACATACACATTGTCAATGACTTTGCAGTACAACAATGTCTGAGGGGCAACAACATCATGTGATACAAAAGCATCACTATAAAACAGTGGTTCTCAACCTTCCTAATGCCTTGACCCCTTAATATAGTTCCTCATGTTGTGTTGACCACCAACCATAACATTATTTTCATTTCTACTTCAAAACTGTAATTTTGCTACTGTTATGGATTGTAATGAAAATATCTGATATGCATGATGCATTTTCATTTGCTGCATCAAATTGGGAACAAATACCCGATATGCCCTATGAATACTGGTGGAGTTTGGGGGGGGGGGGGGGAGGAGAGGAGAATTGATTTTGCCATTTGGGATTAGTAGTTGCTGGGATTTATAGTTAATTTACAATCAAATAGCATTCTGAACTCCACAAACGGTAGAATTGAATCAAACTTGGCACACAGAACTCCCATAACTAATAGAAAATACTGGAAGGTTTTGGTGGGCATTGACCCTGAGTTTTAGAGTTGTAGTTCACCTACATCCAGAGAGCACTGTGGACTCAGACATTGATAGATCTGGACCAAACTTGGCACGGACACTCAATATGCCCAAATTTGAACACAGGTGGATTTTGGGAAAAATAGGCCTTGACATTTGGGAGTTGTAGTTACTGGGATTTATAGTTCATCTACAATCAAAGAGTATTCTGAACCTCATCCTTAATACAGTTCCTCATGTTGTGGTGACCTCCAACCATAAAATTATTTTCTTTGCTATTCCATAACTGTAATTTTGCTGTATTAGCTCCAACAAATGCTAATCAAGGTGGTCAGTTGAAACATTCACACCTATCTCCAACAGACAAGAGTTCTTTGCCCCACCCTTGTCATTCCACAGATATATGCACCCACTTTCCTAGTTCCAATAGACATCACTACCTCTAAGAATGCTTGCCATAGATGCAGGCGAAACGTCAGGAGAAAATGCCTCTAGAACATGGCCATATAGCCCAAAAAAACCTACAACAACCCTGTAATTTTGCTTCCGCTATAAATCGTAATGTAAATATCTGATATGCAGGATGTATTTTCATTCAGTGGACCAAATTTGGTACAAATAGCCAATACGCCCAAATATGAATACTGGTTGGGTTTGGGGAAAATAGACCTTGACATTTGGGAGTTGTAGTTGCTGGGATTTATAGTTCACCTACAATCAAAGAGCATTCTGAACCTCCACCAATGATGGAATTGAACCAAACTTCCCAGACAGAACCCCCATGGCCAACATAAAATACTGTGTTTTCTTATGGTCTTTGGTGATCCCTCTGACACCCCCTTGCAACTTCCCCCCAGGGGTCCCAACCCCCAGGTTGAGAAACACTGCTATAGAATGGTGTGATAATGCTGTTATAGATTCAGAGTATGGTGAATCCTATATTCTAATGATTAGAAATCTCATTTCAAAGATCTTTCGTTTTCAAATTATAACCACATTAGGGATGTTCAAAACGAAATATTTTCAGTGGTTATATAACTGGTTTATAGGCCCTACTCCTATGAGATTTACAATAGTTCTCCTGCAAGTGCTTGGAACACAGTATTTTCTTAAATTATTCATTGGAACGTATTTTCTGCACAAATTTCCTTAGGTATAGATCATAAATTTAATTATGTGCATAACCTATAATTTCAAGATTGGATGGCTAGACTTTTTTTTCTATTTCAGAGACAAAAAACTATAATAAATATTCCAACCTTGACAGCATGTGTATTTATTTTTCTTTAAAAAGATTTGCTCCCTGCCTTCCCCTCTTTGTCTCCCCCTTCTCTTTTTCAGGTAATTAAACACTGCAGAATGCAGAACGAGATCCAGTCTTTCAATAATTCATTGTATATTGAAACGACAAGCTGTAGCCCTCACTTGTTGCAGGTAATTATAAAGGCATAAAATTTTAATTCAGATTATGTTTAATTGGTATGTTTGATGCCAATTATTGTGCCAAAAGCATCCTTGCCTCTTGCCTTCATGTTTTTAACTCTTGAATCCAATTTTAAAAAACTACCTGAAGACAAATTGTAATTATGCAACTGATAAAGATATTGCTGAACGCACTGGGTAATAGTATCTTAAGAACCAAGCAGAAATGTACCATAACAAAATTGTCCCTAGAGGCTAGTGCTTAGCAGGGATGGAGATCAGGTGCCTGGCTGGGTTTTATTTTCTTGTTTGAGAGTCTAGAAGTGTTAGTCAAAAATATGACCCCAAAAACTGTGTTTACTTATCCATGGGTCACTGCATCTTACTCTAATAGAAAAAAAAATAACAACCCCTTTCTCTGAGTAGAGTAGCAAAAGGCATACTCTGCTGCTGAGTATGCATGCCCAGTGTGGAACACATCTCACCACACTAAAACAGTGGATGTGGATGAGACATGCCGCATTATCACGGGGTGTCTGCGCCCTACACCACTGGAGAAATTACACTGCTTAGCCGATATTGCACCACCTGACATCCGCCAGGAAGTAGCAGCCAATAGTGAAAGGACCAAGGCAGAGACATCTCCAGCTCATCCCCTGTTTGGGTATTAGCCAGCACGTCAATGACTTAAATCTAGAAATAGTTTTCTAAGATCTACAGAGACACTCGCTGGAACACCTCAGCAAGCGAGAGTCCAAAAGTGGCAGGGCTCAAACCCAGAACCTCAACCAATGGCTGATACCAAATGAGAGACTCCCTCCTGGGCACACAGAAGACTGGGGCGACTTGGAAGGCACTGAACAGACTGCGCTCTGGCACCACGAGATGCAGAGCCAACCTTCAGAAATGGGGATACAAAGTGGAATCCTCTACATGCGAGTGTGGAGAAGAGCAAAACACTGACCACCTGCTGCAATGTAACCTGAGCCTTGCAACATACACAATGGAGGACCTTCTTGCAGCAACACCAGAAGCACTCCAAGTGGCCAGCTACTGGTCAAAGGACATTTAACCAACTACCAAACTCACAAGTTTTGTATTTTGTCTGTTTGTTTGCTTTGTTCTGTTAGAAATGTAATATAATGGATTGGTTGCTCTGACACGACAAATAAAAAGCAAAAGGCAAGAGCGAAGTGAATCCCAGGTAAACCTAAAAGAAGCCCGACCCCCTCCCCCTTACTCTTTTTAACACAACACTGCTTCTGAACCATCTGAATATCTGAGTGAGAAAATTGTGGGGGTTCACTGGCACTTCCTCTCTAAGGACTCTTGACTGAGTAGAGAGGATTTGGTGTTTCTTTTAGGTTCTCCTAGGATGGATTAAACTTTTTGCAATTCTACTCTGAGAAGGCCGTTTCTGTGATAAAAATTAATACTCTGCCTTAACTTTTGTCAAAAATAGAAACCATCACTATTCTGAATAAAGTGGTAAAAAGACTTGTTTGAATACCTAGGCAGGAAAATGGTTGTGAAGTATCTTGGCTCTGCCTTCTCCTCTCCCCTGCTTTAGTTTCCCCTGTTTATAGGCCTTCCCAATAGTATAGATAACTTCCTTTTGTATTAGTTTTTGGGTGGAGCATTAAAAAACCCCTAGAAGCCAGCCTTAGTTGGTCTATTCCATTTCCTGTATAGAGTTCCTTTGCTGGACTCCTCCTTTTTTCTGCTAAAGAGTTGCAGTCAACAGTGACTTGGGGCATTGTCTGGTAATTGGTGTTTTATGCTGTTTTATGCTGTCTTAATTGTTATTTCTTTGTTTTTAATTGTATTCTTCCTTGGGCTTGTGCCCCATGTAAGCCGCCCTGAGTCCCTTCGGGGAGATGGAGTGGGGTAGAAAAATGAAGTTCTTCTTTCTTCTTCCTCCTCCTTCCTCTTCCTCTTTCCTCTTCCTCTTCCTCCTTCCTCTTCCTCCTCCTCCTCTCTCTTCCTCCTCCTCCTCTCTCTTCCTCCTCCTCCTCTCTCTTCCTCCTCCTCCTCCTCCTTCCTCTTCCTCCTCCTCCTTCCTCTTCCCCCTCCTTCCTTCTCCTTCCTCCTCCTCCTCCTCCTCCCTCCTCCTCCTTCCTCCTCTTCCTTCCTTCTTCCTCCTCTTCCTCCTTTCTCCTTCCTCCTTCCTCTTCCCCCTTCCCCCTTCCTCCTCCTCCTCTTCCTCTAACTCTTCCTCTTCTTCGCCAAGCACTCCAAATGCACCTGTTGCATTTAGCAATATTATTATACCAACAGTCCAAAGGACAGCAGAAGCTTTTGGTCAGGAGAGAAGATTAAGACAGTTTGTTAGCAACAATTTATAATCCATTGTTTTACACCAGAGGCAAAATACTCCAGAAAGATTCCAGAAAGATGACTGCAACCAGCAAAATCTCCTTTTGTAATGTATTGTTTTAAGTGATGTGGCAATGTGAAGTGCTTTACCTAAATGAAAGACTGAATGACTAGGACATGGAGTAATTGATTCAAATTACAAAAAAGAATATTCCACCTGAAAATTAGGAAGAACTTCCTGACTGTTAGAGCTGTTCAACAGTGGAACTCTCTGTCCCAGAGTGTGGTGGAGGCTCCTTCTTTGGAGGCTTTTAAGCAGAGGCTGGATGGCCATCTGTCAGGGGTACTTTGTGCTTTTTCTGAATGGCAAGGGGTTGGACTAGATGGCCCATGTGATCTCTTTCAACTCTATGGTTCTAGGATTCTATGACTGCAACCAAGATGGAGAAATTATCTTTTCAGATGAATTAATTTCAAACTATGCTCCCATAAAGTTTTTTCCCTCTTCTATTCATCTTTTTCTTATTCCTTTCTCTGCTCTTCAGTTCTATCCACATTGCCATGCTATAGATTACAAGTTCCTTGGGGTCAAGAACAATGTATTTTAATTCTGGTACTGCCTAGTAATGCAACAAGAATAACAATGGTAATGATAATAATTTCCAACAATATAAACCTAAGAAATGTCCCAAGGAAAAAATAGATACTAGAGAGCAATTTGGGTGACAGCATTTGACAAAGGCATTCGTTATGCAAGACGTGCACCATTACATTTATTTTAACTCTAAACATGTAATTGTCAAGTTTGATTGGAGATTGGTCTCACTCTTGAGTATTATAAAATAAATATGTGTTGCAGAGAAAGCAATGACTAAACCTAGGAAAGAGCCAACAAAAAAATACATGTATCCTACAATATGTGCATCCAGATGAATACATTTTAGGTCCTGGGTATTAGATTAGGGATGCTGGGACGAGTTGTGATTAGCAGATACTCACGCAAATATTTCACATCAAATCTTACATAAGGTGTGCTGTAGGTTTGGAAAAAAATGATTTAATAGAAATAAAAGAAAAACAAAAACAGCACCAGGTTTACCTATACAGACAAATGGGTTGTATCAACATAAGAGGAAGGAAGCATGGAAGCCTCACATGCCCGTTCCAATACTAGTCTGATCTACTGATGCAAATCTGAACTAAGTTTAATTAATGCTCCCCCTGCTACTTCTGGAACCCTTCAGTTTTGTTGTTGTTGATGATGTTGCATGCTTTCAAGTAATTTCCAACTTATGGAGAGATGAGCAATCCTGAGTCCCTTTGGGGAGACAGGGCAGGCTATAAAAAAAGTGTCATTCATTCATTCTGAGGCTAAAAGTGTGTGTCTCTTACCCAAGATCACCCAGTTGGTTTTCATGACTAAGGTTTTCAAACCCTGATCCTGAGAATCATAGTCCAAAATTCAAACTTCTATGCCATACTGGTTCACTAGTTAACCAGATGCTGAATCCTGTTTCTGACAAATGTTTGACTGAGAATAATAATAATAATAATAATAATAATAATAATTTATTTATATTCCGCCCATTCAATGCCATTTTTTTTGGACGGGACAAAGACAGACAGAACAGAAAGGAGGCATATATATTGTGTTGTGTTGACATCCAGTTGAACATACAAGCTTATCGGCACCTTTGGAAGTTGCCAGACACAGGGCTGTTGCTCCATCTTCTATGACAAAGAGCCAGAGATATCAGTACTTCCTTCTTCCTTTTGGTCACTGGCATTCTTTGATCTTTTTCTTTATGGTGTTGTAAAATACTTCCCCTGCATTAGTGGTACCTAATTTTTCTAATCACAGCTGTAAGCTGTTTTCAAACTGCTTAGGTAAACGGTGAGCAGGGCCAGCAGTCAGGTGCTCATGTCAACCCAGGGCTTCAAACTTTTAACCTTTTGGTTGGTAGATCTTATCATTACTGGTGATTTACCAGCTGTGCTAAAGCCCCGGTTTCCTTTGCAATATGGAGTTCATCAATGTACTTGGTTTTATAAAAAAGTTAAAAAGTCATAGCTCTGACTTCCTTCCTCATATGTTGAAATTATACATTTCTGACTGCCTATATAGTCAAAAGTAGTATAGCATCCTGATCAAGGGAAGTATTAGTGTCCCTCTATTCTGCTTCAGTAAGATTCCAGTATTTGTGTCCAGTTCTGAGCGCTACAGCAAGGAGGATATTGATACTCAGGCATGTGTCCAGTAAAGTTTGGAAACCAAATCTTATGAGGAATGACTTGCAATTGCAAAAGGGAAGAGTGAGAAGTGACAAGACAGCCATCTTTCAGTATCTGAAGGTATGTCATGTAGAAGATGGAGCAAGCTTGAGGGGAGCAATAGGGGAAAAAGAAGACCACATCCCAAATGGATAGGAAAGCCATTTTTTTGAGTCTGCAAGACCTGAGCAGGGATGTTGAGGACATGGTAATGTGTGCGTCTCTCATTCAAAAGGTCATCTTAAGTCAAAGTCAACTTGAAGGTTATTAACAACAAACAAAATTCTTTCAACTGGTTTAGGACCCTGTTAGGAAGTGTTTAAGGGGCTTGGCTCTTTCTCAGAATATGGATCATCGGCATTGTTCTTGCTTTTTGCATGTAAGAAAAATGCCCCATTTGCTGTAATGGAAACATTTTACCCATAATACAAATAGCTATCAAGGAGCTGGTTATGGTTACCATATCCCAACCACAGCAGATTAACCCACCCATATCACCATGCCTATGGGCTGGTTCAGATGGTGGGCATTCTTGCAATGTTTTAAAACAATTACTAACTTTATGAAGTTTGTCTTTTTCGGCTTATCTCAAAGTAAATAAATGTGTATGTGAGAGAAAAACATAGAGAAAAGAAGAAGCTGTATTTCTTTCAGACCTTGGAAACACACATCAATTGTGTACCTCCAGATGCTGTTTTAAAAAAGATATTATTGAAAACACCTATTTAAATTTATTCCCACGCTTCATCCTTTTGATAAAAAACAGTTCAAACAGCTTGTACAAAATAATGATACCACCAATTATATTGCTGCTACATATTTGCTAAAATGGATCTGGCTGGAGTAAAAATGAAACATTCTGATATATTTTTTTAACAAAAAATAAAAATTAATTAAACACTAAGAGGATATTTTAACAGTATTAGAGCAGGTCAACCTTGTGAACTGGAATGAAAAGGGCATTACCAGACACCTAAATCATTGGAACACAATTACCAGGTAGACCAGTCCAGGGTGGCCATTTTGAAATCAAAGGGGGTCGTTCTATTGAGCAGAAAAAGTGGGTGCCTCTAAGAGCCACCACTGCTATTTGTATCATTATGTTGAAATCTGGAGCCAGGGTGGAACATTCCCTCAGACAGGGCCTGGATTCACTGGAAATGTTTGCATGCGCTGCTTCCAAGTCATGGTAGCAGCAGGAGTGGAGTCCAAACCAATTAGACCAACAGTTTTAGCCCCATTGGATGGTCATCCTTACCTTCCTTTTGCAGTGGCAGCCAGCACAAAACTCTGGAGAGCTCCCAGCTACAGCGACAAATGCAAGATACTCCACTTTGGCAGGAAAAACGAAATGCAAAGATACAGAATGGGGGACAATGCCTGGCTCGAGAGCAGTACGTGTGAAAAAGATCTTGGAGTCCTCGTGGACAACAAGTTAAACATGAGCCAACAATGTGATGTGGTGGCAAAAAAAGCCAATGGGATTTTGGCCTGCATCAATAGGAGCATAGTGTCTAGATCTAGGGAAGTAATGCTACCCCTCTATTCTGCTTTGGTTAGACCACACCTGGAATATTGTGTCCAATTCTGGGCACCACAATTCAAGAGAGATATTGACTCTAAGCTGGAATGTGTCAAGGGTCTGGAGAACAAGCCCTATGAGGAGCAGCTTAAGGAGCTGGGCATGTTTAGCCTGAAGAAGAGAAGGCTGAGAGGAGATATGATAGCCATGTATAAATATGTGAGAGGAAGCCACAGGGAGGAGGGAGCAAGCTTGTTTTCTGCTTCCCTGGAGACTAGGACACGGAACAATGGAAAGGAGATTCCATTTGAACATGAGGAAGAACTTCCTGACTGTGAGAGCCGTTCAGCAGTGGAACTCTCTGCCCCGGAGTGTGGTGGAGGCTCCTTCTTTGGAAGCTTTTTAACAGAGGCTGGATGGCCATCTGTCAGGGGTGATTTGAATGCAACATTCCTGCTTCTTGGCAGGGGGTTGGACTGGATGGCCCATGAGGTCTCTTCCAACTCTTTGATTCTATGATTCTATGATTCTCCTTGGTCATGTGGGTGCTTTTTCTAATGTCAGCAAGGTTTAGCTATGCTTCTATTTTAATTGTGTTTTTGCTTTGAAGTATTGTTTTGTATTTGTGTCTGTGGGCATCTTGTCCCATGTGTAAGCCGCCCCAAGTCTCTTCGGGGAGATGGTGATGGGGTATAAGTATAAAGTTATTATTATTGTTATTATTTTCCAGCAATAATAACAACCAGTGCTCCTGATAGCTGCAGAAGCAACAGGGACAATGTGGTTCCAATCCTTCTGCTCTTCCCTGCAGCACAGAGCTCAGTGAAAAGGGGATGGAAGTGCCTGGCCATGTGGACAGTGGACCAAACCAAATCAGAGCAGGTCCAGCTGTCCACACTACCTCAGAGTGAAGGGATGCTCCTAAGACAGGGTAATTCCCCAACTTCTCCTAACACCGGGGGGGGGGGGGAGATTAGGTTAATTGATTTTACCCTGGATAAGGATGATGACGACAATGACGATGACAATGATAATAAACACAATTGGTGCTGATAAAATTACCATCTGCCAGCTGCAGAAGGACACCTTACTGGGATCTGCACACATTATTCGCCGATACATCACACAGTCCTAGACACTTGGAAAGTGTCTGACGTGTGATCCAATACAGCAGCCAGCAGAGTGATCTTGTCTGCTGTGAACTCATTTACTTGTGTTTCAAATAATAATAATAATAATTTTATCCTGCCCTAAGTCCCCAAGGGGACTCAGGTGGTTTGCAACTACAACAAAAAAGGCAAACATTCAATGCCAATAAAACATAACAAAACAGATCAAATCATAAACAGTAAAATAAAACAACATTGAGGTTGTATTATATACTTATTAAATTAACTCAAAAATAACAAAATTGAAATTTAGGTATACAAATAAAACATTTGGGACATGTTTAACTAACAAAACTACTAATAATAAACACTTAAAACATTAAAAGTATAAGGCAATTTGCGGCAAGCTACCAGGACTGAGGTAGATTTCCATTATCTGAGTCAGAGTATGTTTAGTAAAGTGCTAATCCTCCTCCTCCCTATAAGCTTGAATACATAAGTGTGTGTTTTAACAGCTTCTTAAAGGAGAAGAGGGAAGGGCCGTTTTTAATTCTTTTGGGAGGGAGTTCCAGTGGTGGGGTGCAATCACGGAGAAGGCCCCCTCTTTCACTCACACCAGCCATGCTTGAGATGGGGGTGGGACAGAGAGAAGTGCCTCCTCTGCAAACTGCAGTGCCCATGCCGGTTTGTATGCAGAGATGTGGTTTTGCAGTCTGGGCCTGAAGTGTTTAGGGCTTTATAGGTAATAACCAGCACTTTGTATGTAACCTGGAAGTGGATCAGCAGCCAGAGGAGCTGCTGTAACAGAGGAGTTGTCCTCTCGCTATACAGCCCTCCAGTTAGTAACCCTGACTGCTGATCTTTGCAGCTTCTGAACTATCTTCAAAAGTAGCCCGACAAAGAGAATGTTGCAGTAGTCTAAAAGGGATGTAACTAAGGCATGGACTACCATGTCCAGAGCAGGCATCTCAAGGTATGGGCGCAGCTGGTGCACAAATTTTAATTGTGCAAAGGAGCTCCTGGCCACCGCTGACACCTGAGGTTCCAGAGTCAGTGATGAGTCCAGGAGAACTCCCGAGCTGCAGACATGTGTCTTCAGAAGGAGTTTAACCCCATCCAGCACAGGCCATAACCCTATACCCTGTTTGACCTTCCAACTGACCAGGAGGACCTCTGTCTTGTCTGGATTCAGTCTCAATCTTCAGGGGAATTGTGAGCCCATCCAAAATAGGGTGTAATCGCACACCCTGGTCAGCCTTTCGACTGGCCAGTAGTACCTCTATTTTGTCTGCATATACCTTCAACTTGTTAGCCCTCATCCAGTCCATTACTGGCACTGGTTCAGGGGCAGGATAGCATCATTGGCTTTCAGTGGAAAGGAGTAATAGAGTTGGGTGGTCAGCATAAATTTGACAGCAAATTCCAAAACTCTGGAAGATCTCTCCCAGCAGTTTCATGTAGATATTAAGCAACATGGGGGACAGAATGGACCCCTGTGGGACCCCACAAACCACAGGCCAGCATCACCATCTGGGTCCAACCCTCCAGGAAGGACTAGAGTCACTGCAAAAGGTGCCCCCTAATCCCATCCCAGCAAAGCAGCCCAGAAGGACACCATAGTCCAGGGGTCCTCAAACTAAGACCCAGGGGCCAGATGTGGCCCTCCAAGGTCATTTACCCGGCCCTCGCTCAGGGTCAACCTAAGTCTGAAACGACTTGAAAGCACACAACAATAACAACAATCCTATCTCATCAGCCAAAAGCAGGCCCACACTTCCCATTGAAATACTAATAAGTTTATATTTGTTAAAATTGTTCATTTTAATTATTGTATTGTTCTAAAGTGTTTTTTGCACTACAAATAAGATACGAGCAGTGTGCATAGGAATTCATTCATTTTTTTTTTCAAATTATAATCCGGCCCTCCAACAGTTTGAGGGACTGTGACCTGGCCCACTGTTTAAAAAGTTTGGGGACCCCTGCCATAGTCAATGGTATCAAATGCCGTTGAGAGATCCAGGAGACTAGTAGGGGCACCCCGCCCCCCCAATCTAGCTCTCTTCATAAATCATCAACTAAGGCAACCAGTGCCATCTCTGTTCCATAGCCTGGCCTGAAACCAGATTGAAATGGATCTAGATAATCAGTTTAATCCAAGAAACTTTGGAATTATGAAGCTACCACCTTCTCTAGAACCTTGCCCATAAGGGGGAGATTTGGCCCTAGCCAGTAATTAATCAGTTGAGTGAGGTCCAGTGCTTGTTTCTTTAATAGAGGTCTTACTACTGCCTCCCTGAAACTAATTGGCATTATGCTTTAGGTCAAGGAGGCATTCACCAGCAACCTTCCCCCCCCCCCCGGCCAATTTAATTAACCAGTACAGGCAAGGGTCCATTACCAATTAAAAGTCCGTAGATATCATCTGGATGTTTGGGGGTGACTTCTGGTTCAAACTGGGGCATAGGACCAGTATAGACAATCCCCAAGTTTCCCCATCTTTCTCCATCAAAGCATGCCCACTAGACTGCCTCTGACCACCCACAATTGGAGTAAAGGCACAGTTGAACTTTCATACAGGAAATCATTGCATGACATAAGCAGGAAGGGAGTGTATTCTTTTTTTCAGCAAGAAGAGAGTACATTCATTTTTTTCCAAACTGTCTCGGGACAACTGCGGAGCAATGATTTCAAGCAGTAAGTTGCCATAGAAGGCACCCTTACCCTGATGCAGTTCTTCTTTACCTGCCTCATAATATAAGCCCACTATCTCTCAAAGTGTGACAACCTTGTTCTAATTCTAACATAATTAGAGAACCGTGCCCCGCTCCCAAGTCCTCAGGATTTATGGATTCAACAAGATCTGGCATTTCTGCAACTGCAAAAAAAATTTTAAAAAGAAAAAGAAAAAAGGGAAAATAGGCCACTGAGCACTTTTAAAGCACATACTCTGATTTTATACCATGAGATCTTTTTTTGAATGTGTCCCTTTTTTGACCACATGAAGACATCTCATCCTTTCTACATTAACATGTTGGAAAGAATCTCTGCTGTGGTTGCTATAGAAATGTGAAAGTAACTGCTCCAGTTATTTCATATAGTTATTTTTACCAAACAAGGTTTTTTTTTAAGAAAAGAAGGATGTTAAAGTTAATAGACCAGAACAATGTAAAAGAGAAAAAAGGGGGCTCAATGTATCAAAATGCAGACGGTTTCTGCTTCTGCATGTAATTTCACTCTATTTGAGACCTGAATCATGCAATCCTATGTATCCCTACTAGGCCCGTAGCCAGGATTTCGTTTCGGGGGGGGGGGGGGGTGAATTTTTTTCAGGGGGGGTTTCAGGGGGGCTGAGTTTTGGGGGGGGGCTGAGTCTGAGTGAAAGAGGGTCTACCCTAGCAAACCTTTTGTATCATTACCCCAATACCCCCATGCATATGGGATATATTGAGTATGGTGATCAGATCATGATATGAATAAACATAACAGTTTAAGTGATGCACCAGTAAGGCCTTTTCGCGAACCACCATGAGAATTTTTTTGGGGGGGCTGAAGCCACCCCCCCCCCCAGTTACATGCCTGATCCCTACCTAGAAATCAGTTCCATTGAAACCAATGATTTCTTTGTTATATGCATGCATTCTAAAGTCCCCCAGACAGGTTGAGTTCTCCTTATCTGAAATGCTTGGGACCAGAGGTTTTTCTGATTTTGTCTTTGTATCAAGAGCTGTTAGGCTCAAAAATAATCTGTTTTGAGTTTTTGTGCAGAGTGCCAGAAGCACAGTTCATAACCAGCAGAAGCTTACATGTAAAAAGCAGGGATTGGTTTCCATTCAGCAGGATGGAATAGGATTGCAGGAGCCACAACTTCATAGGTTAAAAATAATATGTTTATTAAAGATAAAAGAAATCCATTCTAGATAGGAAAGGTTCTTGGAGCTAACTAGCTTCACTGAGCTATCTTCTAAGGGAAAGAAAAAGGAAAAATAACAAAATAGCCATGTCTATTACATCTTGCTTGGATGTATTGTCGAAGGCTTTCATGGCCAGAATCACTGGGTTGTTGTAGGTTTTTTGGGCTGTATGACCATGCTCTAGAAGCATTCTCTCCTGACATTTTGTCTGCATCTGTAGCAAGCATCCTCAGAGGTGCAAGATGCCTCCTCACTCTAGAAGGACAAAGGCAAGAGAGAGCCGGAAAATGGAGACAGGCCACATGGCCAACCCAGTGCATTCAAAATACCTTTAAAGAGAAAAATTACATCTTCCCCGAAGAGATCATATTGCTAAGCATTTAAAGGGGAGGAGATAGTGACATGCAGGATGAGTAAGACAACCCCCCCCCCTTCTATGCCCCTTCTTGAGGTAGCCATGTGCAAGGAATTTGGGGAAAGAATCCCTCATTCTAATCTATCTAGGCTAACTACTCATTGAGGGCTAGGGACTTGTGCTGTCAGGGATGAAACCCAACATTTCAGAATACTTGTGAATGAAAGGTAGATGGGAAGGGGGGGGGGGTAGTTACATATCTATCACTTGCTGAGCTTTTCTCAAGGAGCCCTTCCTGTCCACTGTCAGAAACTTGAAGAAAGTACAACAGGGAAAACTCCCTCTGCTACAGCTTGACAAAGTCACTGTAAAAAGCAGATGTCAGGGGAGAGAAAAGTGCACGTGTATCCAGCTGCTGCAAGCTCAAGAAATGTTAAAAAGCTCCAGCTACATAGCCAGTCTACACCACACTTATCCTTCATACTCCATTTCTGTTGCGGTTTATCAGTCTATGCGGAAGCTACTCAGCAGTCTTTCCAGCCCCAGCCCTCTGTTGAATCACACAGAGTCAGAGTAAAAGGAAAAACAAAATTTACTCTTGAGTAGTCAGAGATAAATATGCAGCTTTACAAAATAACCAGCCTTGAAAATAAACTTAGTCCATTGCAGAAAATAACTCACACAAAGTCCAATGCATTAAAACCATGCATTCTCTGCTTCTTCAATGGTGCAAGGAGTCTTGTAGTAAATGGTCCAGAACTTCAGCAAGTCCTGTAGTAAGTCTATAGAAGTCCCATCCGGTCTCTTCTCAGTCATCTGATCACCTGAATACCTCAAGAAAACACTCCTCATGATATACTCCATGCAGGGAGTGGCTCAAACTTAAATGCTTAATTGCCCAGGTGTTCTTCCTCAACACACACCCACATAGGAGATGGTTCTTGCAAAAACGTAGCACACATATGCACATCCTGTAACCATTTTTAGGGTGCCTGTTCCAAAAGGCAAAGACTGTGATATGGATTGGCTTGGTGTCTTTAATTTTAATTCCCTCAAATCTTGACAGCTGGATGCATTTAGACCTTTCCTTCATGTGATTTTTTTCTGCTGGCAGCAGCAAAAAGATTTGATTTTTGGAGTCTTTGAGACTTAGGATTTCCGGAAAAGGGAGACCGCTTATACCAGTCTGTCACCATTTTCCATAGTATCCTGACAGCTGAACCTATTTCCCAAACGTTTTGGACTACACATATGTAGCTTTCCAGAAATAGCTGTTCCAAAGTCTCCTAAAGTTAGAGTTGCCACCTCTTTTTTTCCTTCTGAAAGGCTTCTCATCCTTAACAGCTTCATGGCAGCCAGTGACAATACAATTCTCTCCATTCTCTGATGGCTGAGAATTTTATTCAGTTCACATTTCTAATAAGAACATACCAAACCTGCAAATAGCTACATGACTTGACAGAAAGAACTAATGAATCTATTCATACCTAAGCAAGGTGACTGTACAAGCGACTGAAAGGATTTGGTTTTTAGCTTGTAGAATGCTTAAGAACGACTTACCTGTTGGTATTTCAAGAAGAAAAAAACTTTCAGAATCCAATGGGCTAATAAATCTACCATCCCGACTAGCATGAGGCTGGTCTCACTTCATGGAGTGATCAGAAACCTTTTGCTCCATCAATGCCTTTCTGTCTTGCATTAGCTCTCTTATCAGGAAACATCAGTCTAGACTGGGAAAATTGATCTGTAGCAATGCAGTGGGGATAGAGCTACATTTCAGGGAGGCTTTTTGTGGATGGAACGGAAGACTTGGATGCTTAGTTCTTTTCAGTTTTATTGATTCCGAATCTTTTGGGTGAACTGACTTGATTGCAAAGCAAAGAAACCTACTCTGGTGCTTTAGGAAACTCCAGAGCTCACCAAATAAGTATAATAGGTGCCTTTACTCTGATTGCAGTGGGAAAAATATTTTGCCGTGTATCAAGGTATCTATTAGGGTTTTGTAAAAAACATTTAAAAGGCAGTTAAGAGGCCCCTTCAGAGCTCCAGATAACACTGGAGTGATCGACACCTGCTTTTGTACTCCATACTCCCAATTTTGTCAATGCCAAATGTGACCCTATGTTTCCCAAATTTGGCAGCCTGGTGGAAAAATAAATTAAGTATTACTGTGATGTAACAAACTTGGGGGTGGGTGGGATGTTGTTGCATTCATTAGATAAATTATGCTAAGAATGTATGGTAAATATATGAGATGTAATGATGTCAAATCTGTTTGGTGGAGATGATATTATGGAATGTTTTATATTGCTTATTGTATTCATATGTTTTATGTATTTTACTGTGTTGTTGTTTGTGTTTTGGTTTTATTTTATTGTAATATGTTGTTGGGCTTGGCCTCATGTAAGCTGTCCTGAGTCCCGTTGGGGAGATGGTGGCAGGGTATAAATAAAGAAGAGGAAGAAGAAGAGGAAGAAAAAGAGGAGGAGGAGGAGGAGGAGGATGTTGGGAGTGTGTGACGATTGCCCAAATTTCTTTTAAAAGGCTGATACCCATGACAGTTAGTCAGAGTGCAACTCTGCTGACGTTAGGAAGGAGCTAGTTTGGATTGAGAGCTAGATGTGTTAGGAGAGTTAGGACACTATCCCAAGAGGCTTGCAAACAGTGAGATAACTGCTGCTATTATCACAAAACTTCATGTGCACACTCCTATCAATTTACTATTCCTTCATGAATGCCAATTGACTTATGTTTTCTCCATAAATTTCATAAGGTTCCTATAGGCAGTGATGGTTTTGCTAGTTCCTTCCTCTAAAATATCACTCACAGTACCTGGTAGGTACTCATTGGCAGTCTCCCATCTAAGGACTTACCTGACTTAATTTTCAAGATCAGATTGGATCTGGTACTTTTATAGTATAGTGATTCCAGTATCCATGTAGATATCGAAATCCATGAAATATCCCAATGAAATCCTTGGCATGCTGGCACAAAATTGGAGTGGCTCCCAACACACAAGTTAAGTGATGGGAACATTGAAGGATTGACAACTATTGACAAGTTTTCCCCATCAATAGCAGAAGATAGGTTGTATTGTCGAAAGCTTCCATGGCCGGAATAACTGAGTTGTTGTAGGTTTTTCGAGCTGTATGGCCATGATCTAGAAGCATTCTCTCCTGACATTTTGCCTGCATCTATGGCAGGCATCCTCAGAAGTTGTGAGGTCCTCACAACCTCTGAGGATGCCTGCCATAGATACAGGTAAAATGATAGACCATGATTATACAGCCTGAAAAACCTACAACTACCCAGAAGATAGGTTGATTGTGGGGAGGAGACAGTTTGGCATGTGTCATTTAATAGAGACTTTCATCAAAGATGATGGTCTTGCTTTGATGCTGATTTGCCTCCCATGTGCAATAACATCTCAGTCTATAGCCTGGTGAATTAAAACCCCTGAAAGAAAACAAAACAGCTGAATCAAAACCTCTGAATGTGAAAGAGTACAGAGCAATAAAGGAAGTAATTCTGAGCTGTTCCTATAGTGGCCATGTGACAATGTCTTCATCTTTCTCATTTGCTTAATTTTCTCTTTCAGAGATGTTGTGTTTTATATACACCCGCTGTCTATATCTCCACATATTTTCCCTAGGGTTTAATTTTTTAAATGGGGTTATTGTCCAGTTTCACCTCTCCCCACTTCTTTTCATTTCTTCTTTTCCTTGGGAATTTCAAGGCTGAGGAGTAAATAAAAGGAAGCATTTGCTTTATAAAGGCCTTTGAATTGGAATACAAATGGAGGCTCAGGTTTTTTCCCACTTGCTTTTCATGCCTACAGAATTGTCCATAGGGAGCCTTTTTTGATCACCCAGAGAGACCTCCCTTCGTTGGATTTGTCATTAACAACCAAGTCCATACTGCACTTCGAATGGAATCCTATTTTCAATACATTGAGACTAGAAATTTACTAACCAGGGAACTCCATTTGTGTCAACGTGAATGTCACCATAGATGATGAAGTTCCAGCTCCCCGCTTCCCTTTCCTTCAGAAGACACCATCCCCATATCTTTAAATCTTAGATCTCACACTGATGCTTAAAGCAATTCACTTTCTCGGCAGGCACTAAAAATGAAAATATAGACCTGACAATGTATAAGGGAGGAAGTGAGTTTGAAGTGAGAGTGGGGGAAACTCTAGCAGAATAACCTGACCTGGATTTTTTTTAATCTGCAAAATGAATTGGAAAGGCCAAGGACTGAAATGGTGCTATATAAAAATCGTGCTTTACCGCTGCAGATCTTGATGCTTCTTTTTTTATATTTATGCAAGCATTTGAAAGATTTATTCTCTCAATTACCAATCAGAAGGACTCATAAAGGTAAAGGCAGTGGAGCGTGCAGGATTAGGAGTAGTTTGTGAAGATGAATGCACACCCAGTGGAACTCCTGTGCATCCGACGGCTCTATTGAAAATCCATTCTTGGCACACAAATGATGGTTGACAGTCAGAATGGCTCATAATGAACCATTCCGATCTGAGGAGGAGGAGGAGGAAGAGAAACCTGTGTACAACCAGTGTTTGTTAAGATGAAAGCCAAGGGACAGGTTCTCAGATCTGGTCCAGATAATTGTATAATGGTTATAGAGAACTGATTGGACAGTCTCATTTAGTATGAAGAGCTGCACTATCTGACACGATATAGATTGTATATTTGATTTTAGGGATCTTTCTGAACTATCTTGCACTCAAAATTTTTGGATTCCATTTTTGCAGATTCATGGATTTGATTAAAAACATCCTCCCTGGGAATCCTGAGGTCCTCCAGGATGACTCTAGTGACCTCTTCCGGAAGCTGACCATAGAGCTGCAAAGAAGATTATTAAAGAAAAAACTTTTGTATACATTTGTTGGTCCTTCTGCACAATACTATATTCAACTTCCACCAGAAGTTGACTTTAGGGTTTTGCTGGAGGAACTTGAGATTTCTAGAGAAATATTTTTTCACATTTATGGAGGTTCTATGGTCTCACCACCTAATCACATTAGGAGTTTAGGGCTTCTTGCTTCTCTTTGGCCATTCATGGTGGTGAGGAAGTGGCACAAGATGCTTCCTTGCCAACAACAAAATGTAAGGTGTCTTTTCAGTAGCTCCAACAGAGCCACCCATGGTTTTTGTCCAACAAGGCACCAACACACCTTGTTCTGATGCTATTTCCCGAATTAGCTGCTCTCGTCCTTTGTCTATGCCCATAGGGTTGTGCTGGAGGAACTTGAGATTTCTAGAGAAATATTTTTTCACATTTATGGAGGTTCTATGGTCTCACCACCTAATCACATTAGGAGTTTAGGGCTTCTTGCTTCTCTTTGGCCATTCATGGTGGTGAGGAAGTGGCACAAGATGCTTCCTTGCCAACAACAAAATGTAAGGTGTCTTTTCAGTAGCTCCAACAGAGCCACCCATGGTTTTTGTCCAACATCTTATTCTGATGCCCCCATGAGATGTCCTGTATGAGTTGCTGTGAGGCGCCATGCACACACTCTGTTTCACCAGCAATTGCCAGCCAAACAGGAACTGTTTTTAAATCTAATTTATGTCTAACTGTAGTGTATAATTGTAATTGTTTGTACTGGCATTGAATTTTTGCCATTACTTATGTGTAAACTGCTTTGATTCCCCCTCAGGGTGAGAAAAGCGATATACAAATACTGTAAATAAATAAATAAATAAAACAGAGGAGGGGAGGCATTAGTTTGATGAGGTATCTAGTTCCAGCAAATGTAGAAGGATCATTTTATTAAATTGCAATTATATAACAAACCTGCTCAAGTATCACAGAGATTTGAGTGAGCTTCAAGCACCATCTAGTCCAACCCCCTGTGCCCTGAAAGGTGTCAATCTAAGCTCTGTTTAAAGAATTCCAAAGAAGGAGGGCCAATTATGACATGGCACCTTTTCTTCCTCCTCTCAGTGTTCATTTTTTTCTCACATGTTTGTAGCTACACATTTTGCTTCTTTTTTTGCTTCTTCCTAACTTTCACATGGATGATCTCAACAAACTTGGATACATGCAATAATCACAGATTATATCTAATTGAAGAGCTATTGAATCAACTGTTGAATGTAAAGTCAACCACTATACGAGTATAAATCCTGATTTAATGAGCCTACTCTACCTAGGACTAGTAATTGGATTGATGTTCATTTTGGTGACAGCATAACACTATCAAATAACTGTTAACAACAGGAAATTCTGCCTAATTTCCTGTGGTTTGAATTCATTGCTCTGTGTCTTAGTCTCTTGAGCAGCAGAAGACAAGCTTGCTTCATCTGCAATATGACATCTTTTCAAATACTAAAACTTTGCTATCATGTCATGGCTTAGCCTTCTCTTTTCCCAAAGCTGCTTGTCAGAGGGCTTGGCTTTCAGATGTCTTACATTTTGGTCACCATCCTGTCAATATACTCTAGCTTCTTGAAATTTTGTTCTCAAAACTGGACCCATTATTCCAGGTGACATTTCCTTCCCTCCCCTTCCTCCTCCTCTTCCTCCACCTCCTCCTCATTTCAACACTACCAACACTGCAGAAGGTAGTGGCATGAGTACACACACCATCAATTGTGTGACAGTCCACTACCCTCCTAGGAAGTCTATCCCACTGTCAAATAGCTTACTATCAAGAATTTCTTCCTAATGTTTTGTTACAATTTCCTTTCTTGTTATCTGAATAATTGATCCAAGTTGTGTCCTCTGGAGCAGCGAACACAAGCTCCCGCAATCCAACACCACATCTGGTTAACTAAATAGAATTATTTAGGACTTTGTTTTAATATGTTAAGCAGAAAGTTCTAGACTAGTATTTCCCCCCTGTCAATTATCAGGCAGCATGTTATAGGCAATGTGAAGGGACCACTATCCAAAAGTCACATGTCTGAAAAAGCTAAACACATTGATTTGTTCTTCCATTGCCTAAATAGGCATAAGTATACATGGATTAGCATAATTGTTAGAACATGGAGAAGTTGCCTGTATGTACCAGTAACTTCCAGCATGCATCTGTAGAGCAATGGCGGAAATGTCATTTAACTATTTTGGAGTAGGATGACAGGAGCACTGAAGCACATTAATCACTGTAATGATTCCAGAGCACTGATCTACTCAGTTGCCAGGCCAACTAAAGCTCAAAGGTCTGTCACACAGAGTCACAGGTGAACCAAAACAATGGTTTATTGATTAGATGAAAGTGTTAAGTGACATGCAAAGATAAAATCAAAGACTAAGTTAGCTCAAGTGCCTTCAGCTGATCAAAGCAATCCTTTTTCACAGTTATTGTTCACTGGAGTCTCCATGATGAACTAGGTGTTGCCCCAATACACTGATTTCATGAGCTGGAGTATGGCTCATTTCATCTCCTAAAAGAAGACCAAATAACATGTTTTTCATTATCTTTAAACATCCTTTCCCAGGCAAAGTAGGAGAAGACCAGCTCAACTTAACAAACAACTTCCCAGGTATTCCAGAATAGAAGCATTATTATCTGTTGGTACAATATAAGTTGTTGTTGTTGTTGTTGTTGTTAGATACACAACAAGATTAGTACACAGCAAACAAGATCATTATGCTGGCTGTTGTATTAGATCACACGTCGGACACTTCCCAAGTGTCTAGGACTATGTGATGTATCAGCAAATAATGTGTTCAGATTTGAGTAGGGTGGCCTTTTGCAGCTGACAGATAGTTATTTTGTTAGGGCCAATTGTGTTTAAGTGCAGGCCAAGGTCTTTAGGCACTGCACCCAGTGTGCCAATCACCACTGGGACCACCTTGACTGGCTTGTGCCAGAGTCTTTGCAGTTCGATCTTTAAATCCTCATATTGTGTCAGCTTTTCCAGTTGTTTCTCTTCAATCCTGCTGTCGCCTGGGATTGCAACATTGATGATCCATACTTTGTTTTTTAACATGATCATGGAGTATTGTGCTCCAACTCTGTCAGTCTGAATACAGAAATCCCAGAGTACCATAGTTTGACATGTTCATATTCTGTAACGTTTTCAGGCTTGTGATCCCACCAGTTCTTTGTCACAGGCAGATAGTATTTGTGGCACAAGGTCCAATGAATCATCTGAGCAACAGTATCATGCCTCTGCTTATAGTCCATCTGCACAATCTTCTTGCAGCAGCTGAGTATGTGGTCCATCATTTCATCTGCTTCCTTGCAGAGTCTACACTTCGAATCTGTCGTTGACCTTTCAATTCTGGCTTTGATGACATTTGTTCTAATTTACTGTTCTTGGGCTGCAAGAATTAGGCCCTCAGTCTTTTTTTTCAAAGTTCCATTTGTGAAGCATATCCATGTTTTTTCCTTGTCAAGTTTGCTCTCAATTTTTTCCAGGAACTGTCCATGGAGAGCTTTTTTTTTTTTTTTTGCCAGTTTTCATTTTTGTTCTGCATTATATTTTTATGGTATTCACTTTTTTGTCTTTTGCAGTTCAAGCAGTTTTCTACTATTGTCTTCCATCAATGTTGGTTCTTGGCTGTCTTTCACATAGTCTGCCAGTGCATGTTTCTCCTCCTCCTCCTCTTCTCTTTATTTATACCCCGCTTTCTCCCCATTTTAGTGGGGACACGATTTAAAAACTGTTAAATATTACAGTAGGGAAAAGCAGATTAAAATATAATAAATACAAGCCTTCAACAATATAATAAATGCTTGAAATAGCCTTTAAAACTCACAGCCTTTCATATATTGGCCTGGAAACATCTGGTAGAGAAACTGCAAGTACTGAAAGCCACCTTATTATTTTTTGCTATAGGTCTGCTTCATTAACTAGCAAATGCCCACTCACTATGGGTGCATCTACACCATTGGTTCCCAATTTTTGGACCTCCAGATGTTTTGGACTTCAGCTCCCACAGTTCCTAACACCTGGTAAGCTGGCTGCGATTTCTAGGAATTGAAATCCAAAACATCGGGAGGCCCAAAGGTTTGGATTCACTGATCTAAACTGTAGAATATGCAGTCCGACACCACTTTAATTGCTACAGCTCAATGCTGTGGAATCCTGGTCATTGTAGTTTGCTGAGACACCAGAATTATTTGGCAGAGAAGGCTAAAGAGCTACCGGGTCGATCTGCATTTCGAACACCGAGTGGACCTACCAGTAAGGCTAGTAGATTCTCCAGATGGAGTTTTGCGGTCATAGAATCATAGAATCATAGAATCAAAGAGTTGGAAGAGACCTCTGGGCCATCCAGTCCAACCCCATTCTGCCAAGAAGCAGGAAAATTGCATTCAAATCACCCCTGACAGATGGCCATCCAGCCTCTGTTTAAAAGCTTCCAAAGAAGGAGCCTCCACCACACTCCGGGGCAGAGAGTTCCACTGCTGAACGGCTCTCACAGTCAGGAAGTTCTTCCTCATGTTCAGATGGAATCTCCTCTCATGTAGTTTGAAGCCATTGTTCCGCGTCCTAGTCTCCAAGGAAGCAGAAAACAAGCTTGCTCCCTCCTCCCTGTGGCTTCCTCTCACATATTTATACATGGCTATCATATCTCCTCTCAGCCTTCTCTTCTTCAGGCTAAACATGCCCAGCTCCTTTAAGCCGCTCCTCATAGGGCTTGTTCTCCATTCTTGTTTTTTCTTTCTATAATATTCACATTTTCCCAAGAGAATTTATATTATTTCTCCTTTCTTGCATCAATTTGGAATTTTGTAAAAAGAAATGTGTGTAAAACTCCATATGTATTTTATATGCATTTCTTCCTAATACACACATATATTAGCATCCATATATGCTAATCTATGCTGTTTTGTTTATTATTTTTCCTAATATAGCTGTATACTGTATTCCCTGATGTAGGTATTCTTCATTAGAGAAGTGTATTGCCATATCTGAAGAAGTACAAACTGTGTTTTAAAGAGGCTTATGCGTTAGTTGAGTGTGTCCAAATTAGGTCAGTTTGTATTAAAATGCAAACTCCATCCTTAGATCAAAATCCTGGAGAAAAAAACCCTGGGGTGACAGGAAGATGACCCCTACATCTTTTAAAGATTGTTTTAGTAATACAGACTAAAATACCTAATTTCTTCAGCATCAGCGGTGACATAAGTTTATAAATCCAGTTCAGCCTTTTTTGAAAGGAGCTGAGAAAACATCATCATTATGAACCGAATACTGATTGTAAATCAGACAAAGTATATGTTGGGGAATTCGTATTTCCAAATGCATATATCTGGAATCTTCATTTAAATGAAATATATTTTTGAAGGCTTCCAACTTTTTGCAGGTCTGCTATAAAGACTGGGTCTCATCTACATGAGCCACAAAATCAGAAGCATGTCTAGGGCATTTGTGCACTGGACCAGCCCCATATTCCAAGGAGCCGTTCACAAACTCTGCCCCTGCAACTTGCCAATGGTCCAGTTAGGCTGCACCTGGTTTGGCCACACTGGAAGTGTACTCTTTGAATCATAGAGTTGGAAGAGACCGTACGGACCATCCAGTCTAGCCTGCTGCCATGCAGGAAAAGCACAATCAAAGCATCCCTGGCTGATGGCCATCCAACCTCCATTTAAAAGCTGCCAAAGAAGGAGTTTCCACCACACTCTGAAGTAGAGAGTTTCACTGGTGAACAGATTTCAGGTCAGGAAGTCCTTCCTAATGTTCAGGTGAAATCTCCTTTCCTGTAATTTGAACCCATAATCCATTGCTCAGAGACCTCATCTCCAGGGCAGCAGACAACAAGCCTGCTCCCTCTTCTGTATAACATTCTTTTCAAATATTTAAACATGGTTATCATGTCTTCTCTTAACTTTGTCTTTTGCAGGCTAAACATACCCAAATCTTTAAGATGCTCCTCATAGGGCATGGTCTCCAGACCTTTGAGAATTTTAGTTGCCCTCCTCTGGACACATTCCAGCTTGTTAATATCTCTCTTAAATTGTGGTGCCCAAAATTGGACATAATGTTCCAGGTGAGGTCTGGTCAGAGGGCACCATTACTTTCACTTGATCTAGACCAGTGGTTCTTAACCTGGGGTCCCCAGATGTTTTTGGCCTTCAACTCCCACAAATCCTAACAGCTGGTAAACTGGCTAGGATTTCTGGGAGTTGTAGGCCAAAAACATCTAGGGACCTCATGGTTGAGAACCACTGATCTAGACACTATAGTCCTTTTGATGCAGCCCAAAGTCTCATTGGCTTTTTAAGCTGCTGCATCTCATTGTGGGCTCATGTTCAACTTGTGGTCAACAGGTGTCACCCATCCTGTATCTGTACATTTCATGTTTTCTTCCTAAGAGTAGTATTCCACATTTCTCCTTGTTGAAATTCATCTTGTAGTTTTGGCCCAGCTGGCTAAACTGTGAAAGTTGTTTTAATTCTGATCCTGTCTTGTGGACTATTAGCTCTCCCCCCCCAATTTGGTATCTTCTGCAAACTTGATAAGCATGCCCCCTATACTTTCATCAAAGTCATTGATAAAGATGGTGAACAGTACTGGGCCTAGGACAGAACCCTGCAGCACTCCAGTAGTCATTTCTTTCCAGGATGAAAAGTAAGCACTGGTGATTATTCTTTGGGTTTGGTCGCTTAACCAATTACAAATCCACTTAACAGTAGTTTTTTCTAGCCCACTCTTGGTTTCACTACTACTCTTCCTATAGCTCTTCTGGGTTGCCTGAAAGTCATCAAGTTTCTGGACCCCATTCTTAGAAAAAGTGTAGTACCAGAAGTACCAGAATAACCATGGGAAGGGTTGTTGTAAAACCGAGAGTACATTCAATGCTTCTGTAGCAGCAACTCCAGTATCCAGCCTTGCTACTTACTTGTTCACCTTGGACAAGACCCAGACCCCAGAGCTCAGCAAACAACACTCTCCTTATCGACAAGGTTTTGCTCTAATTTCTACTCCAATTGAGAAGATAATCCACATTAACAGCAACCCCGCGGGCATTTAAATTTAAATTAGTTGCACACACAGGATAGTTATAAACTCAAAAGTATAGTCCCAAGGTTTAGTAATTTTAACCAAAAACCAGCATTTTGGATCAAGCCCCACATAAATGTTTAAAATATGCAGGCTCCTAACCTTGCTATCCCCGGCATTTTATTCTCCCACAGGGCTTCGTTATTACTCATATATCGGTTCTTTCTGTCAGTCAAAATACAATTACCCACAAAGAACAAGGCACCTATCCACCTGTTTGTGCAGGTAGTTACCGGAGGACTCTGCCCGCATGTCAAGGAAAAAACGCTACAACAAGCAACTTGATGGAAAGTGGCAAAGATAACAGACCCTCTCAGGTCCTTTAAGGACCCTGGGGAACAAAGGCAGGAGGGGAAGAGAAGCTACTGAATGCAAAGCAGTTTATGCAAGAAAAGAAGTCCCATCCATATTCTTCCTGAAGATCAGAAGGCACCTGTCAAAGGATGATGAACAGACGTTCCACCATTTCCCTGTTAGCCTGAGCAGGAGCACTTTTGGCGATTGCTGACAGAGAAAGACAGTAACAAGTGCAGCTTCACCTCATAAATCCTTGCAGGAATCTTGGACTCCAAGTCATGGGCAGCAGTTACAAAGCTGAGAAGGGGGGCATGAAGTCCTTTCTCATGGCGGTCCCTCCGAATTAAAGGTGGTGCTGTTGAACGCCAGATCTGTCAATGGTAAAACATCTTTCATCCAGGATTTAATCCTGGATGAACGGGCAGATCTGGCGTGCATCACAGAGACCTGGTTGGACGAAGCAGGAGGTGTAAATTTGAACCCAGCTTTGCCCACCAGGTTTCTCTGTGCAGCACCAACCGAGATCCGGAGGGCGGGGAGGCGGAGTTGCAGTGGTCTATAGAGATTCCATTCTTCTGACCAGGGCCCCCATCCCGCAGTCAACAAATTTTGAATGCGTCCACTTGAGGGTGGGTGACCGGGACAGATTAGGGATTCTGTTAGTGTACCGTCCACCTCGCTGCACTACAGTCTCCCTGCCTGAGCTAGCAGGGGTGATCTCGGACCTGGCATTGGAGTCCCAACGGCTACTTGTGCTGGGGGACTTCAATGTCCACGCCGAGACCGCCCTATCGGGAGCGGCTCAGGACTTCATGTCTACCATGGCAACCATGGGGCTGTCCCAGCAGGTATCTGGCCCCACCCACAGTGCTGGACATACATTGGACTTGGTTTTCTGTCAGGGATGGGAGGAAGGTGGCGGTGTTGAGGAGTTATCCATCTCTCCGTTGCCATGGACCGACCACCACCTGGTCAGTTTTAGGCTTACTGCACCTCCTAACCTTCGCAGAGGTGGAGGACCTATTAAACTGGTCCGCCCCAGGAGGCTTATGGATCCGAATGGATTCCTGACGGCTCTTGGGGAATTTCCCGCCTCCTCGGTTGGTGATCCTGTTGATGCCCTGGTCGCTCTCTGGAATGGGGAGATGGCTAGGGCAATAGACACGATCGCTCCAGAACGTCCCCTCTCAAGTAGCCGAGCTAAACCAGCTCCCTTGGTTTACTGAGGAGCTGGCAGCGATGAAGCGAAGGAAGAGGGAACTAGAGAGCGTGTGGCGCTCGGATCCGAGCGAGCCAAATCAAACACGGTTTGTGTCCTTTTTAAGGGCATATGCCGCGGCAATAAAAGCCGCAAAGAAGACTTTCTTTGCGGCCATATTGCGTCTGCAAAGAACCGTCCGGCTGAGCTGTTCCGAGTTGTCAGAGGCTTATTAAAACCCACCACTCAGGATGGGTGCCCTGATGACTCGGCAGCTCGCTGCGAAGCATTTGCTCAGTTCTTTGCAGACAAAGTCGCTTTGATCCGCTCTGGCCTGGACACCATATTAACGGCAGTATCTGAGGATGTAACACGAGCATCTGCTTGTCCGGTTTTGATGGATTCATTTCAATTGGTTCAATCCGAGGATGTGGACAAGGTGCTTGGAGGAATGAGAGCTACCACATGCATCCTAGACCCCTGCCCATCCTGGCTTCTCAAGGAGGCCAGAGGGGGATTGGCCGAGTGGGTGAAGGTGGTGGTTAATGCCTCCCTTCGGGAGGGCAAAATTCCAGCCAGCTTAAAGCAAGCTGTGATAAAACCGCTGTTGAAGAAACCATCACTGGACCCCACTCAATTCGTCAACTATCGGCCTGTTTCCAATCTCCCCTTTTTGGGCAAAGTCATGGAACGTGTGGTGGCCTCACAACTCCCGGCATTCTTGGTAGACACGGATTATCTGGATCCGGCACAGTCTGGCTTTAGGCCGGGGCATGGTACTGA
>NW_026844366.1:334976752-335002995 GCF_025583915.1 Anolis sagrei ordinatus
ATCCTGTGAGGAACTGGGATTTTAAGTCCCAGTTCCTCTCGGGATTAAGCTATACAGCTGACCCAAACCCTGCGCTTTGAAGGGGCAGGACATCTAGCCAGTCCCCAGACTTCCTGTTTGTTCCTTAAATTTACAGGAGGAGCCTGGCTGCATGCTCAGGCCCCCTCAAATAAAGCTTCTGATGTGTCATTTTTCTGTCCCTCCCAAAGTCTAGGGAGCAAACAAAGGCTGGGAGGGTGGGGGTGCCATCTTGCTCCTTTGGGATTTTACAGCCTGAAGAACTGGGATGGCAATGGTGAATGACTCTCAGGATCATGGAATGCAGTCCTGGAAGTCAATCACCACAGTCTCAGCACCTCAACAGATCTGGATCTCTCAGTAAGGTCCCAATCTATAGAGGTGTTTTATTAATCTGAAGTAAACTGGGAAATCCCAATTTACTTTGGATTTTTCTGGGTTAAGATGAGACATTATTTGAATGCTTGATGGGTCACAAATTTCAGGATGTTGTAGAAGGGCTCTGAGGGAATATATTCCACTTTAGAAGCTTTTAAATTTACTGTTTTGTATTGTTTTAATTCAATAGACAACTTGATATTATTTTAACTTTACTTTTTTGTACTTTTAAGCAATTTAGTTGGATCCGTTTTTATTTTGTAAGCCACTTTGCGTGGCATTCTTGGGGAGAAAGTGATTGATTGCTGGATATCAATAAAGTGATTGATTGATTGTTCCCAGTATGCCTTTTAGGCCACATTCCACAGTTTTCCCAGAAGGAACCACTGTTCAGTGAAGCAGATTTTGAACAAGTTGCTTTTGCCTTGCCAGCATAACCAACAGTTATGTTGTCTGGAGGACAACATATTTTATTTCCAAGCCCAAAAAGGAATTTCCATATTTAGAAGCTGCATATCATTATCTCAATGATTATTATTCTGCTAAACCTGAAGAGAAGCACAGCTTTGCTCTTTCAACACTATGTACCCTGTGGTCCTGAAGATGAGTTCACTAATACATACACGGCATAAGTACAAATTCACAATTCATTCTCAAGTGCCATCCTTGCCATTTTCTGAGATATCACATCTGACCCCGACATGCAAAGCATTTCCACATCCTAACACAAATGTCTTTGTTTCTTGAGGACAGGTTTGTAACCTCTCAAAGCTCTCTTTCTGCTGGCAATCGAATGAATAATTCAGTAAAGATGTCTTCTAGGTTTAGCATGAATTAGATAACAATGAAAGCAATGAAAGATGTCACTAATCTCGCATGAACTGCAAACACACCTCTGTTGGTTGTATTGGCACTCATAAATCTTGTAATTGTTGCTAACAGTAGACAAAAATGGCATTGAAAGTAAAGTTAGCAAGATGACCACCTGGATCCTGCGGTCTTTCTTTTTCAGTCTCTTACATTGAATGTGTGTGTCTGAAATTGAAGGGTGCACAACAAAATATATTAATGTGGAGGAACATAATGGTGCCTAAAAGGCTGCAACACTTTGCTTTTTCTTACACCTACTGGAAGACCAAAATTTCACCCCTTCTCTCCTCACTGCTGTCTTTATTAGCATTTGTAGTTTAGGCTCAATTTTCAGTACCTGATGTAAGCCAAGGGCAAAGGGGGAAAAAGTCAAATCTTTGGGCTATCTAGGCCAGTATTGTTGACTGCCTGAGGTCCCTGGTCTTCATGCTTCTAGTCAGAAGGTAAATAAAGTGGAGGGTAAACCCTGGTGCTACAATGACAGGGAAGGAAGAAGCCAAGTAAGTACATACATAACACCCCCCCCCGAGAGTCTTTGCAAATTACAGAAACAAATCTGTCTGAAATGGAGATTTGCACAAAGTCCTTTCCTCTTTCCTGGAACTGAGTGTTCCTTGTCTCCTGCCTGGAGTTGACCCATGAAAACTGGAAACCTCAGTCCTGAGATTTGGCAACCTTGATTCTATTCTTGTATCCAGTCAAGAGTACCATGTGTTTGGATAATCTAGGTCAGAACTTGGACAATCTAGTTAGGTTTCTGTTCCTATATCAGCTGGGAGATTTGGCTAGACAATACAGTGACATATTCATAAACTTCATGAAGGGGTTATGAATTATTCAGGTTGACACTTGCAATGCTCCCGTGTTCTCACTGGCCTCTGGATCACAGGACAATAGGGACAAGAAGCATTTTAATTTAGTCCAAATAAGACATTCCAAACACATCTGGTGTGAAAAAAGTAAAAGAGAACTAGTCATGCTCAATTATTGTTGCCATGCTAGGCAACTTGTACTGGAGGTGGGTGGGACTGGTTAAACTTCTCCACCATCTGCTTAGTTTTATTTTTCTCGCTTTTGTTTCACTCTTCCCAACATCTAGAGTCCTATTAAAAATTAGTTGTAACATTAAATATAGCTTTTTCCATCTTCCTGCCAATTTTGCGTTTTAAGGGGAAAAAATACCATGTCAGTGATAATTTCCCAAACTTTATTAAACTTCAAATTCTTACTTTAAAGTCTTTCACTTCCAGCTTTTGATGATTGTATGCCTGATGTAAAGGAGTTTTACCACCACAACATATGAAGGATTTCTACAACTGCAATGATGTTTCCTCTGTTTGTAGCATGCATGATACTTTTTGCTGGCTATTTCTTTTGAATACTTGACCCTCATTAAATGTCTGGAAACCACACCTTCTAAGGAACAATTTAGAGAACTGGGTATGTCCAGCTTGGGGAATAGAGGACTAACAACCTCATCAGATGGGTGGAATTTGGTGGTGTATGATGGTTCCTCTTCAGCTTTTCTGCAGAGCACACCAGCTCCCATCCCACAATGTATATCTACTTCCAGCAAGGCTCCATGGCGAAAGTGAAAAGGAACTGTCATATGCTGCTGTGGAGGCAACACAGGAGGCTTCCTGTGTTGCATTAGGATCGACGGGAGAAGCCAGGCAGCGGACACTTCCTCCTGTAGGATGGAGTAAGGGGGAAGGTGGGTGACATGAGGTATGAGACAATGCCCCTCCCCCCCAAAATCAGGCACTGCTGGATTTGTCACAATCCATGGTGATTCCACCCTCAAATATGATGAGGTCCTGAAAGGTGAGGCATCTCTAAATAATATCCAGCAGAAGATAGAGTGAACTTGTTTTCTGCTGCTTCAAAGATCATAAGGCAAACCAACAGATTCAATAAAAAGAAAAGAGATTCAATGTAAGCATTGGGAAGAATGTCTTTACTGTAAGAAGTGTTCAACAATGGACTAGACTGCCTTGGGCAGTAGTGGATCTTCTTCTTTGGAGGTCCTTTAAACAGTGGTTAGGATGGGCATCTTTCAGGAATACTTCATGGCAGTGGGTTGGACTAGATGGTCCTTTTGATCATTTCCATATCTATCATTCTATTATTCTAGTATGTGGGCTCTGGTAACTTCCATGTCTGTGGTGCAATGCAGCTATACTGGGCATAGGATTCACAGCAGTTAGTGTCACCCCATGGACCTTCTCTCATACCAGACCATAATAAATCTTTAGTTACTTTTTGTAGAAATGTTGCTCATAGGTCATAATTCTAATATATCACTGAATGTAATGATAAAATCGGCGACTATAAAAGAACAGCATCTATTTTTTAAAAAGAGTGTGCTTGTAGTGTCTGCAGACAAAATGACATCATTTTAATTGGGTAATAATGCCAAAAACTAGGTTCAAAAACTAAAAAAATACAGTTTTGTACTTATATTGATGGAGTGCATGTAGCTGGACTTGCAAAAAATTATAAACTTAATTGGGATATTATGTAATAAAAGAACAATACATTTTTACTGAAAGGCTGTACAAAGACAGTACAGAGAGTCATTTGGCTGACTCTCTTATGGTGTCACCCAATGTGGTCTGCACCTCCCTGCACCTGCCTAGTGAGCTCTTTCATCACTTTGGATATGTTCTTTAAATTTCAAATTAAAACTGAAGTGCATTTACCACACCACTGTCATAGAAGTCATAGACTGCCATCAGCCCTGGGGTTGAGAATCTGCACAGCTATGCATCCCTGGATGCAACATTAATATTGGCTCCATCCCTCCTCTCTTTTAAAAAGAAGCTCAAAACATGGTTTTAGGACCAGGCATTCGAATAGTAGGTTTGGCAGTAATGGCCGGAATCACTGGGTTGTTGTAGGTTTTTTCGGGATTTATGGCCATGGTCTAGAGGCATTCTCTCCTGACAGTTTCGCCTGCATCTATGGCAAGCATCCTCAGAGGTAGTGAGGTCTGTTGGAACTAGGAAAAGGGTTTATATATCTGTGGAATGACCAGGGTGAGACAAAGGACTCTTGTCTGCTGGAGCTAGGTGTGAATGTTTCAACTGATCACCTTGATTAGCATACAATGGGCTGACTGTGCCTGGAGCAAACTCTCAACAAAAGTTTTCCTAGTTCCAACAGACTTCACTACCTCAGAGGATGCTTGCCATAGATGCAGGTGAAACGTCAGGAGAGAATGCCTCTAGACCATGGCCATACAGCCTGAAAAAACCTACAACAACCCAGTAATCATAATGTTTCAATTCTGACTATGACAGGCTTTGAACTGGGTCGTCGGTCGCTAAATCAGACTTGGATTCGGCTATATGATGAATAATAATGTTTTAAATATATTTTAATCTAATGTTTTATCTTTTGTATAATGTTGTTTGTAATGTGTTTTTGTATGTTGCCAGCATCGAATTGCTACCATTGTAAGCCGCCCTGAGTCCCCCTTCAGGGGTTGAGAAGAATGGGGTAGAAATGTTGGAAATAAAGAAATAAATAATGAATAAATGCAATAAAACTGCATTGTGGGAAGATCTTTTTTGCATCCCACTCCTCCCTTCCCCAGCTGCATTATATGAATAAATACAAGCACTCTCCAAGTTATAAACAAGATTGTTTCTGTAGGTTTGTTCTTAAGTTGAATTTGTATGTAACAGGTAATTTATTTAAGTGTAACTCCAGCCAAATTTATATATTAGCTTTGAATATCATAGGGAAGAGTTAACACCCCTGTGGTGTTTGTTTTGTGGTCTTTGCCCCTGTTCAGAGGATTTCACCTCACTTTTTGTCCCTGTGATAATTGAATTTTGAAAAAAATGTGACTTGTTGTCAAAACAAGGATTGGTGATAAAGCTTCAATCTTTTCCCCATGATAACTCTTTCAGGACAGAATTTCCTTTCCTAGAGGTAGATTTCTCTCAGTTCCTGTTGATTCACCCCCGGTCTTAACTATGAGTCATTTGTAAGTCAGATATTGGTAACTTGGGGATTGCCTGTATACATAAACCAGGAGGATCAGAATGGCAAATTTAATTCTGAAGGCAATCATTATTTATACCAACATTAGGAACTTTAAACTCTCATTCACCTTTCCTGAGCTGCTAAGCTCGATTATTTATCACACCAATCTTGTATTGCAGGAGTGTATCCTTTGACTCTATATAGCAAATAGGAAAAGTTCTGGAAAGAATGTGAATTAGGTTGGTGGCAGCAGAACTGTGAAAACCCGCTGAGCCTCCATAGCTAGATCCCTAGTAGTTGGAGATTTTGATGAATATGGGCCATTAGGAATAATACTTCATGCCATTACCAGCTGTGAGCATCTGGCAGGAACTACGGTACAGCCAGCAAAGCAGCAATTTTGCAGGCATCACTGTTTAAAGCAAACTTCAAAAGATGATCTCACAGGGATTTCACATAAAAGAAATAAGGAAGGGGTGTATTTGACATGAAATAAAAGTAAGAAAATTAGTCACAGAGAGGTGAAATACCCAGTTTTCATCATTTTCCCCTCATCATATAATGGTGCTTTCCCTTACAGCTGTCGAATGGTAGGCCAAGATTCCTAGGATCAGGCACATATCATATATGTGTAACTTGATGAGGCTGACAAAGGCCGAGGCCGCCGACAACAACAACATACAATACACAGTAAAACTCATAAGCAAATAATAAAACATCAAGCAAAACAATAGAACAGTAAAACAATGACACCGTGACGCAATTAAAAACCTAGGGGCTGGGCCAAATGTAATGGACAAAAATTAAAAGTGCTGAACCTGACAGGTAATATATAGAGGTATTTGGTGGCACCTATCCGAACGTATCTCGGCCTATCAGCCCACCAGGACCCTAAGATCTTCTGGGGAGGCCTTGCTCTCTATCCCGCCTGCTTCACAGGTGCGGCTGGCGGGGACGAGAGACAGGGCCTTTTCTGTGGTGGCCCCTCAGCTCTGGAACGCCCTTCCCATGGAGGTAAGATCAGCCTCCTCGCTGATGGTATTCCGAAGAAGACTAAAAACTTGGATGTTCAAGCAGGCATTTGGTTAATTCGGTGCAATGAATGTGTTGATTACGGATTGGTAATATGGATGATGCAATTGGACCACGATTTTAGTTAGGAGATGTATTGGATTGTGATTTACGTGTAATATTGTGTATTATGTTTTTTATGGTTTTAATTGTATACTGTGCACTGTATATTTTGTTGTAAACCGCGTTGAGTCGCCAGTTAGGCTGAGAAACGGCGGTATACAAGGACAGTAAATAAATAAATAAATATAATATAATATTAATAGTAATATTATAGTGTAATTTAATATAATAATACAATATAATAATTATATATTTCATATTACATATAATATTACTAATAATATTACAATACAGTGGTATACTACAATATGGGAATGTATGGTACTAATACTATGCTATGCTAATAATATAATATATTGTATTTACATGTAATCTGTAAGCCGTTCTGAGTCCCCTTCGGGATGAGAAGGGCAGCATAGAAATGTCGTAAATAAATAAATAAATGCCACAATGTACATATTTCCACAAAGCATCAAGGAACACTTGAGCACAAGGTCAGGCATTGAGCAAGATGGGGGGCCAAGAAGACCACCTTGTCACAGAGTTAACTTCCAGATCGCGACCCAAGAGTGACTAATGCCTCCAGTCCCAAAAAGTCACATTATTTTAGGGAAAGCACTATCTTTTCCAGTATAAAAAATGGATGGATTCCATAACAAGAAACATTTCACCCATATCCTAATATCCAAAAATCTCAATTTCATTTTTTTCAGAGGTTACCTTTTAGTCCTTCTTTCTTCAGCTGTTTCTCACCTGCCTCTTCTATTTCTCTCTTCTTTTTTCCAAACAACACATACTGTAGGAGGTACTTGATAGGTTTGTACTGAATTGAAGAACTCTGCTCCCCTCTGCTGTTTGACAGTGGCATCCTTCATTCCCTTGCATTGGAAAACAATATCAAAAGTGAAAGCAGTGTAATCTAATTGCACCATCTCTATTTTGGCAGGGTGAAGTTTGGATTTTTTTTAATCCTCCAAAGAGGTCATATGACTTCTGAGAAAAGAACTGAAGGGAAATTCCAAATTCCTGTTGAAAAAACCAAACTGTGATATTAGGCAACCAAACTGGAGAAATGCCTTAAAATCATTGACCTTCTCATCTGTTGATCATTCAATTTAGGTTTATCATGTCTCTCTTCCACACACAGAGTATTTCATTCCCAGGCCTTATCTACACTGACTACTTAACTCAGTATGGAGTCGGATCAGACCCCAGACGACTACCCAGTGCATGAGGGCTGATCCAATTGCTAAACAAGGCTTTCACTTGGTTCCAACCAAGTGAATAGGAGCCCCTGTTGGTGCAGTGGGTTAAATCCTTGTACCGGCAGGTCTGAAGACTGACAGGTTGCAGGTTTGAATCCGGGGAGAGTGTGGATGAGCTCCCTCTGTCAGCTCCAGCTCTCCATGCAGGGACATGAGAGAAGCCTCCCACAAGGATGGTAAAACATCAAAACATCCGGGCGTTCCCTGGGCAACATCCTTGCAGACGGCCAATTCTCTCACACCAGATGCAACTTGCGGTTTCTCAAGGTGTTCTTTTCCATGGCTGAAAGCTTTGGTGACCATTTCCGCTACCTTGGCAGCCACCTCTCTACAAAAGTCGACACTGAAACACAACACCGCCTGAGCTCTGCAAGTGCAGCATTTTTCCAAATGAAGCAGAGAGTGTTTGAGCACGAGGACATCTGTAGGGAGATCAAGGTGCTTGTTTATAAAGCTATTGTCCTCCCAATCCTGCTATACGCCTGCGAAGCGTGGACTGTCTACAGACGTCACACTCAACTCCTGGAACAATTCCATCAGCAATGTCTCTGAAAAAAACCTGCAAATCTCTTGGGAAGACAGGCAGACAAATGTTAGTGTGCTGGAAGAAGCAAAGACCACCGGCATTGAAGCAATAGTCCTATGCCATTACCCCAGCTGGACTGGCCATGCTGTCCGAATGCCCTATCACCAGCTCCCAAAGCAGTTACTATACTCCCAACTCAAGAATGGGAAATGTAACGTTGGAGGACAGGAAAATATATTTAAAGATGAGTTTAAAGTCAGCCTTCAAAACTGTGGTATAGACACCAAGTACTGGGAAGCCCTGGCCCTTGAGCACTGTGACCAGCAGTGCTTTAGAATTCGAAGAGACATGAACAGAGGGTGAAAGGGAGAAGCGTGCCAAGAGGAAGACGCATCAAGCCAACACTGACCGGGACCACCTTCCACCTGGAAACTAATGCCCCCTTTGCGAGAGAACATATGGATCAAGAATAGGGCTCCACAGCCACTGACAGACCCACCACCAAGACACCAGATATACGGTTGTGTGGGAGGGGCCAATATCTGCTTTGAACTGAATTATCTGAGTCCACACTCAGATAATGTGGGATAATCCAGTTCAAAGCAGATATTGGGCCCTTCCACACAGTACTTGGAGGACCTTTATCCTCAGGCTACAAGGGATCGCCTAAGTAAGTTTTTAAAGAAGGACTCCTAAGCAGGCAGCTACTGTAATGTATACCTTTTTTTCAGCTAAATTTTACATTCACCAGGAAATACTTTTTATGGTTTTGGGGTTTTGAAAATTGAGGTGCGCATTAGATTTGGTGGCCCATTAGACTTGAGTAAATATGGGCATATATTAGCTTTGGATCCCATAGGGAAGGGTTAACATTTGTTTCATTGTCTGAAGAGAAAAATGATAGGTGATTCAAAATTGGACCAGTTATTACATGCTGAACATAAACATCCACTTCCCTCTCCCCCTTCCTGCCCAATAGTAACTTCCACACAGTTGTATAAAATCTACATTGAACTGGATTATATAGCAGTGTGGACACAGCCCTATATCCCAGAATATCTGTTGCACTCCAGGACAGGGAACGCCCTCTGATTTTAAACACCACACTGTTGGATGGAAAATAATCCTTTTATTGAAGATAATTAAAAAGCAATAAGGTAAAAAAACACTTTAAAGAAATAGGTAAATCCAATTAGGTAGGAAGATAAGCAGGAACAAAGTAGTCCAGGGTAATAGTCCATGAAATTCCATAAAAACAAAGGCAAAACTTCCCAAATAAAATGCAAGGAATCAGGAAACATGAACCCAAGGCATGAATATAGAGCATAAAATCCAAGGATCAAAACCATGAAACAAAGGCACTTAAAAATGAATTTCCCAAGCAAACTTCCACGATCAAGAACAAGATCTTGACTTGATTCCAAATGATGCGTCATCTGACTACATATCCTGTACTTGGGACTTTTATCTCCTCGTTAGCTAAGTCTCTAGCATTCAGAAATTGGTTTCGTTTTAACTGTCAATTTCTTATTTTTTTTCTCTCGGAGCCTAGCAGACCGCCAAAGCCACTGTTCAGCTCTCCTGTTTTGACTAATCTCCTTGTGCCTATCTATTTGCTCATTATCTATCTGCCCATTCATTTCTGCAGCTGGACCAGGTGCTGAGCTGTTTTTATGTTCCCTATTATGGGAACTCTCTGGTAACAATTCAGAAAGCACACCATTATCCCTACACTCTTCAGGGACATTCTCATGGGAAACCACACTTTGAACAGGAATCTCCTGGTCATTCTCTGCATCAAGATCACTGACCAAACCATTGCCACCTTGCAACTCATTGACATCACTCCCCACATCCAAAGCACCTGATCCTGGAAAACAATCACAGGCCGAACTCCAACAATATCAAGGCAGAAAATCCCACATTATCTGAGTGTGGACACAGATAACACAGTTCAAAGCAGATATTGTGGGATTTCCTGCCTTGATATTCTGGAATATAGGGCTGTGTGGAAGGGCCCAATATCTGCTTTGAACTGGATTATCCCACATTATCTGAGTGTGGACTCAGATAATCCAGTTCAAAGCAGATATTGGGCCCTGGCCACATCATGAGGAGACAGCAAAGCCTGGAGAAGACAATTATGCTGGGGAAGGTGGAAGGTAAAAGGAAGAGGGGCCGACCAAGGGCAAGATGGATGGATGGCATCCTTGAAGTGACTGGACTGACCTTGAGGGAGCTGGGGGTGGTAACGGCCGACAGGGAGCTCTGGCGTGGGCTGGTCCATGAGGTCACGAAGAGTCGGAGACGACTGAACGAATGAACAACAACAACAAGCACTACAATGCCACTGTAACTATCATGGCTCCTTCCTAAGGAATCCTGAGACATGTCGTTTTCTATTTTGAATTCTCTACAATGGAGTATTCCTCACTAAGCTACAATTTTTTGGATTTTACAGGGTGGATTCAATGTTGTAAATTAGTAGAGTTAAAGAATCCTGGTTCTTATTCTAGGATCTGAGCTCAGAGGCTTTAGCCATTGATGGGTACACTGCTTCTAAAGAGACATTTCAGGATCTGGTCTTAGCAACCTTGCTCAGAATACATTTTTTATAGTTAGGGTTGCTGTATGCATTCAAAGCATTTCTGGTCTCTGGAGACTCTGAGGAGAATTTATTGTAGAGTTTTCTTGGCAAGAATTGTTCAGAGGGATTTGGCATTCCCTTCCTCTGAGACTTGCCCAAGGTCACCCATTGGGTTTCTATAGTTGAGCAGGAATTTGAATCCTGGTCTCCAAAATCCCAGTCTAATACTCAAAAGACTACACCTGATTGGATCCCTACACCTCGTGGGACTCTTCTATAGTTATAAGTAATTGATTATTGGGGATGGGTTTGTAAGGAGGGGTGCCATTCATTTATTGTAGCTACATAACCTTACATTACATCTGATTTCTTTCTGCTCTCTCCCACCCCCTCTAGTTTTATCCTTCCATGTCCCCAAAAGAATACACGAGCACACTCCAGTTTATTTAAAATACATAATCCAGATTTTTCTGGTTGCACAATTTTAGGGTTGTTTTAAATGCAGAACATCTCAACCCCTGCAGCGTCCAATTTAAGAGCCTTTATTTTTAACACCAACATTATCTAAGCACTGAATCATTAGCGAAGTGTAAAATATTTTTGCTCAGATGCCAGTGTCTCCAAATGAATCTTGCACAGGTTGAGAAAGTGGGTGGAACAGTTGGCTCCTACTCATTCACATGAATCCTCTAGAGAACAGAGAAACGAGGGGTGGGGGGAAGAGTTTTGGCAATTTATGTGTTTTATTACATATGTGTTTGATAGAAAGAAAGAGAGAAAAAAAGAATAATGATGAGACATATATGATAAGCAACATCATGTCCTTAACTATTCCTAAACTAAAATGGTTTCATTTGTTTGTTGAATGACAGAGCTTGAGGAAGAAAGCAATCTTAAAGAGAGTTGTTGGGAAATTGTATTGTGATGTATTATCACAGGCTAGAGAGCATCATTAACCAATCTGAGATTAATTATATTTCCTATTTTCAACAACATCAAAACATGTTTGGTAACATACATTGCCAAAAAAGCCATTTGTACACATTCAGCAGCACCATTTCAGTTGAGTAATTCCATCGTTTTGTTGTGGTATTTCTTCTTGTTCAAGATTCAAAAGCCTCATAGATTGCTGAACAGAAAAGTATTTATGATTGAGTATTAATGCATGAGCGTGAAAAGTGAAAAGTGGAGAGCAATTGCTTTTCATGCAATGTTAGAAGAGGAGGGGAATAGAAACAAGCTGTATGCCTTACATTAGAATGAAAAAAAAAAGATGAATTAGTGTACATATGTACATGGGGTGGTAGAATCTGAAGGAAAGGAGGAACATTCCAACCATTCCAAAAGTTAAAAAAATACAGATATTGTACTGTATTGATATGCAGCATGGAGAGGACTGTGTTGTACCTCTCCATCATATGGATGTTTCTGGTCCTTCGGAATATCCTTCCCTCCCATGACTGCTATCAACTAACAGAGACCCCTTCCATAACCAAAGTGAAGACTAAGTTGCAACCAATACTACTTTTTAAATTAGACTTGGCCTTCTTGTTTTTCATTTTGCATATATGCACAAAATAGTTATAGTTTTAGGTCTCTGTAGGGAACTTCCACAGGTAAGTACTCCTTCTCCTAAGAAGACTTCAAAGACATACGCTAGCTGTGTTAGTCTGGAATATGCAAAGGAATCTTGTGGCACCTTAGAGACCGAAAGTATGAAGATGGTAGGCTGGTAGCAGAAGCTTTTATAAACTTCTTCATGAGGAAGTAGACAGTCTATGAAATCTTATGCTACCACCTTCGCTCTCTCAGTTAGTCTCTAAGGTGCTACAAGATCCCTAAGCATCCTAAGAAGACTGTTGCCAAGGAGATTAAGTGTGAAGTTGATAACTCTATTCCTAGCTTCTATTTTTCAGAAGCCTCTATCTCATAGTGATCCTGTGCAAAGGGTTTGCTGGCCCTTTCTCACCCTCTCTTTGTTCAGTGTTCTAATGCTCTGGGGGCAATCCCAGACAGCACCAAAATCCACACCAAAGCACATTTAAAAAAAAACCCATTTTGGTGCAGATTCTCATCTCCACTCCCCCGAAAACCCTGGGGTTTCCCAGGGGTGGTTACATGTCATCCCTATTAAAATCAGGATGCCATGCATCCTCTTCAAAGCCTCCCCCCCCCCCAACTTACCCCTACAATTAAGGAAAACCTAGCTGGCCACCATAACTTTCCTCCTCGTGCCCTCGTGACAAGAGGAAATGATGTGTCAGGAGAAGGAGGGATAAGGAGTAAAATCCCTCCTCCTTTCCGCCTGCCCAGTCTCCTGGTACATCATTTCCTTATGTCCTCCTGAAGTGAGGAGGGAAGTTATGACTGCCAGATGAGTTTTCCTTAATTTATAGTGGTAATTTGAGGGCTGGGGGCAGAGGGGTGGGCGTCATCCTGGAACTTTGTGCTCCAGAAGCCCAAATAGTTTGGGGTGACAATGAGGACTCACCTCTGGCTAGTCCCAGGACTACGTGGAAGTAAGTCTCCAAAGGCCCAATACCCCATTAGACCTGGGTCCTTCAGGAAAACCCAGATCTAATGGGGTATCAAATTAATTAAGAATAAATAGGTTTGTTCCAAATGAATTCATTTTTAGAGGAGGCATTGTTTGGATACCTTTGGTAAAAACCCAGATAGGTCCTGGGATAAGGGCCTTTCTGGATGGGCCCTGAGTTAGCTTGCCAAAATACCTGGCCACTTCAACTTTCCTTGGGTCAGAAGAGTTTCTCTTTCCTTTAACAATAACCAAGTTTGCTCTTGCTTGTTAGAAGTGAAGGCATGATATTTCATAATCCCTGTAGAACAGTTGTTTTGAGAGACACCCGACTTGGATACAATTGAAAATGGCATACACTTCAACTCAATTGTCAGGGATAACCAGAATTAATTATCTACCATCCTATTTTTTCAGCTTCTTTTAAAATATCCCACCAGGTAACTTACAGGAATATAGTGTGATCTGCAGGTATGGATGGTTTCCCCATCACTATTGGGGAATGGGGTTTTAACTGGGAAAAGGCAGATTGGTAATGTCATGCAATAGGTACAGTTTCCAAGGGTCATGGTCCTGCTTTAGTGCAATAAAGTTGTTGGTCTTTCAGCTTTCCTACTTTCATCTACATGATTAATCATCCAGTCTTCCGTGTATCCTATGTTCTCCAGTACTTTCCCCTGAATACCTTCCTTGCCGCAGCACTTATAAAGCTGCTGCTCTTTCGTTCAGACATTTTTAAACATCAGTGACGGGGAGCAGCTGATCTCTGATGTCTTGCCCTCCATAGCCATCTTTTGTTGCAATGGGTTTGGCGGCATACTTTACTGTTAGTTCCAGCATTTGCTGGCACCCCCACTCCAGTGTTAAAGGGCAAAAGGGGCAACTTTAACTGAGCACTAACATGACAGAAGGAAGTGTTTCAGCCCCAGATTTTAAACTGTTAAGCATTCAAAGCACTGCCCTAGCCTGTATGAATAGACCTACCAACTGGAGTTTATTCCACATTCATTTTCTTTAAAATACCAGACCCTCAAATTATTTCTGTCCTGTATATGAATTTTCACATTTCAATAAATTGTTAATTACTTCAATAGATCCTAAGCCTTCTTAAGTTCAACATAGTAGAAAAATATCCATAGTGATGGCTCAGTCTATTTTTGTATGCTAGGAAGGTACAAATTGGGACTAATAAATGTCTACTATAAGCTTTTGTGGACTCTAGTTCACTTCATCAGATATTGGAATGAGGCCTATGTGTAAAAACAAATATACAAAGTGTGTGTGTGTGTGAAATGTAATGGAAATGCAAAACCTGTTGGTGAGATAATAGGTATCATTTTAACTATGGTCGTAAAGACTAATTAAAAGAATGAAGTTGGGTGGCTGGTTGTGCATACAAGCATAGATAAGTGATTTTAATAATAACAATAATAATAATAATAATAATAATAATAATAATAATAATAATAATAATAATTGATGTCGCCATACCAGTGACAGTCGCATTGAGGAAAAACAACAGGAAACTCAGCTGTTATCAGGACCTCAAAATCAAACTGCAAAGGCTCTGGCGTAAACCAGTACAGGTGGTCCCCGTGGTCATCAGCACACTGGGTGCCATGCCAAAAGATCTCAGCCGGCATTTGGAAACAGCCCTCCTGTTTAAGGAGCTCCACTGGCTGCCGTTTATTTTCCGAGCCCAATTTAAGGTGCAGGTGCTTACCTACAAAGCCCTGAACGGTTTGGGACCACCCTACCTGCGTGACCGCATCTCCGTCTACGAACCCACACGTTCACTTCGGTCATCTGGAGAGGCCCTGCTCGTGATCCCGCCTGCGTCGCAAGCGCGCTTGGTGGGGACTCGAGACAGGGCCTTTTCTGTGGTGGCCCCCTGACTCTGGAACGCCCTCCCAAAAGATCTTAGACAGGCCCCTACACTGGCAGTCTTCAGAAAGAACTTGAAGACCTGACTGTTCCGATGTGCCTTCTCAGATTAGGAACCTCCAATACCAAGTCCTAGAAGCACTTTAGTAGAACTAAGATTGCTGCACACCACACACTGCACTTACTTATAATCCTACATACCTCCTGCCACATCAGCACTTTTAATCTTGTACCCATTACTCTGGCCCAGCCCAGTTTTATAGTGTCTTGATGTATTGTTTATTGTTTGTTGTTTATACTGCTTAACTGTTTTTAATTTGCTTTAGGTATTGTATTGTTGTACTGTGTTTTGAGGCCTTGGCCTATGTAAGCCGCATCAAGTCCTTTGGGAGATGCTAGCGGGGTACTAATAATAATAATAATAATAATAATAATAATAATAATAATAATAATAATAAACATTGACAAAATTACAATCTGTCAGCTGCAAAAAGCCACCTTCCTTGGATCTGCACGCATCATTCGAAAATACATCACACAGTCCTAAATGCTTGGGAAGTGTTCGACTTGTGATTTTGTGATACAAAATCCAGCATATAGATCTCATTTGCTGTGACATACTGTGTTTTTGTGTCAGTAAAATAATAATAATAATAACTTTATTTTTGTACCCCGCCTCCATCTCCCCAAAGGGACTTGTGGCTGCTTACACAGGGCAGAATGTACCTAAAATAACACATAAAATAAACACACAATACAATACAACATAAAACCAATAGCATATAAAACAACAATCTAAACTCAAAACAGTGCCCAATAACCCCGGCCACCATCACCACCACTATTTAATCTACCCAGGCATTCAAAAAGCTGGAAGCGGCCATATGGAAGAGAGAGTAGAGTGTGCTGTTACTTCTTTTAAGTTCTCCTGGGATGGGGTAGGCTCTCACATTTAAACATTCTGCTGAAAACAAGGGCTAATTCTTTTTATGTATAAGAATTAAGGTACAGTACTAACACTGACCAGTCATTAGGCCAAGTCCTTTTTTCTGATGATTTCTTGATTAAAATTTCTAGACTTATATTCATGAGTGTATACAATAAGTGTGTGGGCCACCTCTTGTGAAACACAGGGATCCCCAAGATCTCAGTTGCCATTCATGAATCTAAGGACTTCATCAACCACAAGCATGTTGGTGGTAAGTGCTTGTCACAAATGATTTCAGCAAAGTGATTTGCAAGAGCAAGAATTATTTACTGAAGTCATTTGCTCATCACTGTGAATAATGCATAAATCCTGGCAAAAATATAGAGATCTGTTTATAAGTCCTTCCCAAATATCAATGAGAGAGACAGCAGCCATGTCATAAATTATGGATGGCAGACTCTTCACCCGGTTCTTATAAATTAACCTGGCCAGAAAAAATAATAATATTCAGACGTACATTTTTAAAGAGACAACTTGAAAGCATTGGCTTGAACACAGAAAATGTCAGGAAGATTAATGAAGTGACTTATCACATTTTTTATACAACACGGCAGAGTGTGTCTTCATTTATTATCACCTTCTGGATCTTCTCTGGATTGCTGAGAAGGAGAGCAATCTTGCCAGCAAGTGTGCTGAGGACATGTGTTCTCACATGTTTCCCTTTATGGTGATCATAGAAATGGAGGGACCCTGAAAAGATAACATAAAAACATACTGTTCAAGGAGACTGTAACAATGATGTCACATGCATGTCTCAAACTTGGGAGCCAATTTCACTTACTCTTAACAATGGTCTAAAATTGTATGTGTGATCTCAAGTTGAGCCATTGGATCAATTATACTTACCTACATTTCACTCACCATTCAACAATTGATTCAAGGGTATGCACTTACTGAGATGAACCAACAGAATCCCAGTCCTTATTTTGGAGGGGAAAAGGCAATCCTGGCTTCCTATGGGGAGGCCCTTAACTTCTTCTGGATTGCATATTGTACCAACTCTGTTAGCTGGATCACTCTACAAAAGTTAAAATAGGGCATATGAGCCTGCCTTATACTGAGTCAGATCATTCATTCATCTTGCTCAATATTTTCTGCTCTGATTTATAATTGTCTATGTGTTAAATAACTTCTATAATGTATTGTCGAAGGCTTTCATGGCTGGAATCACTAAGGTGCTGTGTGGTTTTTGGGCTGTATGGCCATGTTCTAGCAGCATTTTCTACTGATGTTTTACCTGCATCTGTGGCTGGCATCTTCAGAGATAATAATAATAATAATAATAATAATAATAATAATAATAATAATAACAATAATAATGATTTTATTTATTATCCACCTCTCCTCATGGCTGAAGGCGGGTCACAGAATAATTACAACACATGCATATTGTAAAAATACCACAAATACACATATTAAGATTTTTTTTAAAAAGAATTTTATTAGATTTTCCATAATACAACATAAGAGTGAGAACAATAACAATATAGAAAGAGAGAAAAAGATAGAAGTATATAAGGGGGGAAAAGTGAAAAATGAAAAAAAAGGAACCCCCGAAAAAACCCCCAAAAAGGTACAAAAAGAAAAAGATAAAAAAGAAAATTGACTTCCATTCCATCTTCTTGGTTAATGTCTTTTTATTATTAAAAAATATTCCCTAAAAAAGTAAATGTCTATCGTGTCTTCTATTTTCGCAATTTCTCCAGGTAGCTGTGGAGGGGGTCCCAATTTGTTCTTTTTAACGTATTACCCATATTTTTTTTCAACAAAAAAGTCAATTCATCCATGTCCATAATTTCCCTAATTTTTCCTATCCACTCTTCTATAGGTGGATTTAATTCTTGCTTCCATTCTCTTGCAAAGACAATTCTGGCGGCAGTTGTGATAAATGTAAAAAGCTTATCTTCTTGTTCATTTAGTTGTAGGTCTAAATCTGTAAACCCAAGTAAATAGTACTCCGGTTTTTTTGTGAACTTTATTTTTAAAATCTTCTGTACTTCTTCGTGTATTTCTGTCCAAAACTTGGATTCTACTTTACATGTCCACCACATATGGAAAAAGGATCCAAGTTGCTCATGGCATTTCCAACACTTATCTGAAGCTGTTTTATACATTTTGGCTAATTGTTTAGGTGTGGTACATATTAAGATATTTCTATAAAATATTAAAATACACAAAACAGAAGTAAAACAAAGGATGCCAGCAACATATGCAGGTGAAACATCAGGAGAAAATGCTGCTAGAACATACAGCTCAGAAACCACCCCCACCCCAATTTCTGTAACATTTTTATTGATGCCTTGCTGTAAATTTTTTGGGCCGTATGGCCTTCACGACCTCTGAGGATACCTGCTATAGATGTAGGTGAAACGTCAGGAGAGAATGCTTCTGGAACATGGCCTACAGCAACCCAGTGATTCCAGCCATGAAAGCCTTCAACAACACTTTTATTGATGTTTTTGTATTGTCAACCATCTAAATTATTTTCAAATTAAATTTCATCTGCCTTGAGAAAGGTGAATATACTATAATGAATATAATCATTAATTATTATGATGATTAATAATACCTTTCTTAGAATTTAAGGTCAGGGAAAATTGGGTGCCTAGATGCATTCATGGTGTGTGGGCTGTATGTAATTTTTTACTGATCAAGCGTCTCCTTGTAGTTCTTTCAACTCTTTCCTCAGATGCACACAGCTGATTGTGAAGCTCATCTTTGAACTCCTGGGGCCAAACTTGCTGTGGCACAGCTGGACTTGCCGTGGCTGTCCACTTCATCCATCTTTTCCTATTTGCTGGATCTTGCTGTTGGCGCTGCAGCTGGCTGTTGCTGAATGTCTGCCTGGCCCAATCGTTGAGCTGTCAGCTCCAGAAAATTAACTCATCTCTTTGGCTCCTTGCTGAGCCGCACTTTTTAAATGCCACTGGGAAAAATGTTGCTTCTTTTACCATTCCATTCCCCATCCCTGCCTGTCTCCCTTCTTCTTGGCTTGAGGCCATTTTCAGCCATTGATCAATGGTGTTTAAACATGGGTCCGTCAGCAGATGGGGATCAGAATGTTTTAGAAGATAGGTTCTCTTTAGGAATGACATCATGTAGCTAAGCTGTCACCGAGGTAATGGAAATAATTGCCATGGCAACCAGGCTTTATCAGGAAGCATATATATAGGAGGGGAGGTGGATGGAAGATTTAAATACAACCTATTTACTTGACTAAACTTGTACAAATACACCTGAGTAACTGATTTCTTCATTACAGAAACCACAACATAGTAGAAGAAAACATGTTTAAATTGCAGTTTGCATCAGAATTAGTCCTTTTTAACTAGAGCTCGTAGCATGCCAGCATGGTGTAGAGGTCTGAGCCTTGGACTCCAATGGTAGAAATCAGGATTTGAAACCCTTCTCGTTCATGGAAACTTTGGGCAAGTCACACTTTCTCAATCTTTAGGAAAAACAAAGGTAAAACCACTCTTTTGTACAATTGTACAGGATGGCACATGATGTATTCTCTATTTCTTTGTATGATTGTTAAAGCTGGAAAGTAAAAAAAAAAAGGTGCATAGGATGAAAACAAACTCATTTAAAATGTAATGTTGGAGAAGAATTCTGCAGATACCCCGGACTTCCGAAACACCAATAAATGGGTCCTAGCATAAATCAAGCCTGAACTCTCTCTAGAAGCTAAGATGACTAAACTGAGACTCACTAGAAAAGACAATAATGATTGGTCATGTAGCAGGTAGTCAGAATTAAGGAAGACTGTATGACAGGTGGATAGACTCAGTCATAGAAACTATAGCCTCGAGTCTGCAAGACCTGAGTGGGGCTGTTGAGGATAGATAAAGGAACTTGGAGGCCTCTCATTCATCATGAGTCAAAGTCAACATGACGGCAATGTGAGGGCGATCTGGCTGCGACATCTGTCACCCCATTGATCGCCAGGGTTGATTCGGCTGATCTGGCTGGCTAGGCGGGTGTCCCCTTCCTCCCTCACCGCTCCATGTGCGTCCCTCCCGAAGCTGCGCGCTCGGTGGAAGAGGACGACGTCCCAGGTATAGAAGGAGTGTACCGAGGTCTCCAGTCTTCGGTTCCGGGTTTACGATAGCTGCGCTCCCCTGCTAGAACCCCCAAACAAGCTCAAGGTCCATTTCATTACATTTTTAGGGAGATTGGGTGATGATGATGATGATGATGAGAAGAATAGAAAACCTCGAGAATGACAGAGCCCAGCCAGAGGTAGATCAACGTCATGGGAGGGGAGTTGGGGGGGGGGGCTCTGTGCCACAAGTGAAGTAGAAGTGTCATATGACAGGCACTTTTGTGCATTCAATGAGGCTGCAAAAGGGAAGGGTGGAAATCAGTACACAATTTCCCAATTATTCTATTACAAAAAGTTTAGAATGGAAAATGGTAAGGGCATGAGTACTTTACAAAATACACTGAAATGTAACTGAAATGTAAAATACACTAAAACAAAAAAAATCCCAGTACACTGTATTGACTTTTATTCATGGTTTGTTCTTGCCTCACTTTGAGAGAAACATGGCATACAAAATAAATAAGTGGACAGCAAATTTAAATTTTGAATTATAAATTAATACATTTTATGGTTCTACCTGTGTGAATACTTTATGCTCAAAAGTGGAAAAACGCAGATTTGCCATTGAGAGAAGCTTGGGTGATGAAAATGGTTGAAATGTATAAAATATTTATGATGATGAAAGGAAAATCTACCACACTTTATGAATGTCTAGGAACCCTTTATAACTTTTATATAAAAATAATAATATATATTAAAATACTTGAAGATTTTGAAGTTTAAATGTAATAGCAATTAGAGTATATATAAAATCATAATAATGAGAAAAACCCACTTTATTATAGTTAAGGTTTTTACAGTGGTAGACAGGAAGCCATTATTGTTTCTTCTTTTTTATTTACATTTTCATTATTTTTTATTTCTCGTATGGTTTTAAGAGGGTAGGTGTAGATTTCTTTTTCTTCCTTTTCTATTTGGAAAGATATGGTTGAGAGAATTATGGTTTAGCACTATAAGCAAGCATTACAATACCAAAATTACTTTGAAATGTCTAATATATCTATGTTGTTGCTTGTACTTCAATGAAATATGTTAAATAAATCAATCAATCAATAAAAATTGCTATGATGAGTGGGATTCTGCTAAGTCACAACTTTCTTGTTTTGCTTGCAGTTCATTAAATAGCGTAGAACAAATGAAACCAACGATGGTGAAGATACCATCCCTTTGTCTTCTGTGAGGGGGAAGGCATGGAGCTGCATGCATGGAATTGTTATGCACCATGTGACTCATCCTGAAACTTGCTCTGTATGTTTGTTTTCTAATTTTCCCAGTACAGGAATCAATCACTGCCTTGTGCTATCTGCCCACACTTATCTTCTGCGGTAGTGCTGGGGCCAAATAAGTTGATGTTTCATTTCCAAAACCTTGCTGAATCCTTGAGAAGTTTTGCCATTCACTAAAATTAGACTAATGGCTGAGACAGCCCAGAGCTAACTACTTTGACTGACAGGTCCAAGGTCTTAGGGCAACCCTTACCTGGTCATGCTACCAATCTGAGACAGAGTTGTCAGGTTTGGGAGATTTCAATACCTGAAGCTAAGACTGTAGCCATGAAAGGCATGTCCTCTACCAAAAAGCTCTGCCACTCCATCCTATACTCCTGATTTATGATCATTTTTAATCTTCTAAGAAATGCAGTAATAGACATGACCTCTCCCTCACTAGTAAATTTCCAAAAATATCAGAGCTGAATATACAAGTCATACATTCCAGCATCCTTCCCTGGGATAGGGACTGCAAAGGAAAATGCAAGTATTTAGGCTTGCTATATGTGTGTATGGGTTGCCCCTGGAAGGCTCTGAGGAAGGTTGTCTCCTGCTCCTCATATAGTTTAGCAGCCCTGGAGTAAGGCATTTGAGAAATAAGCTGCTTGGACTTGAAATATTTTTTCTGCCTTTCCTGCTCTCTTTTCTGGTGGCTGACTGTTATTTTTTGTTTGCTGTTCTGCTTTTGTACATCTGCAAATAAAGCAAATTCCCCAAACAATTCAACTTCTCACAACAAAGAAAGTAAAATACCATCACAAAAGTTACACGCAAACATTCAAGCATGAAAATGAGTGAAAAACAGTTTTGGGTGAATGCTAGATTCTTTCAAATTAAGTAGGCAGTCAAATTAAACAAACAAGCAACCAGCGAACAAACCAATCAACCAAATACGAAGTAACTATATGAACTTTTCCAGAAGCGTTAACTTTATTCTACTGAGAAAAAAGTATCAGCCAAGAGTCTTGACCATTATTACTATAAGACTGTACGCAGCAAACTGCATATAATTCCACCCCTCAGATTAAAAAAGAATGTGAAACTTTGAAAAAACTTAATAAATTCACTGATTTAATCTCAGCTAGACTTGGCCTTTGAACTGATTTTCGCTCTGCACCCCCCTGTGAGCTAAATTCAGCTATTATTTGTAATCCTAAAGCAGTTAAAATGACCTTTTCAAACAATAGTTAGGAATTCTGATTATTTGGACTTAGGTGGTCTAATCTTTACTTTACTGTGAGTCAGATGCTAAATTTATCCATATCCAGTTGGATTTGGATAGTAAAAAAAGTCACCAAAATCCTAAAAAAGGGAGAACCATACAAATTTTGTAATAATAATGACCTCATTATCCAAGGCAAGATTCGGCAGCAAATGCCAATCTAGTCCCAGTCACCCATGGAGCCGGCCAGCACCCATCACATGATGTTGTGCTGGCTCCGTGGATGAAGGAGGGTAGAACCGGCATCCTGCCACTGTCCTGACAACATGGGAGGCTTCCTGTATTGCTATTCCTTCAATGGGAGAAGCCGTGCACTCCATGGGTTCACTACGCTTATTTATTTATTTATTTATTTATTTAATTTTATTTCTGGTATTTCTATCCTGTTCCTTCTCAACCCCCGAAGGGGGACTCAGGATAGCTTACATTTGGCAACAATTCGATGCCATTACATATAACACAGCAATATATTAACAATTAAAATAATAACTAAAACATTCATTAAAACAGTAAAAAACATTGTATTGTCGAAGGCTTTCATGGCTGGAATCACTAGGTTCTTGTGGGGTTTGGTTTTTTTCGGGCTAAATGGCCATGTTGTAGAGACATTTTCTCCTGACGTTTCGCCTGCATCTATGGCAAGCATCCTCAGAGGTAGTGAGGTCTGTTGGAGTTAGGAAAATGGGTTTATATATCTGTGGATTGACTGGGGTGGGGCAAAGAGCTCTTCTCTGCTGGAGCTAGGTGTGAATGTTTTAACTGACCACCTTTATTAGCATTTGAAGGCCTGGCTGAGCCTGGGGGAATCTTTTGTTGAGAGGTGTTAAGATGTGCCTGGTTGTTTCCTCTCTGCTGTTTTGCTGTTGTAATTTTAGAGTTTTTTTAATACTGGTAGCCAGATTTTGTTCATTTTCATGGTCTCCTCCTTTCTGTTGAAATTGTCCACATGCTTGTGGATTTCAATGGCTTCTCTGTGTAGTCTGACATGGTGGTTGTTGGAGTGGTCCAGCATTTCTGTGTTCTCAAATAATATGCTGCCATACATCAAGGGAACCACTGACCGCATAGGGAAGCTGATGAGGAAACACAATATACAAACCATCTACAGACCCACCAAGAAAATCCAACAAATGCTACGTTCAGCAAAGGACAAGAGGGATCCTCTCACCTCTGCAGGAGTCTACCGTATACCATGCAGCTGTGGACAAGTCTACCTAGGGACCACCAAACGCATATTATTTGAGAGGCTAAAGATGCATTATTATATAGAGAAATAAAGGACACAGTTAAGGATCAGAAAGTGTGGTAGAAGAGAGGTGCATCAATAGAAGAGAAATAAAGTAAGTTTCTCTGTAATGTGAATGAGTGTACTGGAGCTGAGATCCCATCTTGATTGCTGATTATTTCTCCTTGGATGCATTTGCTGCACCCACCAGTAAATGCATCCAAGGACACCATCTGCCCCCGCTTGTTGGCAAAAGCAATTGGCCTTGGGAAGCTTCCCGGAACATAAAAAGATTTTGATGGGCCAGATAACAATGCCTTATTGTCATGTTTTTATTTCTTTGTTTCACTGAGTAGGGAGTTCTGAGAAACCGCATAAGAAGACTGCGCTGTTGTTTAATCTACTAGAGCCCACTTAATTGAGTAGGTAGCAAACTCTTAGGAGAAGTGCTTTACCTTGGGGGTTTGCTGGTGTGTATGTGTCACAAGAGACTTTGTCACAAGAACGTGACAAACCCCAGTGACATTTATTGATTTATAAAAGAATCCCCCACAACCAGTTGTTGTACTTACATCAACTTCTTTTCCTGGCAGGAACTCAGCATGGCTTTAATTGCAGTTGCTGAATTTTGTTCTCTACCTGCCGACATTTGCACAAAATAAATAGAACAAAAATCTGAAAAGTTAGGTTTGTTTTGGCAAGAACTCCTATTTGGTGCAGGATCATGGTCAAATTCACATGAATGTTGGATAAAGCAGTAAAACTACCCCTTGGATATAAATTCTTGAAGTTTGAGACATAAAATATGGAGACATTGCAAATGATTTTAAGACATTCACCCAATGGTCTGAATCCTATTAGTTCGACACAATTTATATACATCCATTACTGGATGACAAGCTGACACAGGTAAATTCTATTGATTCAATGAATCTACTTTAATGGAAATTAACAATAGGATTCTGCACAATATGTGCATTGTCTATAGGTGATTCAGTCGTATAGAACACGACTGGAAAAATATTTAGAAATATTTGTGAAATGGTGAAAAACTATGTTTTCCAAATGTTCAGAAATCCTGATGAGAAGAATATAAAACTGATAATCAATTGTTGCGATTACACAGAATTCACACGGGTTTTTTTAATACACAAAACATTGTTTTCTGCACAGAAAAACTAGTTTTCTGAGCAGAAAATGTTGTACTTGAGGAACTGAAAATAGCACTTTGGAAATGCTCCTTTTATGCAAATTAACAATAAACAAAATAGCGTTTTTTGTGCAGAAAATATTTTTTTTTGATCCAAATGAAATCATCAATGCACTAAACCAATTTGCTGCACATGTAAAATAACCATGTGAAAAAAATTGCCCATAATCAGCTATGAATCGCAAATAGGCCTCAAAAGCTGCAGTGAAAAGAAAATTGCTAAAATTACTGCTTTCCTCAAGAAGGAAATTAGTGAAGGATTACATTGCCAGTACAGAACCACCTACTTGCCTGACTTGGCACCTTGCATTGGAAAAGCAACACTTCATACACTAACCTATATACTTATAATAAAATAAAATATATAATATAATATACCTATATATTTTAATCAAAAGAATTAACTCTAAAAACCTAGGTTGACTTTCCCACAAATCCAGGCTTGTCTCTGAATAGAGTGGCAAGGAGCAAAGGCTTAGTCCATTTAGTCTTTCTGCCATGTTGTTGTTTCTAGCCTTTTTGAATGCCTGAGTTGGGGAATGGCAGCGGCAGCCAGAGGCCGCTGGCCTCCTGAGTTGGCATTGGTGCTTTCCCCTCTTCATGACTTATCCATGGGTCATATCAAAATCCTTAATATTATCCCCGAAACCAATATGACATTAATTGCTACTTATAAGAAGAAGATTGCAGGTACCATGAGTGAATGCTGTTCTGTATTATGTAAAAAAAACTAACTAACTAACTAACTAATCAGCACAGTAATACTGAATGTAGAAAATTCACACAAGGAGGAGCATTTTTTTTTACCCTAGCCTTCTCCCTGCTGAGCTACGTATGTTTAGTTTTATTTGCAAGGCACTTTTTGATGTAAGAAAGCATTACAAACTGTGATCCCTCCCACCCAGTAGAAACAGAATGGTATGATTTATTATTATTACACATCCTTGCCTATATAGGCAACATAATACACACCTGTACTTGTTTGACTTATGTTGGGATCTTTGAGCTAATTCTAACTGGGAATCTCAACTAAG
>NW_026844366.1:335005572-335024294 GCF_025583915.1 Anolis sagrei ordinatus
TGCAGTTTAATAAGATTTCCCCATGATTCTATGATAGAACCAATTAGGAACTGACATTTATAACCCAGGAACAAAAATCATAAATACACCATCAAGGGTAATCTAGACCAACCCCCTTCTTTCAGGCAGAAGGACACCATCCAAAATCTCCTGATTTCCCATTGAAGGGGAACCCCAAGGGCCATCCATTTAGAGATTTTTTCCCAGCACAGAGATTTATTTACTTACCAGATAAATATCAATCAGTCCTCCTCTTTGCAGGTTCAACCATTTATTGGAACTTGCTGGCTGCTGTTAGGGAGGGACAAATCTCTCTTTCCACGATCCTGATTGGTGCTTTCTGATGCTGATGCATTTTGGAAAATATAGTTTAGGGCAGAGCCTTTTGAATTTTCTGGCATAGAGCTCCTCCCTTCCCAAACTACATTTCTCAGAGTTCTGTGCTGTTCCCAGAAAACACTGCTCCCTCTTTCCTCTACTCCTAATCCAGAGACTCCATTAATTTACAGAGGAAAGGCAGCCTTTTTGGCTTTGTTTTGTTTCCTTGCACTGAATATGAAATTGACTTTGGGGGCCTTCTGAGATTTACAAAACTAAAATGAAAAAGCATGGGGTAAGTTTCAATTCTTAATTTTTTGGTGTGGACCACACCCACGTATCAGATATTGCCTCATAAGCACAAATTTAATGAATATGATCTGAATTATGAAGGCAAATGAACAAATGCACACTCCTATTAAGCACCCTTTATGTCTGGCCAGTCAATCGATTCCCAATCCTTCTAATAGTTGCATTCTTTAGCCTTCATTTTATCAATTTCTTAAAGAACTTATTACAGAGAGAGACAGGACATGTATTTGGACCATGTAGACCAGGTTTGTTTCGTTGCAATTAAAAAGATGTGAGATGGAAATGATTTGCATGCAGGAGAGCTGCAGGCAGGAGATATTAAGAAGTATTACACGTAAAAGAACAACACAACCGTTTCCTGCCCTCAGACTTACAATTTTACATTCACCACTTTAATAGGCATACAAGGATTAGACTGGAAATGGGTGAGAAGAGATTGTTTAAGCTGTACATCAGAAGAGCGAGAAATGGCTGAAACCCAAAATTGGAAAGCTTTATTCATCTTTATATGACTCATCATTGCATCTTTCTGAGGAAATTCTCATTTATTTCAATGGAACTAGTGGAGTGGAACTTCCCGTCCTAAGGGGCTAAAGAACTTTTGCTGAGATCTTTCACATCTTTATCTAGAGCTTGGACAGGCATGGTGATCATAGCCTATGAATGTTTAATTATGGCATATGGCTTCCTTTGGCAGTACGGAGCATATGGCTTCATTTAGGCCCTATAGTCAGAAGATTTGCTGTGAGCAAACATTTTTACTCATCAATTTCAAGCTAATGGATTATTCTGTGCACTCTGACAGTATACTGTTACCCTGTTATTATAATAATTTATGGTAGGCATAGGTTTGCCAGTTCTCATTTTGAATGTTCCCCCACCCCTTAATGCCTGAAATTGCAAGATTCATTATATGACTGAAAATCCCAGCTTTCTTTTTTCACAGAACAGAAGCGTCTAGCCATCATGGTTTCTAATAAAAGCTTGAGAATTATGATTGTAGGGTGCTGTTAAGTCTTCCAAATGAAAAGCTTTTTCTCCTCCCCTCTCAAAATACAACCTGGGTACAACATTAATATGAAAATCACTCTCGTGGCTTGGCTGGGAGTGGAAGCCTTTGAAAGCCTAGTTCATAATATTTGATCATAGCAAGCATGCCATCCTTCAAATGCTGTTGCTTTTAATAGAAGGATCCAAGCAAGTGCGCAAACCCATTTCTGATCTCAAATGGAATTCATTAACATGAACATTACGGGTCTCACCTAAAATGAAAACCATTTTTCTACTCTGCAGTGACCTCACTCTGTTTCAATGCTAACCATAAACCACAAATAATGTAATACCACAAGAGCTATCTAAGTGAAGGATAGCCAGAGCTGAATCAGAATTCAAATCAGGAACCACTTTACAATTACCTCATCATTAGCTTAACCCAGATCCATAAATAAACAGATACATGAATAAGTTGTGCATCTTAATGCTTGCTTCAGTGGCATCACTTGATGGTTTAATAAAAACTTTTAGGTAAGCTTTCATCCCTCATGATTGTGGAGGGGTAACCCCCCATTTTGTTACAGTTATTGTGGCTTTACTTAACCCTTCCCAAATGCTTTTTCTTAGGCCATTTGTTACAGTTATTGTGGCTTTACTTAACCCTTCCCAAATGCTTTTTCTTAGGCCATTTGTTATTGCATGTATTGATGTATTGTGGGCTCGGCCTCATGTAAGCCGCACCGAGTCCCTTGGGAGATGGTAGCGGGGTATAAATAAATACATTATTATTATTATTATTATTATTATTATTATTATTATGCTTTTTGAGGCCCCTTCCACACAGCTGAATAAAACTCGACATTTTCTGCTTTGAACTGGAATATAGAGTAGTGTGGACTCATATAACCCAGTTCAAAGCAGATATTTTGTGTGATTTTTTTGCCTTGATATTCTGGGCTATATGACTTTGTGGAAGGGCCTTGAGAAGAGCAGCAAGTGATACCTCCTTCCCACTCATGTTGAGGTTTAAACTACCCAAAGCTACCCAAATTATCTCAGGACCAAAGGTAGAAAGTGATCCTACTATTATTGTTATTGTTATTAATATTCCTTGTTTTTTTAAAAAGTTTTGGAGAACCACTACAAACAAATATAAAATTTCAGAGTATACTAAAGTTAAAAAGTAGTTAAAATACAAATTCAACCCACAAAAATTAAAAGCATAAACTATTAAAAAACCCCATAGAATCATAAAACTGGAAGAGACCACACAGCTCTTACTGTCAGAAATTCTTCCTAGTGTTAAGGTGGAATCATTTTTTCCTGTAATTTGAATCTGTGGGCCCTTCTAGACAGGCCCTCTATCTCAAGATCTGATTCCAGATTTTCTGTTTATCCCAGATTATGTGACAGTGCAGACAAATATAATCCAGTTTAAAGCAGAAAACCTGGGATCAGATCCTGGAATATAGGGCATTTCTGGAAGGGCACTAGGATACAATGAGTCTGCTTTGTGTCCTAGACTCCGAAGCAGCAGAATACAAGCTTGTACCATCTTCAATATGGTATTATTTTAAATATTTAAACATGGTTACCATGTCACCTCTTAACTTTCTTTTCTTCAGGGTAACCATATTTAGCTCCCTAAGTTGCTCCAGACTATTTTGGTCACTATCCTCTGGACATGTTCCAGGTTCTCTCATAGAGCATGATTTCCATACCATACAATGCTATACAATGCCTACTTCACTTTGTAAATTGAATTCTCAAAGGCCTGTTGAAGCATGGAGTTTCTACTTGTGTATAGACAAATAGCAAGAAGAGGGCCAGTTTAAGCTCTGTAAAAAGGGAGTTCTAAAGCCTAGAAATAACTATGGAGAAGCCCGTTTTCTGTTTTCTAATCAGCCTTGGCTTTCTTAGGCCCTAACTGCACTGCCATATAATAGAGTTTCATAATACAGTTTAATAGCATTGAACTGCATTATATGAAAGTGTAGACTAATATAATGCAGTTCAATGCAGCTCAAGTGCATTTTGAAACTCCATTATATGGCAGTGTAGATTAAGCCATAACCTTAACTACCTTCCACTCACTGGCTTCCATTTCCTTTTGTTCTAGGGCACACTCACTTCTTTTACCTATTTTGATATTATTTAACAAAAACATATTGATTATCTTGCAGCTTATGTATGGGATGCTATTCACACTCAAAATCGTGTAATGGAGATTTGTTTATTCAGTAAGCACCTTTTCCATTTATTGTTGTTAAGTGCCATCTGGTTGACTATGGTTATGAAGATGAATTAGAGACTGTTAGCCTGTTATCAACAGCGCTGCTTAGATCTTGCAAACTCAGGACTGCGGCTTCCTTCATTGACTTTCTTCACATTGGACTCTTGAGTGAAAGAGTTATGAGTACTTTAATAAGCATTCAGGATTGCAAAACTAAAGACTAGTGGTTATTCCAGATAAATGTGTATCTTAGGTTGGGTCACACATTCCTTTATAGCTCCTTTTACACATTGAATGCATGAGAAAGACTTCATATAACTGGCCACGCCTTTATATAATGCCTTTCTACATGGCCTTGCTTTCTTCTCTACTACTGATCATCACAACCTACAAGTGTCCATGACACATGGTTAATGGTGTGTGTTGATAATGGAATAAACTAATATAGAGTTGCCCCCCAATTATCATATATTGCTTAACAGGAGCTACTGTAGCTTGGTTCTTCTTTACCAATGTGTAAGATGACATGCCTAACAGTTGAATGTATAGGGCAGTTCCAATTCAAAGCAATGTGTTAAAGCTAACCATAAGGTTTCTACCAATTATGTCATTCTTGTTATATTAGCACGCATGGCTCACTGTGTTCACAACTTTATTACAAAGCCACCCGTACAGCATCCATGATATAGCGTGCATGTTTTCTACATAAATCTGTGTTGAATCTGTCTTGCCCAGGGCAGTAAAGACTTCACTAAGAAAACCTCACTAGCCAAATCATCCAGCTAGAGCTTGTAATAGAAGGAAATGAGGACTGTTGAATTCATTAAGTATTGAAACCTAGGGTGGCAGGAATACTGATGAGGTTATTGGACATGAATCCCACAATGAGTCCTACCTTCCAGTAGGACATCCTAAAGTAGGCAAACAATATGCTATAAACAGAAAATAGAATTATATGGAAGCTACCCTTGAAGCAGGGTGATCAGCTTAACAATAGTCTGCTTTTTTGTTACTTTATGTTGTCCTTCTCAAGGGGGACAGTATAACAACATTTTTTGTTAAGCTAAGTATCTGGTGATGTCTGTCAGAAAAGTTAGATGGATACGGTTGTTACTTTTGTCTAAAATGATCTGCCTCAAATGAAGGGGTATTTTGACAAGCCTCAAATACCCCCCTACATGGATATATACTCAAATCATGCATGAGTTCATATGTATGTTCAGTATCAATTTGAAGTTGGAGTCAGCAAAAGGTCAAACATGTTTGTAGAACATGATTGTGACCATTTGGGCTGTATCTTCCATCTCATCTTATTTTAGGATGCATACTCAAAGTCACAATTTTTTCTTCTCTTCTATAATGTAATTTGACTAAAAAGGAGAGAGTAACCCAAAGACAAATGTTCTATTATTAACACTGTTTCCAGAGCTATTGAACTGTAAATACTTCTAGATTAGGCAATTAAAATATGAACACCTCATTTGCCATTGTCACTTTAAATAAAACATTTTATGAGTATTTTTAGTTTAAAGTCTTTATGCTTACAGAATCAAGCAGTGGGAGGGGGGTCTCTTACTGTGGGCACCCCAAGCTCTAGGTAGCTGACTGGCAAGAGGCATCTCTGTCCCACTGTGAGTTTGGATCATGGTTTTTGTTTTACATTCTAAAACTTCATAGCATCTGTCTCCAAAACTGCTGGAGAAACATATGCCTATGAATGCCCAAAATGTGGTTGAAGTGCACTTATGCTCTTCAGGGAACTCATAGAAATTATGGGTCTAAGGCAGTGGTTCCCAGCCTGTGGGCTGGGATCCAATGGTGGGCCACAAGACGTAAAGTAAGGTCCTCATCACTAGATTATTAAATATAGTTTTCTGTGGGCAAGGAGATGGATGCATCAGAAACTAGAACTGATGTGGTCTATCCAATGCAGTTTTCCGAACCAGCACCCCAAATAACCAAACCAAATCTGAAGTTGACCAAAAAACGATTCGTAACCCTTTTGATGCTAATGTTGGAGAATGGTCCCTGGTCAAAGTTGTCCCTGGTCAAAGTTGTCCCTGGTCAAGTGGTCCCTGGTCAAAGGGGTCCCTGATCAAAAAAAGGTTGGGGGCCACTGGTCTAAGGCCATGAGAAATTGGTAGGTCTTTTAATAGATTTCACTTGGCCCATGCTGATGGTATCCATTAATTCACAGAAAGATGGAAAGGCTTCATAATACTTGGGTCTATTGTCCACTTTTTAAACTTTGTGTCATCCAGCTGTGTGAAGTTATAATCAGTGGTTGTTGGTTACCATCATGTCATTTGAGGATAGGGAGATATGATCTGCATATTCGTCTGAACTTTAAAATAGTTATATTTGGTCCTGATAGAATCATCACTTTTATTCTTCCTTTAAAGTTTCAACTAGCTAAAATAGTGAGTGGAATATTTGCCCCACTGATGTGGAAGTTGACATCTGCCCTTGTCTATCATTCTGACCATATTCTATCATTATATCTGAGACCTGCTATAGGCATTTGTTTGTTTGTTGATTGGTTGATTTTGCCCAGTATCACAAACAGTGCCTGACAGCCTCCCACAGTGTTTCAAGTGAAATGAATGACTACAAATACCTCACTTTTCATTTGAAATATTACCACCCCAGCCTCTTCTAATGGAAAAGAGATCCTACCAGAAGGCATTTTGGTCTGGACATTTGAAACTTGGACCTGGTCCTCTAGACTCCGGCTCTTGGTGTCACCAAAGCCTTTGATGACCCCAGTGAAATCCTGAGCAATTTTGTCAAATCCCAGTCACAGCAGGTGGGCAACATAGCTGATGTGCTATCCCTAGCATAGGAAGGGAAGCATCTCATGGGAAGTATTTTGCGACATACAATGTCTGATTTAAAGAACGCCTGTCCTGCATTTTTGGCTTTGATTTTTGGTTGAGAGATATATATCCCTAATACCCCAGACAAACGGCAGTTATAAACTTAGTCCATAAAGTTGAAGGATTGGTTACATCTAACTTCCTTCCACCCAGCATGGATCTCTGGTAAGAGCAGATTTCATTCCAATTTAGGATAGCAATGGGTGACAGAGAAAAACAGGAAAAACACAGAGAGTGATCCCTTTTGACTGAGAATAAAAATGGAAACAATAAATATGTTCTTGTTATTTTTCAACAGATCACTTCAAGGGAGGAACCACAGGTAGGAGAGGCCATGGCCAATGCAACTCTTGTTCTATTTAGGAATGCTACATTTATGCTATGAATGTCTTTTAGCTCAAAAGGAAGCGATCCAGAACATGAATTTCAGCTCAATTTCTGTTGGAACAAAGGCATTTCCTAGGTCTAAAATGGTAGTGGGAGAATAAAAAGTACAACAAAAGTAGCCTTAATTCCCTAGAGCAGTGTTTCTCAACTTTCCTAATGCTGCAACCCCTTAATACTGTTCCTCATGTTGTGGTGACCCCCAACCTTAACATTGTTTTTGTTGCTAATTCATGGCTGTCATTTTGCTACTGTTATGAATCATAATGTAAATATCTGATATGCAGGATGTCTTCACTGGAACAGATTTGGCACAAATACGTGATACACCCACATTTGAATACTGGTGGAGTTGAAGGGGGATTGATTTTGCAATGTGGCAGTTGTAGTTGCTGGGATTTATAGTTCACCTACAATAAAAGAACATTCTGAACACCACCAATGATGGAATTGAACCAATCTTGCACACAGAACTCCCATGACCAACAGAAAATACTGGAAAGGTTTGGTGGGCATTGACCTTGAGTTTTGACGTTGTAATTCACCTACATGCAGAGAGCACTATGGACTCATATAATGATGGATCTGGACCAAACATGGCATGGATACTCAATATGCCCAAATGTGAATACTGGTGGAGTTTGGGGAAAATAGACCTTGACATTTTGGAATTGTAGTTGCTGAGATTTATAGTTTACTTACAATCAAAGAGCATTTTGAACCCCACCAATGATAGAATTGGGCCAAACTTCCCACACAGAACCTCCATGACCAACAGAAAATACTGTGTTTTCTAATGGTCTTTGGTGACCCCCCCCCCCCCGGAAACCCCTCACAACCCCTGCAGGGGTCCCGACTTCCAGGTTGGAAAACTCTGCCCTAGAGGGTTTGAGGGCCATGTTTTTTTTTTAAAATGAATCCATATTGATCACAAAAAACTGTCAGGGGCAAATTATTAAATCTCCCATCTCTTCATTTTATTTTTATAGTCACAATTCCTTTCTGATGCTTCTGCTTCTGCTCAGCATTCCTTTGGCCTATGTACTTAGTGTTGTCTATACGATCTGGCAGCAGGTACCAAATGTTTCAGGTAGGAATCTTTTCCATCCATACCTGTGAGATTCTGTGTGAAAAGTATGTTCTCTACCATTGAGCTACAACCTTTCTCTTAGAAATGCTTCTAAAGGTTTTACAATAAAGGAAACTTCAAAGAACAGTGTGGGAGCTAGCGACAAAAGAGGACTGGATAGAATTTATACATAATTTTGTTAAAGAGCCTTAAGATCAATGTAAAAGAAATGCAGTAGTAAACAGAATAACTCTGCAAGTGTAGCTAAGGGTCATTAACGTGTAACTCACATCTGGCAACAAAGGGAAGTGTCAAAGCATGTCACACCTGAGCGAATGGGGCTGCTTCATGCTTTAAAAAGATGTTATCTCATTACAGGTTATTCCAGGAGATGCTAAAGAGGGAGATTGAATGGGCAGAAAGAACACGAAGAAAAGGGGAAATATGCTTGTCAACAAGCTCTTTTAGATTCGCTTCATTGAGAGTCAGCTCAGGTAGCATTTGGAGAGACAAACTTTTGAAAATAATGGAAATAAACTGCTCACCATCAGAGACTGAGACTTTTGTGAGATCACAGCTCTTCTTCCCTGATTAAAATAATGGCGTTTTGCAGACGTGCTAATCATGCAGGAATAGCTGTCATTTTGAACAAGACCCTGCTTCCAAATGTTCTGTAGCTTAAACCACACACAGTTGGCTGGAACAATTCTTTTCATGAGTCTATTTTGCTCTCTCATTAATATATCCCATCTCCATGTTCATGTAGCACAGTGTACTGTGGGTGTGAGATGACTTTGCTGGGGACCAAGCAAAAATAGGACGGAGGGCAAAGCACTGAAACATGGATGGGATGGCGTTGGAGGATTTACATGCTCCATCCATTAGGGATTTAATTCTTCATTTTGTGTTTTCTTGGGTAATTACAGCAATTTTCTTCTTGTAGTACTGGATAGAATTTATACATAATTTTGTTAAAGAGTCTTAAGATCAACATAAAGGAAATGTAGTAGTAGTAGTAAACAGAATAACTTTCCAAGCGTAGTAAAGGATCATTAAGAAGGTTTTTGAAAACGCCCAGTGTCTGAAGGCTATTGAGCATTTGGGATTTATTTTGTGCAGAATTCAGAATTTTATGTGCAGAAAATAGCCTTTTCTATATGGAAAATGAGACAGAAATATTAATTTTTGTCACTCGTATTCTCATTGAAGAAGCTGGGGACAGCTGGGAAATGTCGTGGGATATATAAATAATAAAACTTTATTATTTATGTCAGTCCATGACCAACCATGGTGAGGGGATGAAGCTGGGCACTGCCCCACAGTTTCACCTTCTGTCCCCCATTGTCCCCTGATTTCTGGTCTCTTATAGTGGAGTCTGACTCTGATATAAGAAAGGTGGTTAATCCACTCTAGACTTTAAAGGAATCTTAAAGGAGCCATCCAAGTTGCTGAACTATTTGGAGGATAGGCTTCAGCATTTTAGATAGCTCCACATTCAAATTGAAACACCATGGAGATTCACACATTCCTTTGTCATTGGATCAGCATCTTATTCTACCTTTCTCTTTCCCTCCTCAAGAGTGTCTATCAACTCCTTTGTTTTCAGGGTCATTTTTTTCAGTTCTGGGCAAAAAGAAAAAAAACAGATTCAGAAAGGGGGGAGAAAGGGAGGGAGAAAGGGTGGAAAGGAGGGAGGGAGGGAAGGAGAGAGAGAGAGAGAGAGAGAGAGAGAGAGAGAGAGAGAGATTACTTCAGTGTACCTGGCATTTTTCTTTTCTGGCCCAGATCTGGCTGGCGATGTACCAGGTCAGTATGTAGCAACTCTGTTATATTAAATTGTAAGCCTGGAGGCAGCAATTGTTCTGAATGTTATCTACACTAAAGTGTGGTACAAAGGTTAAACCTTCTAAGAAAATGATAAATGATGGTATTTCTCAAAAAATGTTTTAATCCTCAGGTCTTGTTTTTATTTGATTATATGCTTTTTACAAGTAAGTGGCTTGGTCAGGGAGAGTAGCAAAGAGTTGTAAATGAAAGGTGTGATCTATTGCCAGCTTTTCATAGAATCATGGAATCATGGAGTCCAGCCATCCGGTTCAACCCCCTGCCATGCAGAAAAACACAATCAAAGCACTCCTGACAGATGGCTGAGCCTCTATTTAAAAACATTCAGAGAAGGACATTCCACTACACTCTGAAGCAGTGCTGAATAGGTCTTATCATTGGGAAATTCTTCCTAATATTTAGGTGAAATCTCTCTTCTTGTATTGTGATTCCATTGCTTCATGTCTTCGTCTCTGGAGCATCAGGGAGCAAACTTGTTCCATCTTCAGTATGACATCCTTTCAGATATTAAAGCACGGCTATCACAACATCTCTTTCCTAGGCTAAGAAAACTTAGTTTGTCCATCTCTGTCAAGTTTAACATTTTTTGTAATCCATAAATCTTGGGTGAAAATTTCTTGTTTCAAATAGAGTTTACCTTTGACCAGTAATTAAACTGTCTCATTAAAATTTGAGCTTTTACTGGGAGTATTCCTAGCTCAGCCCTTACTGCCGCCGTCAGCGTTGTTCTGGAAAGTCCCAGGAAGGTGCGAAGCTGCTTCACTTGGAAGGCTTCAATCTTAGCCAAATTGATGTGCCCCCAAAGTTTAGCCCCAAATATAAGTGCTGGCATTATTTTTGTTTTAAAGACTTCCAGGGCAGGTCTGATTGTGCCTGGCTATCTATGATGGTACAGCTTATAAATGGAACTCTTGTTTCCAATAGTAAGCACAAACAATTCTTGCTGCAGTTACCATGTATAAAAAAGAATATCAATAATTTTTTTGGTAGTGTTGCATTTGTAAGTCCCAACAGAAAGGCTTCTGTCTCTGGTGGTATTTTAATTTTGAAGATGTTTTCAATGTTCATATGAATTATGATGCAGAAATTGTTTGCTTTAGGACATATCTACCACATATGGTTAAAAGTTCCTTCTTTTTGATGACATTTCCAACTAACATTTTAAAATTTTGATTCCATCTTTGCTAATTTTTCCAGCATCATGTACCATCTATACTTGACCTTGCAGAAATTTTCTCTGAATCCATAGCATTTTGTGAATTGAATCTTTGTTTTCCACATATGTTTCCATTTATCTGGGTGAACATTATCGCCCACATTCTTTGATAATTGAATAATACAATCTTTGATTAGATGTACTTCTGTGTCTAATTTTAATGATACTTTATAGAATTTTACAATTTGTTTTTCCTTGGACTGGATGAAAATATTATCTGTTTCATTACCACTCCAATCAATGCTAATCTTCTTATCCATTTAATATCTTTATTGTAGTTATTGTCTATATTGAAAGTATGAAAACTGCTTATCCTCTTGTTGGAGTTGGCTTGGATTTTTAGATGAGGTTCATTTTGTTGTCCAATTAATACCTATTGGGTCATTGGTCTTCCTGAGAGAATATTTTAAATGAATCTGCGAATAATCAAATGTCCAAAAGTCAAACCTGCAAATGTCAATGGCTGACTTCATAGTTATGTACTTTTTTGTAGTTCTGATGTTATTTTTGTTGTGCATTTTTTCTTCTTGTACAAGCAAAGTTAGCCCCCCCCCCCCGCCCCGCTTGCTGGGATTTCCAATTAAAGGCTTCTTTTGTAGATGTCCACAAAGGTATTTTTAAGTAGAGTCTTGCTTTGTACTTTTTCTATACTTTGTATAGTGCATTTCTTAGATGGCTCTTAAAATTAGAGTCAATTAATGTTTATTCCTATATTAAGTATCCATACAATCTATATCTTAAATCATGTCCTTGTAATGTCAGTAGACTTTTAGTATTTATATCTTTGTTCCATTGTTTGAAGCAGGTATCATTTAATAATATTGGCATTGTTTGGAAAATAAGCATCATTTTCAGGAGAACATTCATTTTAATTATTGATATTTTTCTCAGCAAAGATAATTCTAGCTGGGACCATTGTTATAAATCATAATGGTCTTACTAAACTGCTGTGCTGCAGAAAAAAATCCTGCCTATCAGAAGGTCAGCAGTTTGAGCCTGGGTTGGGTGAGTACCCACTGTTTGCCTCATTTCACTTGTCCACTAGCAGGTTGAAAGCAAGTAGATAAAATAGGTACCACTATTTAGCAGGGAGTTAATAAGGGCGCCTTTATGGGACATCAACTGGAGGAAGTTCTTGGGCATGGAAGATGGAGTGACAGTGCCCCCCCCCCCCCATGGCCAGGGTTTAGCACAGCCTCCAAGATGCTGGAAATAAGATCGGAAAAATTGACTTTATTTATTTATTTATTTATTTATTTATTTCCAACATTTCTACACCGCCCTTCTCAACCCCCGAGGGGAAATTCAGGGTGGCTTACCAGCAACAATTCGATGCCGAATTTTGTGTTTGTCTGTCCTTGTTAATTGTATAATTGGCATTGAATGTTTGCCATGTGTGTGTTCTGTAAGCCACTCTGAGTTCCCTTTGGAGTGAGAAGAGCAGGGTATAAATACTGTAAATAAATAAATAAAATTTTGCATTCCTTTCCATGCTTTTTTGTAGTCATGTAGATTCCCAGATACTTAACTTTGTTGATAATCTCAATACCTAATATTTCCCTCGAGATTCTCTGGTCTCGCTGCTGGATATTCTTAATCATTATTTTTGTTTTCTGTTTGTTAATTCTAAGTCCAGCCATTTTAGCACACATAATCAACCCCCTACTAAGACATTTATTAGCTAGTCTGGTGAAATTTTATGTGAAGTTTCTACTTGGTGAAGACCTTCCTCACGTTACCTTGGTGGTTTCCAAGTTTCTTCCTGAGGCAGCCAGGATTAGACTATTCCCTATTTAAGACACAGGTTGAAAGACACCAACACTTCTTGTAGTCTTTTGTCTATGCTTTTTAGCCAACATATATTTTAAACAGTTTTAAACTGTTGTAAATGTTACCCATTTGTGTGTTTAATCAACCGGATGTTGTTAGTCTCATTAACCTTCATACCTTGTACATCTACATTGCAATAAGGTTCTTTGGATCATAATAAAATGCTGTTGTTGTTATTTTTGCCTAAGTGTAATATGTTGCATTGTTCCCTATCCAAATTTATTTTTTACATTTTGCTCCAGTTCTTCAACATATTAAGGTCATTTTTAAAATCAATTCCTCACTGAAAGGTAGGAGATGCAATTAAGACAATGCTAAGAGGACCAGCAACTTTGTGGATCTTTTAATCCGAATGAGTTTGAAGGTGGAGGAATGAAAATTTAGAAGTCTGGGACTTGAAAAAAGTCTCACCTCTGCAAGCTATTGAATCAGAGTTTGTGAAGGTTCTTTTTTGGCAGTAGGTGGCCTAGTCCTGCAAAATAGTCTTCTGTAAATATGCAAAAGTAGGAAGACAAGGACAGAGAAAGGTGGGAAAGCAAAGCATTTGCTTCATCTGTTTCTCTTGACAGCAGGATTTTTAACCTCGCTCATCATTTCATGGATCTCATTACAGCGTCTTCACCTCATTTTCTGTGAGGATAAATAAATACGTCTGTACATGCATACATACATTTTCTCAAAGATGATGAGTTATCCATAGAATGCATTTTTATCCAAATGATCCGGGCCAAGAGAGAATTCTGAAGAAGCTATTTCACTTCTCATTCCCTCATTTTATTATTTTTTAAAATATATATTTTCACCTCTGATGGTTCACATTGCTCACCTCAAGCACAGTTTTTCATCAAAGAAAAATGCGGGCAAGCATAAAACGGTTACATCTAAGAACTGTCAGTCCAAATAAAGGACTGCTTTGATTTGCTTAAGTTAAAAAGATCCAGCATCGCTCTTCTCTGCATGGTTTTTTTCAAGCTGGTTTTTTCCCCTTATAATGGAAGACCTCACAGGGGTCTTCGGCTTGGTTGATTTTAAATAGCTCGGTATCCAGCTACCTTGTCCAAATCTACTACCTTTTTTCAACTCTCCCTTCAATGCAAATTCTCCTTTCTGTATTATTTTGTATTCGTAACAAGCACTGTTTGTGCACTGCAGCTAAGGGATTCTAGAGTCTGTAGCCCCCAAAAGTAACTTTTCCAAGTTTTGATCTTATTCCTCCTCTGTGCCCCAGCATAGGTTCATTATCATCTCTAGTTTAGCCACTCTGGTTTGTTTGTTCTTGTTTGTTTTTTCAAGTTCAGACATCACAAGTCACAGGAGAAGTGAGCAGGAGGAGGGAAGAGATATGGAGGAGGGACAATTAGTTGTAATGGCTTCTATTTCAGTGGAGGCTCATATCTCAGGCTTCAGTTTGAACTTTTAAAAAGTTACCTAAGATGATGAATACAGTTGTGGGAATAAAGTTTAGAATGTTGGATACCTCCTTTAAACTTTGAGGACTTAGTGAGTTTATCACATCACTGATATGGTGATTGAGGATCTGCAGAATTCTGGGACTTGTGGTTTGGGAGGGGCCTTTAAACTGCTCAGCCACACACGACCTGGACCTCACTAAACTACAAACCTCAGAATTCTGCAAGAGGCAGAAACCAGATTTAAAGTGGATCTATGCTTAACTGTGCTGAGGCTGAAAATCATTGTTCCATGTGTCTATCTCATCAACACCTTATGATCTGGAGATGATAACACTGGGTTTCTGCCTTAGGGAGAAGGTTACTATGTATATACTTTGCAAGAAGTAGTCTGCACTTGCGACTGAAAGAAGGTTTAGTGGAGTTCACATTCTTGAAGAAAGCCATGTATTACCACCTCCTGAGAGATGCTACAAGAAATGTGATCCATGTAAATGTGGTCCGTATTGTGGCTGCTGAGGTGGCAGGGAATGAAGTGTTGTGCTGCTCATGTCATGACATGAAATATTAACGTGTCTACTTATAAAAAGACTGTGCTTGTCTACTTCCTCTTTCTCCTCTCTTCTGTGCAGACCACTCTACTTCTGTAGCTGTCAGTATAGGCCCCAAGTGGGGGTGGTTGTTGTTGCCGCAGGTGCTGCTACTGCTGCCTCTGTCTATTTTCCTTCTCTCACCTTAGACTGGGACTGAAAACAGCTTTTTAATGTCACTTCTGTGGCTTTAAGGACCTCATCCCACTGGGAAGGGGGGGATGGGGAATCATCTTCTAAGTGAGGTGTTCAGTGGCCTTTCATTTCCAAAGGAAACTGAGAATTAAACTACAGTTCTCACCCCACCTTTAAATACAACAGTTCCATCCCCCTTAGAATACAACAGTTGTCATCCTACCTTAAGATGCCCATTTTTATCCATTTCTACGCAAAGTGAAAGTAGTGAAGTCAATTCTTCTCTGGCTTCACAAGACTAAGTTTCTCTTTACTTTAAAGCTGAAATCTACTGGAAGCAGTCCTGCATCATTTGATCAGCTCTGTAGGACGCCGTCTTTAAAGTGAAGAGAAACTATGAAAAAACGAACCCCCTACTTTCTCCTCCTCATGGGATGAGGTCCTCATTCATTTCCAACCATTTCCAAATCTGTCATGGTATTTTCTGTGCAAGATTTGTTCAAAAGGGTTGTTGTAGGTTTCTCGGGCTGTATGGCCATGTTCTAGAAGCATTATCTCCTGACGTTTCTCCTGCATCTATGACAGGCACCCTCAGAGGTGTGAGGTCTGTTGGAAACTAGGAAAATTGGTTTATATATCTGTGGAATGTCCAGGGTGAGGAAAAGAACTCTTGTCTCTTGGAGCTAGGTGTGAATGTTTCAATTGGCCACCTTGATTAGCATTTGATGGCCTGATAGTTTTAAGGTGTGGGTTGTTACTGCCTGGGGGAATCTTTTGTTGAGAGGTGATTAACTGTCCCCGGTTATTTCTTATCTGGAGTTCCCCTGTGTTTGAGTGTTTTTCTTTATTTACTGTTATAATTTTAGAGTTTTTTTTTAAAAAAAATACTGGTAGCCAGATTTTGTTCATTTTCATGGTTTCTTCCTTTCTGTTGAAATTGTCCACATGCTTATGGATTTCAATGGCTTCACTATGTAGCCTGACGTGGTAATTGTTAGAGTGGTCCAGCATTTCTGCGTTCTCAGATAATATGCTGTGTCCAGGTTGGTTTTTCAGGTGCTCTGCTATGGCTGACTTCTCTGGTTGAAGTAGTCTACAGTGCCTGTCATGCTCCTTGATTTGTGTTTGGGCAATGCTGCGTTTGGTGGTCCCTATGTAGCCTTGTCCACAGCTGCATGGTATACAGTAGACTCCTGCAGAGGTGAGAGGATCCCTCTTGTTCTTTGCTGAACATAGAATTTGCTGGATTTTTCTTAGTGGGTCTGTAGATAGTTTGTATGTTGTGTTTCCTCATCAGCTTCTCTGTGTTTAGTCGTTCCCTTGATGTCTGGCAAGAACACTTTTCCTCTGGATGGATCTTTGTCTTTAATGTTGTGGCTTGTTTTCAGTCTTGCAGCTCATCTAATGTCTGAGGTGAAGTCTCCATTGGCCTGTTAAGCCCAGTTTAGGTTGTTCAGTTCCCCTTGGAAGAGGTGGGGTTCACAGATTCTGTTTGCATGATTTGCCAGGGTGTTAATGGTGCATTTTTTAAATGATGTTTCTTTTATTGCCTTCAACAATACATTGTTCAAAAAGGGTTTGCCTTTTCTTCCTTTGAGGCTGAGAGAGTATATATCACCCAAGGTAACCAAGTGGGTTTCCATGGCTGAGTAGGGGAATCAAACCCTGGTGTCTAGACTTGCAGTCCATGACACTATGTTAGCTATATTTTACAAATGTAGAATATTAGAATTAAAACATATAAAAACTAGGTTCTTGTGGGTTTTTTCAGGCTATATGGCCATGTTCTCGAGGCATTTTCTCCTGACGTTTCACCTGCATCTATGGCAAGCATCCTCAGAGGTAGTGAGGTCTGTTGGAAGTAGGACAATGGGTTTATATATCTGTGGAATGACTGGGGTGGGGCAAAGAGCTCTTCTCTGCTGAAGCTAGGTGTGAATGTTTCAACTGACCCCCTTCATTAGCATTTGAAGGCCTGGCTGAGCCTGGGGGAATCTTTTGTTGAGAGGTGTTAAGATGTGCCTGGTGGTTTACTCTCTGCTGTTTTGCTGTTGTAATGTTAGAGTTTTTTTTTAATACTGGTAGCCATATAAAACATATAAAAAGTTAACACTTAACCCGGCAGAAGTGGATCTAGCCTGATCCAGCTGTCCATACCTTCAAACTCCAGGATCATTGTTCATTGTGTAGACTCCCTGCACCATTGAAAGGGGCATCCACATTGTTTGGCCCATGAAGACATGGCCCATATCAGCCTTTCATCATAATATATAGAGTAATAGTTATACTTTTAGGAATAGCAAGTTCACCAAAGTTTTCATAAGGTTTTCAGCTACTTTTAGGTCACCAACAACTTTCATCGTATGGTAGATATTCCAACATACTGTTGTTTCCATCCCAGCATCCCAGTGGTTTGCATACCTCTGGAATGAAACGATATACTCCCCCCTCTCCCCACAACTGCTTCCCACCCTATCCTTTATTCCTTATGTTTTGTGTCTTAAATGTAGTTTGAGAGCTTTGGGACAGGGATTTCCATGCTGCTTATCTTTGTAAGTTGCCTTGGGAATCATTTTGGCCAAAGAGAAGGATATACATGCAGATGATAAAGAAATGCCACGGATGGAATTGGAGAATTGGAGAGATTGAGAAGGAAGTCACGATCTGTCAATCAACATTCATCCACTGGAGAATATCTGATGCATAATATCAGAGCTAGCATACTATCAGAAGTTATTTGTGTCTGTTCTGTAAGAATAGCATTCTTATGCTTAAGAAGAAACTATCTTCAATTTCAGTTTTTTTTAAAGAATATATTGCTGAAATTATATTTCTTAACATATCCCAAGAACTGATAGACTGAGGACTCCAAATTATTTGTCTACATTTGTTAGGTTATTAAATATAGATAAGGTTGGAAGAAAGGCAGCTTTGCATGTCATTATTGCATTGAAATAGCTGATAAGTAAATATTGAACTTGCAGAAGTTAAATATTAAAACTTAGTGGGCAATCTAACACTGTGTAATGCTAGATCATACTCCCTTGTGCTTAGCCTTCATTAATATGTGACTACTATTTCTCCATATCATATTCAGAAGAACCTATTTATGTTGCCTCTCTGATGGTCCTGCTGTGGTTCCATGTCACTTTGGCAATGAATTCACTCTAGGCTTTTGTCCAAATTTTAAAAGAGCTAAAATTGTCATTGTTTTTGTTATCAAACTAAGTGTATTTATGCGGATCCTAAGAATGGGAGACCTCCAAGGGCCTCAGTAATTAACTGTGCTGCTTGGGTCTTGCATACTCAAGACTGTGGCTTCCTTGAGGAGGTCCATCCACATATGATGCAGTCTCCTTCTTTTCCTACTGCCTTCCAGTTTAACAAGCATCACCATCATTTATAGATTTCATTTCTTGTTTTATAATGTCTAACTTCCCCTGTTTCATTCTTCTCATATTCTATGCTTCTTTGATATGCATTGTGCAACTTTGGACATTATTTTCATATCT
>NW_026844366.1:335024394-335058756 GCF_025583915.1 Anolis sagrei ordinatus
ATCTCAAGTGATTCTGTTCTTTTGTGATTATAATTTGGTAATTTCAGTTTGCATTTACAGGTTTACTTGTAGTCAGCTGTGGTTGCTCTGAATTGGATGGGTGAAATGAGCCATTGATGTAGCATCTATCTTTTGTTTTCTTTGCTTTATAGCTTGCATCCCTGACATGTGATGTTTTTCCTAAGTAGAATGGTATCTCAAGATGAAACTTTGAGTGGGCATTCTTTGGGTACATTTCAGCGTGTCAAGGCAAAACACTAGTCAATGATGAGATCTATTTTCAAAGATGAAAAACAAACTGAAATAAGTTACTTACCTTAAGTGTTTATATTTGTTACAGAGTCCCAGCAGTGCATACAACATTTTAGACAATAAAAATCAAGGTACTTTTGATGGCCCTGAAAAGAGTAGAACCATTAAGTAAATTGAATTTACCTATGTGTTGACGCACAATACAATAATTGTGCCACTGGGGCTACTGTTACTGGAATTAGACATTATGATGCCAGCCAAAACCAAGAAAGAGCCTACTGTCCAGAAGCTTCTTAAGATTTAAATAAATTAAAATTTAAAAATAGAGAAGACAATCAAAGATGGTAAAGGAATTCAAAGAGTGGATGTGAGCAAATATAACCACATAACCACATAATTCTTAAAATTTAGTCACAGATCTGGATTTGAATTGTCTTCATTTACCATGCAATCACTTGGAAGTGGTGGCAAGCCATGATTTGCTAGCAACAAGTATATGGATCTTCTAGTCATTCCTGGTAGATCCATTTTTTGTGAGAAAGTAGATCCATTCCATTTCTAGGACAGCTTTAAAGGAACTATCCAAGGTGCTGAAATTCTCTCATGGAATTTCAACTATTTATGCAGCGAATGCTGTACTATAAAATACCATGCAAAATTAAACAATAGCATGGTGCCTTATTTTAAATGACTGGGTAGAGTTATAGGAGCTGCAAATATGCCAATCTTTGCCAAGTTAAGCTGTCATGCAAGCTAATACAGGAGTTGATATAAAAGTCTTGTGTTTCTTGCTTTTTCCTCCAATGTAAACCTATTCCACTTTTGAAATGCATATCCAGTGCCCTTTAAGCACATTCAGTAATTTCCACTAGCTGTTTGAACCATACTGCTTTTCAATAATACCTTGACATTTAATGATGGCCACATATCATTTGTCATGACATAAGAGACTTCTATGTGCTGCTTGGAAACTCACTGGCTGCATTGATCCATATGTTTGTTTCAAATTTCTGTAGCACAGAAAACGGCACCTGAAATATTCAGGGGACTAGAGTGCCTCTGCCAGGTTGTGGTGTTTGGGGCTTTGTTGTTTAGAAAAAGGATAATGTGAGTAAGGAGATTTTGTAAAATAATGCATGTTGAGAAATATGGCTTTTCTTCTTCTTTCAGAATACCAGTGGCTCAGGTTGGGACAAAAGAAAGGAAATATGCATCTTTTTGTGCATTATTGAACTATTTTGTTAATTAATTAATTGAAATCATAATTTCCAAAGACCTGGGGTGGTATACAATAAAATCAACTTGAATCGCTTGAAGGAATTTAAAACATGAACAATTACAAATAATTCACAATATAAAACATTTCATGCTATCTATCAGACTAAAAAGTTAAAACAGTTAAAATGCAATAAAGGTAAAGGTAAAGGTTTTCCCCTGACATTAAATCCAGTCATGTCTGACTCTGGGGTGTGGTGCTCATCTCCATTTCTAAGCCGAAGAGCCGGCGTTGTCCGTAGACACCTCCAAGGTCATGTGGCTGGCATGACTGCATGGAGCGCTGTTACCTTCCCACCAGAGCAGTACCTATTGATCTACTCAGATTTGCATGTTTTTCAAACTGCTAGGTTGGCAGAAGCTGGGGCTAACACCAGAAGCTCACACCGCTCCCCGGATTTGAACCTGTGACCTTTTGGTCAACAAGCTCAGAAGCTCAGCGGTTTAACCCACTGCACCACCTGGGGCTCCAAAATGCTGTACCGGGGTAAAATTGTTAGATTTTGTACCACCACCTAAACTATGGTGTCATTTATAATGTAGGAATGTAGTCAACACTAATGCCATTTGGGTCTTTTAAGATGAGAACGACCCAGAGTGCAACAACAGAAAGCTTCTGCAAAATGTGTGGATGGCCACACATTATTCCTTTTAATTTATAGTATGAATCTGATTCTGACTTGAAAGTAAAAGTGGAAAGGAGACCTAATACAGATCAAGATGTTTCTTAGGAGGATGGAAGAGTTTTAATACCATTTTTTGGTCTCAGTTAGGAAACATGGACCATCTACAAGTGTTACTGTCAACTTCTAGAAAGATTTCATCAGTACTGTCTAAATCTTAAAGGTACCAGTTTCTGTCGGATCTTGGAAGCTAAGCAGGATCATCCTGGTCACTAATTGGATAGGAAACATTAATGAATACTAGGTGCTTTAGGGATTTTTTTTCTTGATGAAGGAACTGTCAAAACCATCTCTGATCATTTCCTTGCCTAAGATAACCCTATGAAACTCATGTAGGCACATACAGAAAGGGAACAATGGCATGAATCTTGCTATTAGTCCCGATAAGTGTAGACCCATTAAATCAAATAAGTTTAAATATGTGTTGATTAGCCATTCAATAATTTATTCAAAGGATTTACTCCGGTTAGGATTAACTAACAGCTTTCAAACCACTATGTGCAAACATAATACATTAGGGAAATACATAAAAAGTTCCACATGAAAAGAAGGACTTATCAACTGATGTGAACAAAGGATAGGACATGAATTCAGGTGGGATTTGGAGCTATGCTATGAGATCGATGCTGAGTATTTTAATAGTTAAGATTATATAAAAGTTGCTACATATCTCTATAATGTCTCCATTGCTCCTCTCCATGCACGTCCTCACCACAATCACAACCAGGCGCCTGGGATATTGTCTTAGAAATCTCAACGTATCTTCAAGCACTGTGATTAGCTGTGCAGATTCTTAAACCTAAATGCTCCCCAAGGAAGGCACAATAGCTGAGTGTACACGTTCAGGATAGTTTACATTGTGCCATTTGAGTTAAACAAGCACATTAATTTGCCGGTTGTTACTAGAGATAAGCACTGCCAAGCCATTAGCTCATGCTTCAATAAAAGCTCATATTATGGGAAGCGGCTAGTCTCCCTTGTTCCCTTTTGTGTATTTATCTCTGTGGTTTTTAACTCCTGTCACATTGTACAGAAAGGTAACTTCATCTTCTTGAAATAATGGATGGCTTTTACTTTCATTGGTTGTATGAAGGCTAGACAAGAAGATGAATTAAATGTGCAACTGTAGCTGAAAATTACATCCATGACTTTAATTTCTCATTCTTTTTTATAGCACGGAATAATATCCTTGCTCCCATTATTATAGAGGTAGGAATGTAAATTTTTGCCTGTTTGCCAGACGACAAATTTCAAAAGTTTCCCCCCACTTTTGGGCACTTTTCCATGATTTTTAAAAACATTTTGTGACATTTTATAAAAATTTTGGTCTAATCTTAACCAGAACTATTCCAGTCATAGTACAAGACCTTGTACTATCATTGCACCAGTTGCAACAATGGAGCTCCATCACCAAAGTTATGACTGACAAAGCTTCTCTGAAGTCTACTTCAACAATCTGGCAGAGTTCCAACTAAGGTATTTTTGAGACATTTGAACACTGGATAGTGTTTACATTATGCTACTGTCTTTGGCGTGAGATCAGTTACCCGGAGATACTCTTCAGGGTCCTACCACAAGTGGTTGTCTCAGGCCACCCTGCAACCAGGAGCACACTGTGAACATCATTTCAGAGAATCATAGTTGGAAGAGACCCGATGGGCCAACCAGTCCAATTCCCTGCCATGCAGGAAGAGCATAATCAAAATACCCACTGACAAACGACCATCCAGACTCTGCTTAAAGACCTCCAATAAGGAACTTCCACCACACTCCAAGGCAGTGAGTTTCACTGTTGAACAGCTCTTATGGACAGGAAGTTCTTCCTAATGTTCAGGTGAATCTCCCTTCGTGTAATTTGAACCAACTGTTCCAAGTCCTATTTTCCAACATTTCAATCTCCAGTGCCCCCAAAAGCTGTGGTCAAGGGATCATGTCTGGTCATCCATAGCCATTAAATGTGAATCCCTACTAATTTGTTGAATATTTATTTTATCCCACCTTCCACTTCATCACATGGAGTCTTCTCTGCACTTCTCTGAGTTGCCAGCATACTACTGGCATGGAGTCCCCTGGAGTCCATCAAATGATGCAGGACTACTTCTAGCAGGGCTCCACTGGGCTCCTCATAGAAGAATCTGGGGAGGATGCAGGAGGAAGCCAGGTACAGCAGGGATCCCATGACTAATGACAGTAAGGGCATGAAGCAACATGCTGTCCCATGGTTTTTTTCCAGTATCCCCTGGTTTCTGTACCTCAATGCGATGAGGTCCCTTGTCTGTTCAGTGAATGTTGTGGGAATCATGCAACATCATCTCGTAAGTGCCATTTTTCTTTCTCATTTGTGGTTTGGTTTCGAAGGGCAAAATGCAACAGAGTGAACAAATCTGATTCTTATTTTTTATACAGTGCAACTCCTGTATCAGTAGAGGATATGTTTCTAAACTTGCTAAGGAAACAGGAAACCATGGATAATAGCAAAGCCTATTTAAATGAGCAGCTTCTACCAGAAGATATCAAATTGCTTTGGAGGACCTAGAAAATTCCTATAGAATTTGGCCACATGACTTTATGACAGTCCAGCAGAAGTATACCATAGAACCATACGGAGGACATTTTTTTGTCAGAAGCAGGTAGATGAAACCCTGGATACCAGTCCTGTGGATATGAGTTGTATTGCACATGTGCACACACCAAATTTACAAGAATGTCACTATTTTGCAGGGATGGCCCTCTATTAGACAGAAGGAAGTGATCATTTCCAGCAACAAATGATGGCAGACTCTGAACTATTCCTCCTAAATATCATAGATGTTTGCTTTAGTCGTGGGGCAGGGCTGTATGTGTCATGTGCATCATGGCCCATCCAGGAACCTCACAAAAAAGGCCCATGGATTTGTCCTGCATCGAAGCAAATCCATATACTCCCTGGGTGTGTGTGTGTGTGTGAAGTGTCTTACCTTGCCCCTTATCCCATTGGGGGAAGTGTCACCACCTGGCTTCCTTCCATTGCTGGCAAGACAATACAGGAAAGCTCCCATGTTGCCACAGTGGTGGTGTGCACTGCTTCCTTTCCCTTCTGGAGCCTGACCAGAAGTGTCTGTATGTCATTTGAAGAGCTCCATGCTGAAAAAGGAGAGGAAACAGTGTATGACAGGCAAATCAGCCCATCTGATGGGGTAGAAAGAACCCACTGCCTAAGTGTGGTAGAGAACACCATCTCATTTTCAGTGCTAAAATAAGATTAATTTTTGAGTCCATTCGGGGCACAAAATGGGGAATGGACACCATCTTCTTTTTGTGGCATTTTATGCCAATGGACTGCCTGAATATTTCACTTCACTCCTTTTTTCTCCCTCTTTGTCTCTGTTAGCTAAACATCTACAAACTTGTAGTGCCATAACTCTTATTTATGAACAGATTAGTTTTCATATGTTTAAGGAAACTTAATCTGTTCTATATTTTGCTAGCCTACTAACATGAGCATCTTTGTAGTATGGTTAAATGTGACTGAAAAATGCATAATTGCATGTTGTCCTAGTATATCAATGATTTGTTTAATGCACTCGCAAGTGCCTTCAGTATAATTTCAGAAGGGCATAATATAAATAAATGAGAAGGAAACTGCTGATTATGAATGCTTGGCTGAATAATGGAAACTGATATAGAAACAGACTGTTACAGACATAGATCTAGCCAGAGCTTGGAATGCCACATTTAAATTTGGAATTATTTTTATATATAGTTATTGAAGGGGAAAAAAAACCAGCATCGGCACATACAGGCTGGTGATATGAAGTAGAAAACCTCCTCTTCCCATACATATGATTGCTATCTTCACATATACAAAACTGCCAAGCTTTGATTCCATGGGAGCAAAACCTAATCCAGAACTGTTTGACACACCTCCAAACTCAGGTATGAACTTTGACAGATAACACCTTCATCTTTTCTGGATTCAGCTTCAGTTTATTTTCCAGATCCAATCCTAGGGATACATCTCTTTGAATATTTAGTTTTGACCATGCAAATTAAACATCTACATGGGGGTAATGGAGATCAGAACTGCAGTTCGGTCTCAATCTAGATCAAGTTTCATTCAGTGACTTGAAAAAAAAGCTGGTTGTTGTTAACCGCCATCAAGTTGATCTCAACTGATGATGACCCTTAGAACTTTATTGCATGAATCTGCTATGCCACTTTTGACAGAGCATTTTTGATACTGCACATCTTTTCCATTTCACCATTGTACCAATCCGATGATTCATGGTCCTGCAAGCATTTTTCTGCATACTTTCACAACTCACCCTTTCTCCACTATTGTTATTCCATTTTTTTTTAAAATTTAGATCAATTTTGTGATTCCATCTTTGACAGAAAAACAGACATAACTATAAAAAATAAAATAAAAATGAATAGATTGCTAATAGTAATGGGCAAAAGGAAGAGGGAGAGGAGAATCCTTTTCCTTGATGTCACTGTTCGGTGTGCATACTGACGTAGTGGTGGAAAAGACCCATCAAACCAAGGTAGGTGATGAGAACTTTGTTGGATTGGGAAGCTATTAACATATTTTACCCATCAATAGTGAGAGATGGGACAATCACAGAGAGTCAGATATACTGCCAGTGTGTAAGCGGCATTGTGCAATAGGAACTGTCACCAAAGGTGACAGATGCAATAGTTTGCCTGCTGCATGCGATAAAGACATGAATGAGACTCCTTCAAGTTGTCAACAACCCTGCTCAGGTTTTGTAAACTTGAGACTGTGGCTTCCTTGATTGAGTCTATTTGTAATGGGAGTCTTTCTAGCCTCTAGCTAATATTATTGGGGGAAATGTAGTTTGTCTCTTATATATACTCAAATGCAGTACAAGGGAGCAGAAGCAACCACTGAATATGAAGAGAAAGAAAAGACTCATTGTTCTATATTTATTAAGATTTTTACCTGACCTTCAGTTTGCCAAAAGCAAAAATGTATCATTTTCAAAATTTGGTGTACAATGTCTAAATAAATAGACAAGGCATTCAGAAAACAGAGGTAGCATTGGTCTAGCTAAGTAAGTAATAGCTGGCAAATACATTCTGGTCATAGATGGGGAATGAGGCTGTATGAACAAACAATGCACATAGTGAGAAAATAGCTTCTGTTCCTTTGACAACATGCAGCCTTGAGGGATTTGAAAATGATGGTTGGAGGCTATTACTTTGTTGTTACTATTTAGAACTTCTAAACATGCACAGCAGTTCTCAGTCTGCATGGAGCAGCTATGTTAGTCTGTCACAGCATACACATAAAAGCATCGTGTGGCATCACAAAGACAAATTAGGCTCTAGTCCACAAAAGCTTATATCATAATAAATGCCCTCACTTGGTCTCAACACTCTTTCAGGGTGTTTGAAAGCCACACTGTTTGATATCCAACTTTTGCTGCATCCCCAGCGTGGTTAGACAGAAATGACACAAATAATTCTAAAGCCAAACAGAATGAGGATAAAGCATAGGAAATATACCTTTATTTTATTTTATTTCATTAAAATATTTCTATTCCATCCTATACATGCAGTCCCCAAGTTACAGACATCCGACTTACAAATGTTCAGAATGGGGTGAGACAACAGGAAGTGGGAGAATTTTCCCCCTAGAAAGGGAAGTTCACTCCTGGAAGAGATGTCCTGGAAAAATGTGTCTCCACTGAAACTTTATCACCAATCCTTGTTTTCACAGTAAGTCAATATTTCCAAAATCCAATTATCACAGGGACAGAAAGCAAGGTGAAATCTTCTGGAAAGGGGCACAGACAGCAAAAAAAATAAAAATAAAAATACAGGGGCATTAACCCTTCTTTATGCCATCTCAAACTCTATCATCTATCTATCTATCTATCTATCTATCTATCTATCTATCTATCTATCTATCATCTATCTATCTATCTATCTATCTATCTATCTATCTATACATTCAGCTTAAGAATTATATATACATTCAGCTTAAGAATAAAGCTACAGAATCTATCTTGATTGTAACTTGGGGACTGCTTGTATTATATCCCGTCCTATTGCAACAGCTCAATTGGCTGCCAGTTTGTTTCCAGGCATCATTCAAAGTGCTGGTTATGAGAGTTGTGCTTTCGGAGTCAACTTTGTCCTGTTTCATGTCCTGGCTTTTGTTGAGGGCCCGAGTCTACTTTTGGTAAGCCTCCCAAAATCGGGAGGGTTGTTTCAGATTTTTTCAGTTTGGGACTTAGAAAATCATTCTTTATACCTGACACCTGCTGTTTCTCCTCCAGAGTAAGAGGCACTCAGCCGCAGACAGGCTCTGGGCCTGCCTGCATGCCCGGTCACACACACCCCACCACAATCTCTGAGAGTGCATGTTTGGCGAGGCATGCAGGCAGGCCCAGAATACACCTGCAGCCAAGCTCCGGGTCTGCCTGCATGCCCCATCACACATGCCCCACCACACTCTCCAAGACTGCATGTGTGGTGGGTGTGCAGGCAGGCCGAGAGCACAACTGCAGCTGAGCTCCAGGCCTGCCTGCCTGCATGTCTGACCACACACACACACTCTTTCCAAGACAAGGAGGCAAGTTCGGATGAACATAAAATAAGATTTTTGTGTGGGGAGGGGGCTTCCCATTTTGTGCTTCTGAAGAAACAGAAGACACAAAAGAAGTGGTCGAAACAGTAGGAACAAAGTCCATACACAACACTACTGGTTATGACCTATAAAAATCAATATAGCTCACATCCAGGCTGTTTGGCCAATTGCATCTCCCAGTTCAAACCTACCTGGGCCCTGAGATCCTCAGGAGAGGCCCTTCTCTTAGTCTCACCACCATTGCAAGCACAGTTGGTGGGGATATGAAAGAGCCTTCTTGGTGGCTACCCTTCAACTCCTTGCCCAGGGAACCCAGAATGGCCTCTTCCCTACTGTCCTTTTGGAGACAGATTAAAACCTTCCTATTCATCATGTTTTCAAAGAAGAAAGTTTTTAAGAGTGATATGTAGCATTATATATATATATATATATATATATATATATATATATACACACACACACACACGTTTTTAATGGTCTTACTGGTTGTAACTATTTATTTTTAACTCTCCTATGTTTACTTCTATTTTTTGTTTATATGTTTATACAATGTTTAAATTATACATTGTATTGTTTGTAGCATTGTTGGCCACTTTGAATGTCTTTTAAGAAAGAAAAAGGAGTATAAACAATAACAAGAACAACACTATATCTGGACTGCTTACAATAAAATCAGTTTCAGTAATTTTAAAATGTTGATCCTCAAATTCAGACTTTCTAAAATATGTCAGTTGAAAATTTTAAAGTGTGAACAGTTGAAAAACATGGATATGTACAGTGCATGATGAGGTCTCAATGCTTTTAATAAAAATCCTGGCCAGTCTTTGAGATCAGCTGTTTCACTATGTGATTACTTTAGTTTCTAAGTAATGTCTGCTAACCTGACCCTCCCCCAAATGACTGATTTTCTCTTTCTACCAAATCTTGAGTAAACACAAAAATGGTGGCCACCAGAAATATTTGGAGTGCTGTCCTTGAATTATATTATTGCTGGAATCCAAAATGATCCTCTATGTATCATGCTAAGTGAATTGTGAATATGCAAACCAATAAACTACCAAAAGTGTTAGATACACATCAGACTCTACTGATGTACATGGCTGTGTCCAATGCACAACAGAACCAATGCATTTTTTTTTTTTGCTATTCATCAGTCCCAATGTGCATTGGTCCATTTGTCAGGATGCTTTTTAGTGACGTTGCTTGTTCCCCTATGTAGCACCACCACAACAGCCCTTCACTGGAAATTGATGTTTTGGAATTGCCCAGTTCTAATTTCTACATATGTAAGTTCGCTTATGAAGATGTAACTCAAATAAAAGGTTATGGTTGATGGGAGCAGGACTGTCCTGCATCTGGGCAAAATGAGGAACACACTTCAACTAGTAGAGTGCAAGGGGCAGCACATCATATATAATTCCCAGCACTCTGGATGAACATACTGGCCTTTCTCCAAAACTGTGCAATGTAGAAGACAGGGATGTTGGTGGACTCCAAAGAACTGCACCACTTGTTCTGAAATGTGCAGATAACTTGTAAATTTACCCAGCAAATATTTTTTCAATATTTTTTCAATCTCTCACCACAGCAATTCATCTATTTATTCATTTATTTATTCATTTATTGTTGCAGTGTGTGCTAGCTTTCTCCTAGAATGGGGACCAAAAAAAAAGTAATATTCATCTCTCTCTCTCTCTCTCTCTCAAAAAGAATATGGCCAATATCCTAGATCAGCTATTTAACTTGAAGGAGAAGGAAGTTGCTAAGTGATGTCTTCTGTCCTGATCTCTTTCAATTCTGTTTTACTGGGCAGCACTCATTGTAAGCAGCAGAGGTCTGTCCTCCTGTCAGTTTGAGCACAGCATATTGATGTTTTCACCCAACTCCCTTCAGTGATGTGATAATCTGAAGTAGGATCCCTTATAGCAATAGTGCTAGGTTTGTGAATATGTAGGGAAAATGAACACAAATCTGTAACAGATATGTCACTTTAGGTTAGGCGTCTGCAGCTGCAATAGTGAATTTCAATCCATTACTTTGAGTTTATGCACAATTTTGTTACATCTTCAGAAGCTATTAATCCAATTACCTATTTGTTATGCCATTGCAAAACTATGATTTCTTTAAAAATGAAAACAAATAACTGTAATTTTCTAAGTGCACATGGTAGCTTTTTATAATTCTAGGAATTCAATGCCACAGCACATCAAAGTAGTGGCCTTCTTTAAATTTTCTTTTCAAAACATTCTCTATATTTATTTATTTATTAAACACAGTTCATAATATGTTTAATTCATTACCTGAATGCATTTTAGAGTAGAAGGGAGTTTGGTGAATTATAGCACAAAAAAGACAATTCCTAACCTCCTTATGGGCTTTTCCTTGTTCTAAAAAAATGCTATCCCTTCACCACAGAAGTTTAATTGGTTAGTCTATAACATAAGGCAGTGCAGCCCATGGGGTGCATCTAGCTGCTGGTCAATGAAGCCTTTAACCAGTCCCCCAAAGCAATTCCATTTTTTTTTGGAAAACCATGAAGAAATCATCTTTTCCAGTTCCATTAGACTCCCTCTCAAAACAATAACAGGGTGTCACATAATATCATTTTGAGAAGTAGACCAAAGAAAACATGAGGCATTTTGGCATGTGGCGTGTGCCTGTAGAAGTGAAAGAATTGGAGGGACATTTGTCCTCACATGGTTGCCATCTCTGTCATAAACAAGATACGCAAAGCAAAGGCAGCAAACATCAGCATCTAGACACATCACTGAAAAGCCTCTAGGAAACAAGGGCCCTCCTCTAGTAGCCTATGAAATGTGCATGTAGGGAACATTGGGCACTGGAGCCACTTTGGGTCCTTCTGTTTGACCATTCTTGCTGTCTGAGCTTCCCTAGTTCATGTTCCTTTTCTCGGGATACCATCATTTGTCAGTTTCCTAGATATCACAATGGTTTCTCCATAGCCTAAGGGTCTGAAATGCTCTTCCTCAGACTTTGTTACTGGGAATATTATTTATTTATTTCATCATTCATTTAGAGCACTTTTACCCTGTCCTCCAGATTAAAAAAACTCTCAGAACAGTTTACAAATTGTTAATTTGACCATTTCCAGCTTTCAAGTTTATAACCTAAAGGTACACAAAGTGGTGGTGGCAGTGGGAGATGAAATTAAGTCTACCAAATGCAGGTTGCTCTTCTTCCCTTCATAGGCCACAAATATCTGCTGGAATTGAGAGAGGGTTGCTCCCCAGCTGCTGAAGTCAATTGTTCTGTATCTGGCTGCTCTTCTCTCCTTCAGAGGCCATAGAAATTATGACTGCTTTGGAAGGAGGGCCCTTCATCAACTGCTGGAATCAAGGGTCAGGTGCTGTGCCTAGCTGCCATTCTCACAAAATAATAGAGTAAGACTTTTAAGTTAAAACATGCAGGTGTTTTTGATCCCACTCAGTTATCTTTGGCTTCAACACATCTGAAAAATGGTTCCAGAAAATACCTTCTAAATAAAACTAAACTGAATTCAAATCTTGGGCTCAAACAGATCACACACCTTTGATGTAGGGGAAAGAAGGTGACTCCAGAATCCAGCCCATAAAGAAAGGAAGGACTAATAGAAGGAAATAAAACACACAAGGAAGTTCATGATATCAAAATGGGTCTTCTTAAACCAGGTCATCTGAGTAGGAAAAAATGCTCAAGATACCTAGTCAGAGAAAACTAAGGATCAGAAATATATCCATGGAGATCCATTTCAGTTCCATTTCAGATATGCTGGTTTCACTTTGTCTCTCACTGTCTTTAAGTAAAGTTTGATATGTCAAAATTATGAAGAAAGGTGTCAATTGGAAAAGTTCTTTTAAAAAACAAATGCATCCAAACATCAGCACAAGTTGAATTCAATAAGTAAGGCTACATCCAGTGGGAAGTGGATTATGATGCACGAGCCTGCCATGGAGCTGTTAAAGATGAAGCTCCTTCCAGAAGAAGATGGCAGTCAAAATTCAGTGCCAAGAACATACGATAGATGAACATTTTGGAATTCAAAGCCAGGCTTTAAAGAGCTATGCATTCAAAGCCTCCTGCCCTGGATGGACAAATCTGCCAGTTTTGCTTTCTGTGACATTTGACTGTTTTTAAATCTCAAACTCTTTCTGTTAGTGAAAACCGGTGGTTCTGATGTCAGTGGGGCAGTGAAGCCACTTTGTGTATTTATCTGATCTTTATAGGAGCTTTCCATGGTGCTGAACCCTATCTCCCAAAATAGATTCAGCATGCTGGATAGTTCTTTGAAAGCACAGACTAAAATTTGGAGCAAATTCACCTCCCCACGGACATAAGAGTCACCTGCTGCTTCCCTTCAGAAAATGAACCAAATGAACCAAATTCTCAAAAATCATTGCAGAATAGTTCCGTGGGGGAAAGAAGGGGGTAAATTAAGAAGAAGTCTGTTTTGCCATTTACACACTAGGACACTTTAACAGGCAAGAATCAATCTAATCTACTTGAAGCTAGGGATAAAAACAATATTTGTAAATACTCAAAAATTGTAGAAAAATATGCTTTGTTAGTGCTGTGATGAGAGGATTCCTGAGATTTCACCACTGGCAACTTATTCTGAGTAACATTTCTACATGGTTATGTTCATAAAACAGCATTTGGTAAGCATGGTGAAATGCCTGATGGATATCCCTGTAGAATGTAAAGATAATGTGAAAAATAGACCTCCACTGTTAAGCCTAATTGATGAGGAGCCCATGTTGCCACCGTAGCGGCATGCTTCACTTTGCTGCCGCTTTAAGCATGGAGTCCCAATAGAAGTAGAAGTGCACCATGTAATGAGAGCTGGCAAGTTCAATGCTGAAAGGAGTGCTGAAATTGAACATGCCACTGATTCTTCCCTGTCTGATGAGATTTCACGAGAAAAGTGCAAAGGCAGGTTTACAGTTAATCCTTAAGAAAACAAAAATAATGACCACAGACAATCTACATAACATTGAAGTAGTCAATTAAGTACTTACTTAGGCGATCCCTCGTTGGACGAGTAAGATGGTCTTCCATCATGGGTTTCCCTGTGGGTCCGTATGTGGCTGTGGAGCCCTATTCTTGCTCTGCATCTTCTCCGCAGTGAGGGCATTGGTTTCCAGGTGGAAGGCAGTCCCGGTTGGGGTTGGCTTGACGCGCCTTTTCCTCCTGGCACGTTTCTCTCTTTCACCCTCCACTCGTGCCTCTTCAAATTCTGCAGCACTGCTGGTCACAGCTGACCTCCAGCTGGAGCGCTCAAGGGCCAGGGCTTCCCAGTTCTCAGTGTCTATGCCAGAGTTTTTAAGGTTGGCTTTAAGTCCATGAAGTAACTGAAACAGGACAAAAGTTTGCATACTTTGGTTCAATTATTAATTAGAATAGTGACTGCAGTCAAGAAATCAGAAGAATAGGGGCCCATTCAGACAGGGCTCAAAATGCGTGTCCTCCCGTATATTTCCCTGGGGCGTCCAGATAATGCCTCGGATAATTGTGACTGCATTTGGAGCAAAGCAGGAAAACCCTGCATTGTCATGAATTAATTAGATAACCCATTAGACTAAAAGGCCCAAGTCATGTCTGTCAAAGACCCAAATCTAATGGACTATGTCCCTGTGTGGACAGGCCCACAGGCAGTTCTAGGACTTCCCTACTGCCTGTCCAACACCCATCCCTCACCTTCTGGGCTCTACTCTCAAGACCTAAAAATGGTTAAGAATTTACCCGGCCTCACAGAAAAGTTCCTGGAATATACCATTATGTGCTACAAAGGGGGCAGGAATGATTTGCCCCCCCCCCTTGCTTCCTCAGCATAATTGATACATTCCAGGAAGTATGCTACAAGGTCTAATAGTGGCTGGTAAGTTATTCTTACTTTTTTCTCCGTTTTTAAGGGGTTTTTAAGGGGGCTGTCTCCCTGTCCTCCTGAAAGGTTCTAGGAGGGCATCTGGACACCTGTCTCCGAAAGCATACAATTGTTTTTAAAATGCAATTGTTCCTGGGTTAAACTGCTGTCTGGAACCACTCTAAGAGTTAGAAAGTCAGCAATGAAGGAACCATACAAGATCCTGAAGTGTAAAGAATGTAATTGCGTACTAAAGTTAGGATTGCCCAGGCCATTGTAGATCCCATTTCTATATGTGCTAGCACAAACTGAAAAATGAAGAAAATCGATAGGAAACAAATCAACACATCTGAATGTGCAACCAGAGAAGAGTTCTACAGATATCATGGACTGCTAAAAAGACAAATCAATGGGTCCTAGAGCAAATCAAGTTTGAACTCTCCATACAACTGCGCCCGTACTTTGGGAAGCCTGACTTGGCCATGGTGGTCCACGCTCTTGTTACATCCCAAATAGATTACTGCAACGCACTCTATGTGGGGTTGCCTTTGAAGACTGTTCGGAAGCTTCAAATGGTCCAACGGGTGACAGGAGCGGTGCTCAGGGAACACACTACTCCTCTGTTGCGTGAGCTCCACTGGCTGCGAATTTGCTATCGAGCACAATTCAAAGTGCTGGCTTCAGCCTATAAAGCCCTAAGCGATTTCGGCCCAGCTTACCTGTCTGAACGTATCTCCTCCTATGAACCATCTAGGAGCTTAAGTTCATCTGGGGAGGCCCTGCTCTCAATTCCGCCTGCCTCGCAAGTGCGATTGGCAGAGACGAAGGACAGGGCCTACTCAGTGGTGGCCCCCCGGCTATGGAACTCCCTCCCCAGGGATATTAGATCAGCCCCCTCCTTCCTGACTTTCCAAAAAAAAGAGTAAGCTTTTGAGAATGCAGCAGAATAGATAACACAGAATTATGAATTATGAACATGGAATGGCCAGATGATGTTACTGGATAACGTTTTAAGCAAGATGACACCAATTATTTTATGCTTTAAGGGTTTTTATTTATGTTTTATATTGCAATGTTGATTGTTTTTAATGGCACATTTATGAATGCCTGACATTGAATTGTGCCCATCTGTAACCTGCCTTGAGTCGCTGTATGGCTGAGAAAGGCGAGCTATAAACAAACAAACAAACAAACAAACAAACAATACTTTGGGTGTATCATGAAAAAAACATGACTCACTAGAAAAGGCAATCATGATTGGTAAGGTAGAAGGCAGTAGAAAAAGAGGAAATTTACTTTCCTGAAAGCCATTGCCCTTATTGTGCAAGATCTGAACAGAGCAGTTGATGATAAGGTGACTTCTTATGACAACAGTTAACAAAAACAACAATAACAATTTAGAGATGTGTTGTCGTTTTCTCCTGGGAAAACCTATACAGAAATTATTTCAAGAATCAGAGAGTTGATACAAATTACCCACAGAATGACAAACATCCCAATCGCTTTGCAATCTGAAACAATAAAGTGTGGAGTCTCTTGTAACTATTTTACATTCACTCAGGCCACAGTGGGATTTCTTAAACTGACAAGTGTTTCAGGAATTATTACTTCAGTGCCAAGGCTTTCCTCCTCTACATCTTTTATTTTTCTGTTTGGAGTAGATATGCAGCTAAAGAACTCTTTGTTTTGCCTAATTAAAATGCTAGCTTTAAACTTGGCTGTCTTGCAAAACTTTTGTAAATGTCACCAATTGAACCTTCACAGTAAGAAGCTCCATAAGATCACCTGGCATTACAAAGCAAAACAAAGACCAAAGAAGAGGCTTCAGCTTTAATGAGACAAATTTATTTTCTCTGTCTTCTGCCATCAGTATCTAAGTAGAATGGAAATGAATTTGCTCTTCCAAATTATTTTCAAAATGGATCACAAATATGCAGCAAATCCTTAACGTTCAACATCAATTTTATTTATAGGCAGAACAATCATAGCAGTAGCAAAGATCTGAAGGCAGTTTCTTTGCATGATTCAAGAAAGAAGCTCAGCGTTTGTGTGTTTTCTTGCCTTTACCACATTATTTGTCTTTGATAAATAAACAAATCCTGTGAGAATGGATTGAATGAGTTGTTTGTTACTAGCCTGGAGAAGAAAAGACACAGATGTGAAAAGATATCCATCTTGAAATATCTGGGGGTCTGTCATACGGAAGATGGAGTAAGCTTGTTTTCTGTTGCTCCAGAAACAGATATTCAATTCAATAATTCTGTGAATCTGGAATAATAATAGAATCATGGATTCTCAAAGTTGAAGGAGATCACATGACCCATATAGTGCAACTGACTGGTATGCAGGAATATATAATTAAAGCACTTCTGAAAAATGAAGAGCCCACTGTCTTCCACGACAGTCTGTTCACTGTCAAAATAGGCTACAGTAAAAAAAAATGCCTTCCTAATGTTTAAGTGGAATCCCTTTTCTTGTAATCTGAATTCATTGGTTTATGTTGAATGATTTCCTTCCTGTTGGACTCCTATTGGGAGCAAAATTGTATATATCTGCTTCACCACTGGCTTACCTTTTCCTGGGGTTTGGAGGATAAGTCTATGGACCAGGAATGCCTGGGATCTGACCATAAGACATCTCCTGAGCTGTCTCTTTTTTGCCTCTGCTGATGTCAGAGCCTGAGTATTGGAGAAGCAAAGGCCTACAAGGCTCCTGTAGGCAATGGAAGCTGGATCTCCCCCCTTGAAGGTTCATCTCTCCTTTTGAAGGGAGCTATCCAAACTAATCTATGAATATTTTAATTTTATCTTAATTAATTATGATAACTATAAATAACTATGGCTTCACCTACACTATAGAATTAATGCAGATTGAGATAACTGGAACTGCAATGTCTCAATGTTATTAGATCTCTGCATGTGGTTATAGCAGGATTTTATAGCAGGAATTGCCGTCCTTTTACATTCCTTTGTATCAACTGGCTAATGCAGTCAGTACTGATCAACTGGCTAATGCAGTCAGTACTGATGCCATGTAGAAAACAGTCAGGGTATAGGATGATATCATAAAGATAGCTCAGATTGGGGACACAGTTTTAACCTCACTACATATGTAGTGAGTAGGGCTGGGCAACCACGGAAAAATTTGTTTCTAAACTCGATTCGTTTTTAAGGGGTTTTTGCGTTTCGTTTTTTAAAAGAATTCCGAAATTTTTCTTTAAAAATGTTCGAAATATACGAATTTCGTAAAATTACGAATCGTTTCGTTAATGGCGGACGCGATTGCGCAATATGCTAAAAAAACCTCCAAATGGGACAGGGGGAACTTCTGAAGCTTCCCTCTCCCTCTGTTGTTGACTTTTGGTGTGATAATTTATTTTTTTATCACTGATAAAACAAACAACAACTATAAAACTTGCACCAGACATACGGAAATAATATCGAAACGATTTCGAAACAATTTCGAAACAATTACAAAACAATTACGAAACAATACGAAATAAATTTTAAAAATTCGTTTCAATTTTTAGTTGCTCCTGAATGGTTCAATATCGGATCGTAAGCTACTTTAAATACGAATTACGAAATTAACGAACGAAACCGCCCAGCCCTAGTAGTAAGGTTAAAACTGTGTCCCCAATCTGAGCTATCTTTATGATATCATCCTATACCCTGACTGTTTTCTACGTGGCATCAGTATGAGATCATGATATCCTCATGTAAGTCGTCCAGGTGGTTAGGATCATGTAGTGAAATTGCTTTAAACAAACAACAGGTTTCTCTTTGTTATTACTGTTGTTGCTCTTCCTGCTTTAACAAAGAGCTGCAAAGCAGCTTTGGATCTAAAACTGAACATTGTGAAAAGAAGTGAAATAGTTGGGTACAGAGGACAACATTTCAACCCTCCCTAAAGCATTTGTTTGTGTGCCAAGAAATGTTCACATGCAAACATTCAGCATAGCTGTACCTTTTTGCTGTTGTTTGAAATTTTGATGTCTTTTCTTCAGCTCATTTAAAATTCAAATAATACTGGAAGGTGTACAATTTGATGAAACATTGGTGGGCTTTCAGTCAAAACTGTCACTTTCCAAATGCCTTTCCCTCAACATTTCAAACACTCTCTAATACTACAAAAGACAGAATCTTTGTTGCCACTACCTTTTCAAATTCATCCTGGAAAAGCTCAAACAGGGAAAATGTTTATTTTGGCATTAGAAAAAGAATGTTCAGGAATTATGTCCCTTTTATTATTTCCCTTTGTGCCAAGATGCACATAATTAGGGAGAATCTTTAGATGCTTAAGTATTTTGCTGCCAAGTCAACATACTTGTGACAGACTTACACTTCTTGATATGTTCAAGCAAAAATCAATAGCTACAATCAATAATGAAGGACAGTACAAGACAGCATTTCTGACTTAGGACACCCAACATATCCCCAATCAGATCACTTTTTTTAAGGATGCTGTCATAGAATTAATGCCATTTGACACCACTTTAATGGTCATAGTTCAGTGCTATAGGATCACAGGAATTATAGTTTGGTGAGGTACTAGCACTCTTTGGCAAAGAAAGCGAAAGGCGTTGTCAAAAACAGCTTCCATGATTCCATTGCATTGACAAAGGGCAATTTAAGTGATGTCAAATTGCATTGATTCTAGAGTGTAGATACATCCTTAATATTCAGACACATGGAGAGTGAAAGGAACCAGGATTCAATGACAGTCTTACTCCTTTTCAAAGGCAGTTGGCTCTAATACTAGTCAGGAAGAAGTGGAAGTCATGCATGCCCCTAGTTAAGTCATAGATCTCCATGTGTTCAAGGAAAGATCTGAAAAGGAATTTATAAGCAATATATAATTGCACAGCAGCAGTCTAGCACCTGAAAGAATGAAAACTTTGAAAGCTCCTTTATCATGCTGAGATCTATGACATAGACTGAGGGCACTTCCAGACAGCACCAAAATCCGTGCCACAGCGGGTTTAAAAACCTGTTTTGGCATGGATCCCCATCCCCACTTCCCTGGAAGGCTCAGATCTAACAGGGTATCAAATTAATTCAGAATAAATTGGTTTATTCTGAGCTAATTCGTTTTACCAGAAACATCATTTGGATATCTATATAAATAAAAAATGTAGTGTTAGTTTGTGGGTGTAACATAACTCAAAAACCACTGGATGAATCGACACCAAATTTGGACACAAGACACCTCTCAGGCCAACGAGTGACCATCACTCATAAAAACACTGAAAAACACAGTGGAAGGGACTAAAAAAGCCAACAAAAAAAAGAAGCAAAAAGACACTACAGTACATGCRCAAAAGCAACTCCCCCAGATAACAAAACACACAATGGCATATCCACACTCTCTTCTGGACTACAGCTCCCAGACCAGGCCCTTTAGGAGAGGAGGATGATCCAAATGCACTGCTTCCAAGATGCAAGCTTTTTTCTCCTTGGATTTCTTTAAGAGCATCCCAATCCCTGCATATTTCCAATTTCCTATTCCTGGACTCCAACTCCCAGCAATCTTCCAGATAGATAGATTAGATAAAGATAGATAGGTAGGAAGGTAGATCGATCAGGAGGGTTGCTGGGAGTTGCAGTCCAGGAATAGAGGTAGCGAAGGAAGAAAGGGGAGAAAGAGGAAGGGAAAGAAAAGGGGGGGAGGAAGGGAAGAGGAAGGGAAGGAAGGAAGGAAGGAGAGAAAGAAAGAAAGAAAGAAAGAAAGAAAGAAAGAAGAGAAAGAGGGAGGAAAGGTTGGCCACAGCAACGCGTGGCAGGTACAGCTAGTCAAGTCCCAGGTGCCTATGTATGGATGGGCCCCAAGACATAGGCACACTTTGAGGCAGATCTACAACACCACATGGCTCTTTTTTTGGAACATAATGTCTAATTCTGCATGAAGACCTAAAGACATGTTTTGTGATTAATACTATCCTGAATATCTGTGAACTAATGATCAGGTTAGAAATGTATTGGAGGAGGAGAGGGGAAAAGAGTGACGCATTTCCTGCAGTTTCCATATATATACCCATACACATAGGAATTGACATGTCTGTGTATCTGTACTGCATACCAGAATTCAGAAATGTATAGGCCAGGATCCTGTTCATGTTATCCACATACGTAATTTCCCTCACACTAATTGTTGTACTGTGGCCCTTGTGCAACAGATAAATATAGTTCACATTGTGTAAGTGGAGTTCCACATTTGTAACTGTTTCACCCTGGCTGAACTTATTTTGCTGAGTAGAACAGAGGCATTGAATCAGTTATTGGCTCATCACTCTACCATGGAACTGGATTTATTCTAATGGGATTCCATGTTTGGATGGTACCTAATTTTTTTCTGTGTTTTTGCTGTATCCCTTATTTCAGTAGGATGAAAAAAAACATTCCTCATTGCACAGTGGAACAACAAGCAGATCATTGGCTGAACCATAGTTGGCTGTATAATGTCGGCATTCAGCAGAAGTGTAGTGTGGCTCCACCATTGTGTATTGTAAAATCTTGACCACCATTTTCAACAGCAAACAGCATTGTCATTCATGATATACAATGTTTTTGGTGTATAACAAAATACTAACTGAACAAATATTTTCTATTTCGTTAGATAATTTGTATATTAAGCCTGTCCCCTATTTTCAATCAATATCTGGAGCAGCTCTCTGAAATGTAGCAGACTTACCCTTTCTTGGGATATGGTGGGGCACTGAAAAAAAAGTTACTTAGTACTGTTCAGAGTATGAGCATGGTAATCATGTGCATCTACCAAGGACTACTAATGTATAGGACACTATGTGTAGCCTTTGTGAACCATATGGTTGTCTGGAAAATGGGTCAGGTATATCAGAATATCTGTCCTCTCTATAAAAGCCTCTGGATCATATTTGCTTCCTAGTCTGGGCCCTGCAGACCTTGGGAAGTTTCTTTTCAAAGCTTACGACTCCAAAAAACAAAAACAAAACCCAAACATAAACCTTACCTCTATTAGCTCTGTTAGCTGAGGGATTCTAGGAGGTGCAGTCGAAATGACTAATGTGCCGTGTTGCTTATCTGAGTAATGAGGGGATTTTTCAGTTGAAAGTTACAGATCCACTGTTCTAACACAGAGAGAAATGCACACATATTAACTATATAATTTGATAGGTTTGACATATTAATAGTTTCTGGATCATATAAATATAGAGCTGGAAGAGACCAGAAAGGCCACCCAGTTAAACTTCCTGCTATACAGAAATACACAATCAAAGCACTCCTCACAGATGGCCATCCAGGACCCCAATGCCTTCCACCCTATTGGCCAGGCCATCACTGTTGGTTAGGATCAGATCTAAAATAGCTGATCTCATTGTTCCCTCTTCCACCTTCTCGACAATGAAATTGTCTGAAGGGCAAGTGAGGATCAGTTTGGACAATGCTGTGTGAACTTTTTCTAGGCAAATTAGAGCTCCAAATTTACAATAATTTTCTCTCTCCATTTTTCTCAATGAAAGAGACCCTAGTTCCAAACAGACGTGTGGTAGATGCCTATCACTGAATGAAGGCCGTTCTTCATTCATCTCCAAAACATGTTGCCTTGCTTCATTTAAGGCAGGTTGGAAGGGCAACCCATTAGAGAGAGATTGGAGCATTATTGACATGCTCTGTTAATTTTAATTAAATTCACCGCACTCACAAACATTCATGCACAGGGACAGAGACAAAAACACTAAACATTTTAATTTCCTTTAACAAGGAAGAAACGGGGAGGGGCGACAGGGGAGTTACAAGCCATTACAACCCATAATGGCTTCCCACTAATGTCAAAACAGAGCACCAAACACCAGATGTTCATTAGAGTTTGTTTAATTTGGCATGAGGAGGACAAACTGTTGGGGCATGCGGTCTGTTCTTCCATACAACCCCATGATGGAATTGGACTTTGTAAAACTCTGACAATGCTTTTTGAAAGAGTAAAGACCACTGACTCACTGATTAGGTGATGGAGGGGGCAATTGAGGTTGGTTGTTCTGGAAAAAAAAGGATGATTGATCATTATTCTGTTCTTCTCCTGTATCTCAATGAGGTTTGGGATGCTAGGCATCTTTGTCATCTCAAATATCCCAGGAAATAGAAGACGCAAGACTGAAAAGGCAAAATGTATTGTGTAATTATCCCTCCCTGAACATTACAGAGAGAGAGAGGCAAGGAGTGAGGAGATAAATTAGAGCAGTGTTTCTCACACTGTGCTCCTCCAGGTGTTTTAGACGTCAGCTCCCAGAAATGCCAGCCAGTTTACCAGCTGTTAGGAATTGTGAGAGTTGAAGAACAAAACATCTGGAGAAGCACAGTTTGGGAAACTCTAAATTAGAGTGTGTATTTATTTATTTATTTGCTGTATTTATATACTGATTTTCTCACCCCTGCAAGGACACAAAGCAGTTTCCAACATAGTCATGGCAAAATTTAATGCCAAACATACATGTGAAAAACAGTAGATTTCATCTGGGTGTAGCACACTACCAATCAATGGGTTTCAATTAGGGATGTGTGATTTGTCAATACCTTGTTCCATTTTCAGTCCTGGTTTTGGCCTGACTCCTGTTTCATTTAATGGGAAATTTCTGAAATTGGGAGGGGAAAAATACCATTTTGTGATCCATCAGCTGGAAGCTCCATTTTCATTCCAGAAAGATCTGGCCCATTGGCAACAATGGGGGAACTGGTGAGCCCCCCCCCCTTTCTGTCATTTCTATGGTTATCAGGTTGAAAATAGCCACACTTGGGGGGGGGGGAGGGATGACTGCAAGCTCCCACCCCATAAGTTTCAGAATGTTTGGGTCATACAGTGATTTTAAGGAAATTTTTCTACTAAGAATGGAGGAAGGCTGCTGGACTGGTGCAAGATAACACACATACAAGCCAGAAGATATGGAATAGCAGAGACTGAGAGTCAAAGAGGTGAACCTCCGCCCCCCCCCCCAAAAAAAAAGCCTTTGGGGAAGGAATTTAGGCTGCTGGTGCAGGACAGAGTAGAGAAGCCAGAAGGTAGGAYTGGGGTAATTCTCCGACTCAAGGCAGTCAGGCTATTCCCTAAACCTATCCCATACTCAGTCAACTTAAAATAATAATAATAAATCCCTAAAAATATTTTAACAAACACACACACAAAAGCCCCTTTTAAACACACAGTTCCCCCTAAATCACACCCACCCACTCCTCCCTAGCAACATTATTAGTAAAATAAAAGGCCTATAAAATGATATTAACTAAGAACATTTAATGTAGAAAACAAGGGTAGAATTCTCAAAAAGTGATCTCTAAGCCCTTGAAGCAGAGATGGCATCGGGATAGAACACACAGAGCTAGTTAGCCCGATTTCTCTCTCTCTAATGCCAGGACACCACAGAAGATTGGCTCTGGCAAGCAGATGCGGCCCTAGGTAATTTTCAACGGTAAGCAAACAGTATTTTGGCACACCCCCTCCCAACCAATCACTGATATATATTCAGAATGCTCTTTGATTGTACGTGAACTATACATCCCAGTAACTACAACTCGCATATGTCAAGGTCTATTTTCTCCCAAGAGTTCCTCAAGAGCGCCCCTGGCCAAATCAACTATACTGCAAATGCTTACTTTGCGTAATGGGTTGAGCTGCCCCTGCTGGCAAGGCTCACAGGGATGGGGAGAGGAACCCCATGGGTGAGCTCTTCTAACTTGGCAGCCAAATTGTCCACCCCATTTCTGGAGATTGGTGGACGGATCGCCTTAATCCCCCAAAATATAGTACATCAAAAAAATAACATGCATACCCCTAGTTTCGATGTACTCAAGTCCTATTGATTTCAATAAATTTACTCTTTAAAAACTTAATAAGTATGAATCCAGTCCTATAGCCACTTTTGTTTAGAGCTTGGAGAAGTTCTTTCATACCATGAAAAGAAATTATTTTATGGGGGCCTTTTACAATATGAGGGTATACATTCCTGATTTTACAATTGAAACAGGAAACTGTGGGAAATAGTGAGCTCTGATCAATGGAATTACTTTCACCAGAGGTTACTACAGAGCCATGTTCTCTGGGAATTTGCGAGAACCTCCAGAATGTCTCCAACAGACCTCACAATCTCTGAGGATGCCTGCCATAGATGCAGGTGAAATGTTAGAGAGAATGCTATTGGAACATGGCCATACAGCCCAGAAAACTAACAGCAACGCAGTGATTCTGACCATGAAAGCCTTCGACAATACATCCTCCAGAATGATTCTATGATAACATTTGGTAGAAGCATACCATAAAATTGCCTGGAAGGTTTAAAAAATTCCTACAAGTGACTTGCTTTATTGGATATGGGTAATTGAACCTGAGAGATTACCGGAGGGTGGTGGTGATTCTCTATATATTAACAGCAAACTCATTGTCCGAATATGGATATTGATGTAGCCCAAATGGAACCTTGCAAGACCAAAATGGAAGCATCACCAGTAAGCTTGTGCGAGCCATAAGTTTTGGACAAATGTTAGGATTTTGCTTAAACAATTTTAAACAAGATAGCCACATTAGTCACTTTCAACATGAAACAGAGAGGAGAAATGAAGGAATTTAGCAGAACCTTTGAGAATAACGTATTTGACCATGAGCTTTCATGGATTTCAGTACATTTGAAGAAACAGATTGATATCCATGAAAGCACATGGCAAAATAAATCAATCACCTCAAAGATTCACCTTCAATTCACCTTCATTTGCTCCCTTCCCTTTTCCACTCTTTGTAAAGACACCCCAAACAGAACATTATCATTGATGACTGACTGCTGAGAGGGAAGAACACAGAAACAAGGGGGAAGAGAGATAAAGTGGACTATTCTGAAAAGGACATACCTGAATGGTGAGAACCTTGAATAGGAACACTCTAACAGTGATATTCTGTTGCAAGTCCCAGGAATCATTTAAAGTTCAATAGGAGCCTCCCCAACCATGAATAACCAATGTGGAAGCCCAGCTTTGCTTATATTATCACCTTCTGAGATGTGAAATATAGAACTTTGCCAACTGCGATACCTTACTTTTGGCATTCTTTTGTCCTGGCAATTCATCAAACTCATTATGTCTAAACACTATAATTCTCTCAAAATCATGATTTATGCCATGGTAAAAATGTTTCTTTGATAGTTGCTGACTGAGGCCCCTTCCACACAACTGAAAATATCCCACTTTTTTTGCTTTGAACTGGAATGTAGGGCAGTGTGGTCTCAGGATGCACCTGCTCATCCTCACAACCACCGACTTGTGCAGTTCCGCAGGGGTCAGTACTATCCCACATGTTGTTTAACATTTACATGAAGCCACTGGGAGATATCATTAGGAGTTTTGGGGTCAGATGTCATCTGTACGCAGCTCTATCACTTCTTCCCATCTGTTATTAAGGAGGCTGTGAACTAGTGGTTGGCCGCTGTGTCGGACTGGAAGAGGGCGAACGGATTGAAACTAAATCCAGACAAGACAGAGGCACTCCTGGTCAGTCGAAAGGCTGAACAGGGGATGGGGTTACAGCCTGTGTTAGATGGGGTTACACTCCCCCTGAAGACACAGGTTCGCAGTTTGGGAGTGATCCTGGACTCATCGCTGAGTCTGGAACCCCAGGTCTCAGCGGTGGCCAGGAGAGCTTTTGCACAATTAAAACTTGTGTGCCAGCTGTGCCTGTTCCTTGGGAAGTCTGACTTGGCCACGGTGGTCCACGCTGTTGTTACATCCTGAATAGACTACTGCAATGCACTCTACATGGGGCTGCCTTTGAAGTTTGTCCAGAAGCTTCAATTAGTCCAACAGTCGGCAGCCAGGTTGCTCACTGGAGCAGCGTACAGGGAACATACAACTCATTTGTTATGCCAACTCCACTGGTTGTCGATCAGCTTCCAAGCACAATTCAAAGTGCTGGTTTAAACCTTTAAAGCCCTAAATGGTTCTGGCCCACACTACCTGTCCGAACATATCTCCTGCCACGAACCATCACGAAGTTTAAGATCTTCAGGAGAGGCCCTGCTCTCGATCCCACCATTATCGCAAACACGGTTGGTGGGGTCGAGAGACAAGGCCTTCTCGACAGTGGCCCCCCGTCTGTGGAACTCTCTCCCCAGGGACATCAGGTTGGCCACCTACCTCCTGTCCTTTAGAAGACAAGTGAAGACTTGGCTCTGGGACCAAGTGTTTGATTAATGGATAGTGGCAATTGGAAAGAAGACTTAGGATGTTTACGACATTGAATCTGTCTAGACTTGGATGTAGCTTTTCTGGCATGTTCAATCTACTGCCTAATGCATTATATAATGTGTTTAATGGTTTTTAATGCTTTAATTGTACTTTGAATTGTTTGCTTGTTGACAGTTTAGTATGTTGCTTGTGTGAAGCCACCCTGAGTCCCCATTCTGGGGGAGAAGGGCGGGGTAAAAGTGCATGAAATAAATAAATAAATAAAATCTATAGTTACAGCAATAAAAAGGGGGCTGTCCAGATGACATCCTGGACAAACCCGAATTAATTTGCCACAAATTCTAGGAAGAAAACTAAGCCATCAAGGTCTGCAGTGATCAGGAATGCCCTATGGAGCAGTCACTATCTAATTTTATACTTCTCTATTCATATCTCGAAAAAAGTCAATGGCTTCAATATCTTGAAATGCTGAACAGAAGACAAAGAATCTCTTGGTCAGAATAATAATAATAATAATAATAATAATAATAATAATAATAATTTGTTCTTTCAACACTGTGCTGGGATTTTGTTTTTCTTACTGTAGCTCTTGGGTTATTAGCTATGTTCCTGAACAAAACCAAGAATGTATGTGCTAATATTTTTATGTGCTAATATTGTCCAGAGTCCTGAAGCAGCACTACATCAAATATTCAACATCAGCTGACTGAGACGTTGTTTCCTGGAATTATGACATCCCTGCTGGAGAGAGACACAGGCTCACATGAAAATCAAATCTAAAATCTAGAGAACTGGATTGCTCCATGTGATCCTCACTCTTTCTACAATGCTGCTGTTAATCCTTTTGAGCTGTCACCACATCACCTTTCTTCACATTTACTTTGAGTTGTCACTATGTCTACTCACAGGAACACTTCACCTCAGCAAGCAAAAGTTCAAAAGTGGCAGGCTAAACCCTGGAACCTCAAGCCATGGCTGGTACTGAATGAGAGACTCCCCCCGCGCACACAGAAGACAGACTGCACTTGGGCACAATAAAATGCAGAGTCAACCTTAAGAAATGGGCCACAAAGTGGAGTCCATGACATGTGAGTGTGGAGAAGAGCAAACCACAGACCACCTTTACAATGCAGTTTGAGCCCTTCCACACGCACAATGGAGGACCTTCTTACAGCAATACCAGAGGCACTCCAAGTGACTAGTTACTGTTCAAAGGACATTAAGTATAGTGCTAAGCTTTTAAACTCTGTGTTTTTTAAAATACATTACAACTATACCCTCAATTTGCTTCTGATAGGATAAATAAAATACTGTTCCTACACTCAACATTTGAGCCAGTTCAAGGAGCTATTTTTATAGATGCCTTTCCTGTGTTTCTTAGCTTGAATTTCAGCTTTTTCATCTTTTTTTAAAGAAAGAAATGTACTACCGATCAAGAAATAATTTAATACCCCTGTGAGTCAGAAGGCGTGTGAGAGTCAATGAAGCCCAAATTGGTGCTCAAACTGTAGGGGTGAGAAGGCCCACCTCATTTCTCTTATGTGTCCAGTGATGCAGCAAGATAACTTTAGATTCTCTAGGTAATGGACGTCCGCCACTCCATTAGTCAGTACTGTGGATTGCCACTTTTCAAAGTGTGTTTAGTCAGCCTTGTTCTGTGTAGAGTTCTTTCTGCTCTTTTTTTGCTGTCTAGGACAATCTTGATTTCTATCTCCAACATCCTCCCTTGACAGCAGGAGGGTTGCTAGATGATTTATTATTTCTCATTCATGCCATGTTACAAGGTGGCATAATTTGACTAAAAGGCCTTAAATACAATTCCAAATATATAACTCACTCCCTAAAGATATCAGACAGGCTCCAACTCTAACAGTCTTCAGGAGGAGCTTGAAGATGTGGCTGTTCCAATGTGCCTTCCTGGAATAATGATCCCATAGCACTTTGTCCTCCAAAGCACTTTACATTTCCCTGAGTCTGCTTGTATGCCCTCCACAAACACCAGTATCACCTTGCATTCATGGCCCAGCATTATTTCCAATTTTAACTCTACATTTGGCCTTCCCACTGTTTTAATTTTGTGTTCTTTTTTGATAATGTTGTGTATTTTATTGTCTATGTTTTTTAATTTGCTGTATTGATGTTTTATTGCTTGTATTGTTGTGTTTGGGCTCGGCCTCATGTAAGCCACACCGAGTCCCTTGGGGAGATGGTAGTGGGGTACAAATAATAATAATAATAATAATAATAATAATAATAATAAAAATAATATAACTTTTTTGGCAAGAGTAGAGCTATTGGTGCTTTTTAAAGTAGGTTTTTACCCATCCAGGTGATCTCCAATCAAGGAAGATGTTGACAAGCTGGAATGTGTCCCGAGGAAGGCAACTAAAATGATAAATGGTCTGGAGAACAAGCCCTACGAGGAGCGGCTTAAAGAACTGGGCATGTTTAGCCTTCAGAAGAGAGAACTGAGAGAAGATATGATGACCATGTACTGTATAAATATGTGAGGGGAAGTCATAGGGAGGAAGGAGCAAGCTTGTTTTCTGCTGCTCTGGGGACTAGGATGCAATGGAACAATGGTTTCAAACTACAGGAAATGAGATTCCACCTGAAGATTAGGAAGAACTTCCTGACTGTGAGAGCTGTTCAGCAGTGAAACTCTTTGCCCCAGAGTGTGGTGGAGGCTTTTTCTTTGGAAACTTTTAAGCAGAGGCTGGATGGCCATCTGTTGGGGGTGATTTGAATGTGTTTTTCCTGCTCCTTGGCAGGGGGTAGGACTGGATGGCCCACGAGGTCTCTTCCAACTCGATGATTCTGTGATTCTATGATTCTATGGGCAACATGATTTCAGATCAAAAAAGTAGCCACAATGAAAAAGTTTATCTTAATCATGACATGCATTCAAGTGTGGTGGACGCTGGTTTGCATGCTATTGAGGTCTCAAACAACAATGTGAATGCATAGCACTTATCATAATATAGATGGGACTATAAGAGACATTATAAAGTTGTTTAGATATAAGAGATCGTGGAGGCCAACTGTTTGTAAGAAGAGCAGGTCGCGGTTGCCTAGTTTTACTCCATTTCCCCAAAGCAGCTCTTAGACACAATAAAATATTAGAGTGGGATATAATTGCTATAGCAACCAAGCACGTACCTCTAACAGAGAAAAAAGGGACAGAAGTTGTTTGAAGATGAGGGGGAAGGGGGAAACTATTATAAGTTGGGGATAGCTAGGTGGGTATGCAGGAATGATTTATTTTGATAGCACATTCCTTTTTGTTGTAATCATGTCAAAATATTTTTAAACAAAAATCATTAGGTGTCACAACAATAGACACTGAGTTGGATCCAGATATAGTCATAGATAGAATAGATGTTTTGAAGTACGCAGGGTGTCAGTTGGTCATAGCTAATGGAAATTCCATTGTTTTCAGTGAGTCGAATCTAAGGGCGATGGAATCTGGATTCAATGCATTAAGCCAAACAGGAGCAAGACTTCATCTATTGTGTGCTTCAGTACAAGCAGCAATTCAAAAAGAGAATTTAATACCACAAAAATATGCTGTACAGGAGCAAGACTTCATCTATTGTGTGCTTCAGTACAAGCAGCAATTCAAAAAGAGAATTTAATACCACAAAAATATGCTGTATCTTAAGAAGTTTGGATTTCATTTAAATAAAAAATGGTGTCTATTTCACATGCTTGAGAAGATGGGTTAAGAAAGTATGTGGGCAGTGCCTGCTGAGATCTTAAAATCTTGCGTGGGTAACTGCATGAGATTTCAGAAAGGAAAAAATGACCCACTCCTCCAACTTAACTTGCAAAAATAGAACATATCTGAAGTTAAGTAAATATATGCATAAGGTAAAGGTAAAGGTTGTCCCCTGACATTAAGTCCAGTCGTGTCTGACTCTGGGGGGTGGTGCTCATCTCCATTTCTAAGCCGAAGAGCCAGCATTGTCCGTAGACACCTCAAAGGTCATGTGGCCGGCATGACTACATGGAGCACCGTTACCTTCCCACCGGAGCTATAGCTATTGATCTACTCACATTTGCATGCTTTTGAAGTGCTAGGTTGGCAGAAATTGGGGCTGACAGTGGAAGCTCATGCTGCTCCCCAGATTTGAACTTGCAACCTTTCAGTCAACAAGCTCAGCAGCTTGGCAGTTTAACCCACTGCGCCACTGGGGGTTCCTATATATATATATATATGCATATTTACTGGTCACACAACTGTGGTTTTTTCAGTGTTGGATTAGTGCAAACTATGGGATTCCAGATGCTGAATTTCAATTGCAAAAACAATCATGTATATGAAATAGCCAAAAATTCATAAGAGTCTGGGCTGATCCTACTATGAGGGAGAATGAGGCAGAAGTCACCGAGGAGGAGGGTGATCCACATAGCCTTCCTTCTAAGCTAGACCACTGCCTTCAGATGCATTGGAAGACTTTTTTCTGTAAAATAGTGCTGTTTTAAGTCCAAAATCGAGATACTTCATAAACACTATTCTCCAGGGGCATCTTGTCCTAGGACCTTATCCTACTCTAATTTTTTGTTTTCTGACCATCTTCGTTCGCTGAAAAAACAGGTTCCAATTGAGGCCTTCCTATGATGCACTATCAATTCACCATTGGCATCATACCCAACAGCCATTACGGTTCTCCCTCTCTCTCTATAGTGATCCTAGTTTGTTATCAGTATCCCCATCCTCCATAGCTGCTACTTTGTATTATCAAGACACAAGCATGGAGAGGCCCATCAAGTGCTAAATTTGCATCTAATTTGGCAGCTGTGATCCTGCACTCTGCTTCTGCACTTATGTATTTATGTGGTGGTTGTGCCATATCACCTTTCTGCAAAATACCAAAATTGTGCCACCAGTGGTGCTTGCTGTTTCTGCAATTCACATGAATCAAGTGGTACATTGAAGGCACTGATGAATAAACAAGCACCATCCAAGAAAGAGCAAGTGTGTGTGCCACAGTTATACTTGTGGAATTCTACTTCTTGGTGGTGGGTCTGTAGGTGGCTGTGGAGTCCTATTCTTGATCTGCGTGTTCTCCTGCAGGGAGGACATCTGTTTCCACGTGGAAGGGGGTTCTGGTCAGGGCTGGATCGATGTGCCTTCCTCTTGGCACATTTCTCCATTTTGCCCTCCATTCGTGCTTCTTCAAATTCTGCAGCACTGCTGGTCACAGCTGATCTCCAGTTAGAGTGCTCAAGGGACAGGGCTCCCAGTTCTCAGTGTCTATGCCACAGTTTTTAAGGTTGGCTTTAAGCCCATCTTTAAATCTTTTTTTCTGTCCACCAACATTCATTTCCCATTGTTGAGTTCAGAGTAGAGTAACTGCTTTGGAAGATGGTGATCAGGCATTCAGACAATGTGGCCAGTCCAGCAGAGGTGATGGCGAAGGAGCATCGCTTCAATGTCAGTGGTCTTTGCTTCTTCCAGAATGCTGACATTTGTCTGCCTGTCTCCCTAAGAGTTTTGCAGGATTTTTCAGAGGCAGCACTAATGGAATCATTCCAGTTGCGTATGACATCTGTAGACAGTCCATGTTTCATAGGTGTATAGAAGGGTTGGGAGGGCAATGGCTTTATAAACAAGCATCTTGGTATCCCTATATATGTCCCAAACACTCTCTGCTTCATTTGGAAAAATGCTGCATAAAGCTCATGCAGTGTTGTATTTCAGTGTCAATGTTGTGGAAACGTGGCTGCCAAGGTAGTGGAAATGGTCAACATTTTCTAATGTTACACTATATTTCTGTATTTCTGGCATTACAGAAGGATTGGCTGGTGACTGCTGGAAGAGCACTTTGATTTTCTGGATGTTCAATGAGAAGCTGAGATTCTCGTATGCTTCTGCAAAGTTATTTAGAGTGGCTAACAGGTATTCTACTGAATGCACACAGATGATGTTGGCATCAGCATATTGGAGTTCTATAACATATGTTGCTGTGATCTTAGTTTTGGCTTTCACTCTGCTGAGGTTAAACAGCTTGCCATCTGTCTGACAGATAATTTCTGTCAACAAGATGAAGTATCATAGCGATGAAGATGGAAAATAAGGTTGGGGCAATAACACATCCCTGTTTGACACTTGATTCCACCTTAAATGGGTCACTTTGGGAGCCATTGCTGTCCAAAACTGTTGCCATCATGTCATCATGGAGGAACTGCAGGATGTTCACAAATTTGTCAGGGCACCCAATTTTTTGGAGATTGGTCTAGAGAGCACTGCAATTCACTGTATTGAATGCCTTTGCAAGGTCAATGAATGCCAGGTACAGAAGTTGGTTTTGTTCCCTGCATTTTTCTTGGAGCTGTCGTACAGTGAAGATCATGTGCACTGTTCCTCTGAAGGGGTGGAAACCATTCTATGATTCTGGGAGGGTGTCTTCTGAAGAGGTAGAAGGTGGTTTGCAAGGATTCTTGCGAGGATTTTCCCAGTGGTTAGAAGGGAGATGCCTCGATCGTTGCCAACTCATAATAGTGAGCACATGGAAAGGGTGTTTATGCCAAGTCCAGTCTAGATAGTGCATCAAATGAAATTATATATTATCTAGCTGTCCAAAGTGCCCCAAAACTTCAGCAAACTACGCAGTATCCCTTGACCTTGCCTGAAACCAAAACATCTCCAGGATAATAATGGGAAATAACTGTGCATCATGAAAATAGACAACCTTTGATTTTGGGGAATCCAGTTTTTTTTTAATATTATGAACAAACAGTCTTTAGAGCAGCAGAAAAAAAAAGCTTGTTTCTTCTTCAATATGACCTCTTCTCAAATATTTAAACATGGCTATCATGTCACCTTTTAACCTTCTCTTCTCCAGGCCAAACATATAGGATTTCAGCTTTTCAGTCCCTTAGAAAAAGAAGGATATCTGATTGACTAGACCTGGTAATTTGAACCACTGTTCTCTTCCATTGTATTTGAATAGAGGAGTAAAGAGTTTGGGGGAAACACATTTCATACAAATACAGATAACATGTTCCATTTTCTTTGCTGTATAAAGTCCCTCTCCACTGCTTGACCCATGCTGCTAGGCTTTTGTTATACATTGTTGTCAGAATAGCAATATCAAACTGTGATACACAGTTGCATTCAAATCACACTTTTTTGCCTCTGAAGGGTTGCCTTGTTAGAAAGATGTGCGAGTTATAAATAGGACAATATATAATGAGTTTCATTGCACAGTGATGCCTGGAAAGACCTTTCCCCCCCTCTTTTATTCCATTTCTTTTTTCCCTGTGGGGAGAAGAAGCAGCCTTTCTTAGTTCTACAATAAAGAATGTAGCACAAGGAATTCTGAGAGAAGTTAAAATGCTAAGAAAAAAGAGGAAAGGAGAGGCGGTTATTCAGGCAGTTTGTCAATTTTGGTTCTAAGGTGCATCTAACTCTGTCTCAAATGTTAACCAGATGCCTTGAAAGAGTGCAGTTGCTGACCCATGACTGCCCATTCAATAGTAATATATACAACA